>CM076581.1:1309267477-1309785008 GCA_034641835.2 Pinus albicaulis
AGTGTCCTCTTAATTTGAAAGAAACTAATAAATGTGCTATTTATGCAAAAGACCATATCACAAAAAAATGTCGCTCTATACCAGGACATAAAGTTGTATTTAAAGGGGGACAGCCTGAAGCTGAATACTTGAATGCTATGGGAGCAAGAAGGAATTGGCCTCAGGTAGGTACAAGTATGGCTTCTGAATTTTCTCCACACTATTTTGGTTATAATTCACATGCATATTCTTATCCTAACTCTCATCAACAATGGTAGTATGGGAATAAATATCAGCATGGGCAACCTTCTCAACCATGGAAACAAGGTTGGAGAGGGCCAAATCATTCTTCATATTCCTATCAGCCACCTATGCAGTCACACCCATCTACACATGCACCTTATTCAATGCCTCAACTTCTGAGTCAGTCCACTCCACCATTGCATTTAAATCCACCCTTTTGACCACCTCAGTTGCCTGCTCAACCTATGCCCAATCCTAATAATAATAAAGTAGTGCAAATGATCTATGTAATAAACCCACCTTTACCATTCGAATACCAGTCTATTCCAGTTGGGGTTCATGATATCCAATTAAGATCAGGAAGGACTGTAACATCAGAAAATCAGAAGCAACCTATGGTGATCATTGAAGAGAAAGGAGAAGAGGAAACTCTCAACCATTCTCCAAAAGATGTCACTAAGCATCCCTTACCCTCTGAATCCTTTCCATCTTCTTCCAACCAGCCTCCCTTCCTAGAGAGGCTAGTGATGGAAAGGAGTGAGCCTATTTCTGAGACTAGTTTGGCATCTAAGCTTCGGAATATTTTCATTAAGATACCTTTGCTTGAATCCATCAAAGAGATCCCCATTTGTACCAATATTATTAAGGATCTCTGTCTCAAGAAACCCGGGAGGAAGAGATTGGAGCCCCAAACCATTCAATTTGTTGGTAGGGCAGCAGAGTTGATAATGGGATGTGTGTCTATGGAAAAATATACTGATCCTGGAAACCCTGTTGTCTCAGTTCAGATTGGTAATGTCCTTGTCTCTAATTTTCTTATAGACCTGGGGGCAGCCATTAATGTCATGACTAAGAAAACCATGGATCAACTTCGGTTATCTCATCTTTGCCCTACTCCCACTATGCTTGAATTAGAAGATAGATCTAAAATTAAGCTGGAAGGAGTATTGGACAATGTGATCATCTCATTAGATTCTTGGGAATATCCTACTGACTTAATTGTGCTTGAGCAAAAGAACCCAGTAGGAGGACATCCCTTGATCTTGGATTGACCATGGCTTGCTATGGCTCATGCATATATTGGATGTTGTTCCGATGATATGTATATCTCACATGGATATTATAGGAAGAAAGTTACCTTATACCCCCCTGCCAGATCCATTCAGGACCTTTGAGATACTTTATGGTTGGATCAAAGCAGTGATGAGGCGACTCAATCTATTTCTCTTATCCACCATTATACTGGGTCTTCACAAGAAGATGAGATTCAATATTTTCTGAATAATCTAGACATTATGCCTAATTATGAGCCTTTGAGCCAATTTTTCAGCATATACTTTCAAGAAAATCATGATTCTCGTTCTTCTATACCACTGCATTTGACCATTCCCTTAAGTACTCCTGAGCCTGATACCACTCTTGTTGAGATTAGCCCTGGTAAATCCTTGCATATTGGTTTAGATTTGGACTCATCTCAGCAAGAGCAACTTGTGAACTTGTTGCAAAACAATCTTAGTGCCTTTGCTTGGGGCAATGAAGATATGAAGGGTATCCCTCATGAAACTTGTACACTTCACATATATATTCAAGAAGGAACCCGACCTGTCCGAAAACCTCAAATGCGAATGAATCCAGCTCTAAGAGACATTGTGAAGGAAGAAGTACAGAAACTCTTAGATGCTGGTTTTATTTATCCTATTTCCGACAGTCAGTGGGTCTCTCCATTAGTACTAGTACCTAAGAAAGATGGAAGATGGCGTATTTGTATTTATTATCGAGAATTGAATAAATCCACTCTTAAATATTACTTCCCTCTCCCTTTCATTGATCAGGTGCTTGATACCCTTACAGGAAAGAAATATTTATAATTTTTGGATGGCTTCAGTGGTTATAACCAGATACAGATTGCACCCGAAGATCAGGATAAAACTACTTTTACATTTCCATGGGGGACATTTTCTTACAAAGTGCCTCCCTTCGGTTTATGTAATGCCCTGAATACCTTTGAAAGGGCAGTCCTGGCTATTTTTGCTGATCTAGAATTTGTAGAAATTTATATGGATGACTATTCTATGTTTGGTGTTTCTTTTCAGGAAGCTCTCAAAAATCTGGATAAAGTACTTCTTCGTTGTCAGGAAGCCCATCACACTTTGAGTGATAATAAATGTAGATTAATGTGCAAAGAGGGAGTGGTGCTTGGCCATTTGATTTCTGACAAAGGTATCCAAGTTGATCCAGCAAAGATTGAAATCATTCTGAATCATCCTGCACCCAAAACTCAAAGGGAAGTAAGAGGTTTTCTAGGACATGCTGGTTACTATAGAAGATTCATTGAAATTTTTTCAAAGATAGTTGCTCCTCTTTTTTGGCTTCTAGCTAAGGATAGTGAATTTTCTTGGTCCACGGCTTGCCAGCAATATTTTGAAACATTGAAGGAAAAGTTGGTACAGGCACCAGTTTTGCAAGGTCCAAACTGGTCCATGTCTTTTCACATTTCCTATGATGCTTCTGATTTGGCTATTGGTGCAGCTTAGGACAAGAGGAAAATAAGAAATCCTATGCTATTTATTATATTAGTAAAAATTTGTCTTCCGCTGAATTGAATTATACAGTTACAGAGAAGGAGTTTTTAGCTATGATTTTTGTGATTATTAAGTTCAAACACTATATTACAGGATATGAAGTATTTGTACATACTAATCATTCCGTGATTTAATATTTGATTAAAAAACTGTTGACAAGCGGTAGAGTGACTAGGTGGTTACTATTGTTACACGAGTTTAATGTTACTATTGTTGATAGACTAGGGAAATCTAATGTTGTAGCAGATTTTCTTTCTAGATTAGATAATCATGGTGAAGTAACTCTTGTTAATGATGATTTTCCAGATGAACATCTTTTTTCTATGTCTAGAGATTCTCTGTGGTTTTCTGACATTGTTAATTACTTGGTTACTGGGAAGACACCACCCCACTTGTCTTCTCGTGAAAAGCAGAATATTATTCAAAAAATTGCTGGATATTCCTGGATTCAAGGAGACCTCTTTTACACTGGTCCAGATCAGATTATATGTAGATGTGTAAGAGAGGAGGAAGTGTTTGACATATTGAAATCTGCTCATGGTGAACCTTGTGGAGGCCACTTCACTGATAAGCAGACTACATATAAAGTATTATGTGCTGGTTACTTTTGGCCTTCCTTGTTTAAGGATGCCAAACAGTATGTCAGGCGATGTGGTAGCTGTCAACGAATGGGCTAGCCTAATCAAACCAATGAAATGCCTTTATGCCCCCAAGTTATGATTGAGCCTTTTGAAAAATGGGCTATTGATTTTATAGGGCCAATAAATCCAACATCTTTAAGTAAAAAGAGTATTCTAGTTTGTATAGATTTTGTTACAAAATGGGTAGAAGCTAAAGCTGTTTCTTTTGCTACAGAAAAATTTGTTGTTGATTTTCTTTTTTCTAACATATCTACTAGATTTGGTGTTTCTAGAGAAATTTTTTCTAACAATGGTCGGCAGCTTATTTCTAATATGGTATAGGGTGTGATGGAGCAATACAAGATCCGACACAGGAAATACACGTCGTATCACCCACAAGCAAATGCCCAAGTGGAATCTACAAACAAAGTGGTCGAGTCCATTCTTACAAAGACATTCAATATGCATCTGAAAGACTGGGATGAAATATTACGAGAAGCTTTGTGGGCATACAGAACCACTTGGAGAAATAGCACGAGACATACACTATATGAGCTGGTATATGGAAAACAGGTTCTATTACCAATTGAGTTTCAGATCAAAACCTTCAGAACTGCAGTTTAGTTAGGACTAGATCTCTCCAAGGCACAACAACAACATCTTCTCCAATTAAATGAGTTAGATGAATTTCACAGAGATGTTGTTCAGCAAAACATCCTAATTTAACAGCAACAGAAAAGGTGGCATGACAAGACTATTCAGAAAAAGAAGTTCCAACTAGGTGATTGGGTACTCCTCTATGATTCTAGATTTAAAATTTTTAAAGGGAAGTTTCATACACATTGGATGGGACCTTATGAAGTGATCCAAGTATTCAAGAATGGAGCAGTAGAATTCAAAGCTATTGATGGACAATATTCAGTATTCTTGGTAAATGGGCATATATTAAAGAAGTATTTTTAGCCGCTTGCTAAGAAATATTTTACACAGCAAGTCCAACAGCAATTTGGGACGGTAGTGGTAAATAGTAAAACCAACCTTTTGAAAACATGAACTCTTATTCTTCTCAAAAGAAAAAATAAATTTAATTAAAAAAAAAAGGTAAAGAAAAAATATTTTCTTGTAATTGTGAAAATCAGTTCGCTGACATGATTGCAGAAGGGTCAACCTAAAAACCAGCTTACTGGAAGGGAGATAAAAAATTTCTAATAAAAAGAGAATGTTGCTTGATCATTAGATATGCTAGCAACCACCGATTAAAAACAGGTTCATCAGACCTCTATACATTGGGGTAATTAGCATGGAGATTTTTATTCAAGTAACACTTAATTCTCACTGCAGTTATTTTTTCTTGCACCAGTACAGGTAGACCTTCCAGAAAATTTTCTGCCTTTCTTCATATCCCATTTCGTAATATTCCCTTAGTTTTATTCTTTAAATCCCAGAATAATTGACCTTCCCACACTCTTCTGAATTTACCCTACCAGCTTCGTAAAAATCCCACTTTACCCTTGAATTTTTTTCTTATCCCACTTCTGTTTATCCCCTCTTTGGTAATATTCCTATACTCCCTGTAAAAAAATTCCTTCCCATTCTGAAATTTTCCGCTTTCCCACTTATTTGTTCCCCCATGAATTCATTGCACGATCTCATACATAAAGAGAAAAAAGAGGCCCTGAAGCATCAAGGAAGGGCGAAGTAAATTTTTAGTATCAGTTGAGGAAAGCTATGTTAAAAGGCCAACCTGTATTCTACTTAAATTCTCTATTATTTTTTTATACAATATGCTTGCACTAGTGCAAGCATAACTTCCTATATAATCAGGGAAAAATTTAAGAACCCCCCTAAATTTATATGTATAATAAATGGGTGAATTCCCATGATACATAGGAAAAATGGAAGGCGATTTTATTAATAATATAATATGTATATGTAATTTTTTGGCGAATATCTCACGAGATTATATTATCTTGTAAAATCATGGCGAATCACCAGTACAAATGGTGAATCACTAGTACAAAATGGCGAATCGTTGTCTAGTGGAGTTTAGGCTGTTGGTTCCAATGAAGATATGGTAGCTGAACCATGAGTTGAAGGAATTGAACCATCGAGACCAAGCATGGCACATGGTTACTCATGAGGGAAGTAGTTCTCGTGCAGTTTGGAAAATGCGTTCTAGTTCTACTAAGTGTAATGTTGTTGCTCATGCTACTACTAGCACTGATATTGAGGTTGGAGTGGAGTTTGAGGAAGCATGGAAAGTAGCAATGGTGGAGAATTACAAAGACAAACCCATTATGGGCTCCATTTTTCCCTTTGGTATTTGGGCCTGCAAGATCTTATGTCCATTGAACCAACAATTAACAGTTCAACCAACAATCAAATTCACTGAGTTGATTACGTACGAGTCAACTTAGACTAATATTCAAAAGTATGCTTTTCATTATCCCATATTTGTCACACTAATGCTACACAACATTGAGCATTTGCACCCAACTCTCATGCATGCACACAAAATTTTCACTAACATCTATAACCCTAACCAAGTGAAAATTGATCAACAATTTGCACCAAAGTTTGTTATAGTGTGGAAAGTTCATAATAAATTTAGATCCATGGTACGTTAAATAAATTTTGAGATAACCTCCACAAATTTGACCACAATAGAGCAAACTTGTGATAAATTTTAAACCTACAAAAATTAGGATTCGTGTTCTTAGGAACAATCATAAGAAGTAGTTGACATATAGGTCGAGTTTTGAGCCTTGACACATTGATAATGCAATGGCTTAGGTCAAAACTCACACATTGAAAAGTCATCAATGAAGAGAAGACAATATCATTATGAATTACACATACTCCAAAATTCCTACCAAATTCTACTTAGTTGTCTGCAACTCAGCTATACATAATCTTATAGTAAATACAAAATCCACAAAGCCTTCTTCACATAGCTAATAAATGGCCATTGGAAGAGCACCCCTTATATAATAGTAATAGTAGCAATCAATATATTATTTCATATTGAACTTCATATCCATAGCACTCCTATGTATTGTATGTTGTATTCAACTTGCATTATCAAATATAGATACAATCATAGTTTTGATTGATACATGTAAATCATACTTGTGCACAATGTTGAATGTAATTTCAGTCAAGGCGTAAAGTCGGTTTGACGTGTAATGATCTATGAATTTTGCATGCAAGTTATTATAACCAACAAAAGTTTGGGCCCAGTTTGAATGAGCAGTGGAGGACACTCTCTGAGAGGGAAAATGGAATTTGTACGTGTTCTACAGTCCAATCTCAGTCAATGTTACAATATATCAAAAGAGTTATAGTTCAAGGTTACAAAACCACAGTAAAAATCTCCAGACAGAAAGAGGCAACGTTACAAAACCACAGTAGGCTTAGCCCAGCATAAATTACCATGAACAACTCTAAACAAAACCATAAATTCATCTTTCTTTCAGCTCTGCTTCAAACTAGAGCAATCTATTCTGAATTGGAGACAAGAATGACGTAAGATCTTTAATAATTTTACTTCTTTTGGAGTCCAGGATTCCCTTGTCAGCATCCAAAGACACGTTCAACTAACAAAAAAAAGACAAGGAAATTTTATAATCAAGTTTTTGAATATCATATATGACTAGCAGACTTTAAAACTAATTTTAAAAAATATCTATATAATACAGCACAAAATTATACAGCACAACACATTGAATTTCTGGACAACAATATAAATAAACAATAGTACCAGCTGGGATCTTTTCTATTTAGATGAGGATAATTTACCAACATTGATTTACACCATCCAGAAGCTTGACACAGCAGATCTTAAGCATGACAACAATTTAAAATAAAACTTTTTCTCAACATATGTGTAGACAAATAACATCCATCTGGTAAACGCCAACACTTAGTGGTGTTTACTTATGGCCCACCCCACATTCAAAATAAATATAAGCCAGAAAACATGTGTGTTTACATTCCTATTTCTCTTTCAAATAGTATTTTTCGTTTCTCCTTGCTAAGACCACGAAAGAGACCTATTTGTGATCCAGAAAATAGGTATGCTTATATAATTACTACTCTTTCAGGTAGTGTTTTGGATTTCAGCTCCACTGATACTCTCCTAACTCATAGCCAAAAAGGAGCCATTTGTGGTTATGGATAGCTGATAACCGTTTTTGGCAATGGATAGCTGATCAAATGCTATCAGTTGGCTTCTAGGAGCTATTAGATGGCTTCTAGGAGTTGGTTTGAATATGATCAACTAGGAATGTGATAAATATGAGGTTCATTCCTCTCATTAATGGCAGGCAAAAGCACATGATCCATGCCAATGCACTACACTTGGTCCAAAAATCAAAACAAAATGGGCTTTTCATTCCCAAGTGATTTTACTCATGAAATAGAGGTCCTTACTTCAGTAACAAGCTATGATATCAAATTCATTGTGTAGGAAACACAAATTCATTGTTAAGCTTAATTTTTCCCACCTCAAATCATTGGAGTGTAGGAAAATTACTCAGCAAATGTGGAACTTACTCCCCTGTTCTATTGCCCGTGTCGAGTGCAATTTTTGGTGGGAATGTGGAACTTACTTCCCTGTTCTATTTCCCGTGTCGAGTGGAATTTGTGGTGGGAATGTGGAACTTACTTCCCTGTTCTATTGCCTGTGTCGAGTGGAATTTGTGGTGGGAATGTGGAACTTACTTCCTCTTCTTGGCCTTAACTCCAGATCTATCCCTTCTTGAAATATAATAATATCCAAGGAAACATGGTTTGCCTATAAAATTCTACAAGGGTTTCTGAGACACCATTTGGAAACCTTTTAAACATATGCTTGGAAGCTCTTCATCTAGAACCACTTGCAGAGCAAACTCATGCAGGCATATTCAATATAAATTTATAAACCACAACTCATCCAACAGGAACTCAATTAATGATCCCATGATAATGATTCTACTTTACATGGCTTTCAAGACTCCTGCAGAAGTATTAACCACAAATAAATTAACACGTGGCTACTTAATGGGTAGATTCATTCTATATAACATTGTGGAAGCTTCAAAACTATCAGGTGGGCTGGAGAAATCCATCAAGAAGATATGCTCCTCAAAATTGATTTTGATAAAGTCCTACATAGATTAGAATGGTATTTTAATTCAGATACGATGATAGCAAGCCAGAAATGGTCCTTCAGAAAGGGTTTTCTTTGTCCAATAAAACATTTCATCACAGCTAATGCTCTTGGTTAGCTAGAGTCAAGTGCAAACCGAAGGAACGATCCTTATCAGGTGCCTACAAGATGTTTTAAAATCCACTTTGTAGATGACTCTATGCTCTCTCTAGAATTAGCCCAATCTCTGGATATAATGACGTATTGGATTTGGCCCAAGTTCAACAAAGCAGTGATCATTATGTTCACCAAACAATCTTTTAAGGTTCAAGTTGGGCATCTAACATTAAGAAACAACTAAATCCTAATTAAAAATTACATCTGAATCAGGTCAATTTTTATTCAAACATGGATGGTATAACAATGTTGACAATGTGAACATGGAAGAACCTCCACAAGCTGGTGGAAGCATCTACCCATGTTTTAAGATGTTGCTCCTACAACAGCGTTGGAAATGTGGCATCATTGAATCTTACACAAAGGAAGGGTTATGCTTTGGTCAATTGTCGGTTTATTGTAATTAATGTTTATGAGGTATCATTCTACCATTGCTCTTCTATATTCCATTTTCTTGTTTAGTTTTTAGTTCGATCAAGTTCTGCAAGTGTTCATTTGTACACACCATGTAATTGATGTCTATTTGACCCCTAAAGAGATCAGAGATTAACCACTGATAGCCACTGGCATGATTGGATAGATTAACAGTTTGCACACAAAATACTGGTAATCACTAACAATCATAAAATATCATCTTCCTTGGTTATCTCTTCCTCTTCTTGAATTTTGTAAATTATATATTATAAAAAAACTGAAGAAACAAGCTAGGAAGTGTTGTGATCTTTCTTGTTAAATTATAGGGAATCCTCATGACTAATTTGGGATTAGTCAATTTGTTGTCAGGTGCTTTAGTCAATCTGTATAACTAAATTTTAATCTGTATAAGTTGTATTGAGGTTGTACTAATACAGCTATGGAGTTCCCTGACAAACTAAGGTTAATACTTATAAAAATGACAAACCCAAAAGGGACAAAAATTTCAGAACATGCTCATAAGGTCATTTTCAAAATTAACAAACTCTAAATTCACACATTGGGGAAAAATAGACGTCCAAATTTTCCAACACATTAGAAACTCATTATTTCTTTAGCTCATGTGCACATCTTTACCATGCCACCTTGTATTTAGACAGGCCTAAAAATATCCTACAATTTTTATTTCTAAACTAGCGTAGATCATCTTAAACCCAAACCCATTAAGCATACAGAGAGATAGAGAGAAAGATCAAATAGGCACATGTTAGTCTATAGGCATAAATGTCTCGCTTGTTAATGGATCAGAGTTAAGATGAATATATGCTAGGTTTTTGTCTTTTTAACATGATGGAAATTAACAAACATCTAGCTTTTTACTTTTGACATTACATGCCAAACCACAGCTAGTTTTCCATTGTAGTTCATTAGAGCTAGCATTACCACAGACATAACACATCTATTCCACCAAGGTTGTATAGTGTGCCTCACTTCAGTGCAATCATTGATCTTCTCAGTATTTACTTCCAATGAACTAAGAACATTGATTTTACCCAATACCAGTCTACATCTGCACCCTTTTATACAGATCTACCCAGGACTAATGTTTCTAGCAATACCCTAAAGGGGATCCATCTATAACAATGCTCTAAAGGTATCCACAAAACAAACGGTAAACCACATACCTCACTCTCTAGAATATCAAAACAACATAGAAAGAAACTGACAGCATGATAAAAAAGTAACTTTCCAGAAATATTCAAGCAATTTATTACTTTCAATACTTTTCATATACACACTTGCATATCTTCCAAATCACCATAAGAAGCCTCTGGAACATTTAGAGTGCCCTGAATTTTCTTCATTTCTTCCTCAATCAACCACTTACCTGTTTCAAACCAAAATCTGACTTAGATTATAGACCAACCTTATACATTTCATAATCACATAAAAATATTAAATAAGCCTCACCTTGAAACTTCAAGGCGATCTCATAAGAGTAACCAATTCGTTTCTTGTTGCACACTGTCACCAACAATTCCTGAAGAAATGTTCAGTAATTATACTCGGTTCAACATGAATTCAAGGGCTCAAGAATAATTTATACACAACATTCTCTACACTAAAAAATGTTTAGAGGAAGTTACATATAAAAATAAATGGAAGAACATGCAATTGAAACTTGTTCCTATAAATCTGTTTCCAGGCTTTTAATTCAAGTAAAATTGAAACTGACATTGGTTAATTAGTTTTCACATAGATGTCTTCCCACAAGCTGATGTGCAATAAAGCTAAGTGAAGTGAACTCCTGCCTCTGAGTGTAATTAAAAGGTTACTTGATCAGCGAGCATTTAAGGTACAAGGCTATTATTATCTCATAACCTGCATAACATTAATCAAGAATTCCACTTTCTTTCTGAAGGGGTGGGGAAAATAATTGCAAAAGAAAGAGTTTTGGATGCAAACAACAAAGAAGCAAGTACTGAATTCCCAGTCAACATGAGGAAAATAGGAAGAGTTTCAAAAATATCAAATTTTGCGGGATGGCCTCGGGGGATTCTAACAAAACAAAACAAAAACAAAAAGTCCCGAGAGAAGGAAAACACTGCAAAACAGGAAAAAAATGATGGATAATTAAAGAAGCAGGTTTGCAAGGATACTTAAAATTCCCACAAACAATTATAATCACTATTTGTGAAGTTTGCAGAATAACAGGAAGGAAATCAGTCTTCATCATGACTCAAAATCACAAAGGTAAAATCCATCCAAACCAAACAAAAGACCAAGTACAAGAGCTCGCAGAGAAATAAGCTGCAGCTTTTCAGCTTAACAAATGTATTCATAATTCCTTTGGCAAATAAGGAATGACTAGCAAACAGTTCTTTAAGGCGGCTCATCCAAAAGATTCAAATCGATCCCAAACCTGCTAAAAATTATACATTACGATATAAAGGGCCCATTGTTTTAGCAAAATATTCAAACCTAAAACAAGTTTAGTGAAGCTACACCCAACACCAACAACATCACATTTTGGCTTTCCTAAGACTTATGAAAAAACTAAGAATTCAATCTTCAGGGGAGGCATGAAAACAAACATCCAAGATTTTGTAGCATCCTAGGATGCTTGCCAAAGCAACACAAAGAATTTACTAGGGGCATTGCACAATGCAGCCTTTATTAATCCCAGCGCATATTTGGACAGACATTTCAATGAATTTTATTGTTGGACTTCCAAAAGCGAGCAACAAAACAATGAGTAAGGTCATGGCAGATTGTCTTTTAAAAGAAAGTCATTTTCATGCCTCCACTCATCCTTTCACTCCTTTCTCAATTTCCCAAGCATTCATGGATAATATATTCAAGCTACACAGTATGCCAACTTCCATTGTTTCAAATCGAGACCCCACATTCACCAACAAATTTTGGCAGGAGCTGTTTAAACCTCATGGTACACAACTAAATATGAACACTACATATCATCCTTGAACAGATGGTCAAAAAAAAGTAGTCAATAATTTCTTAGAAACATATTCGAGATGCTTTGCCTTAAAAGGTGGCACCCGTGGGCACAATGGTTTCCCTTGGCTAAATGGTGGTACAATACCATTTATGATGGATCTACCAAAATGACATCATATGAAGCAATTTATGGCCAAAAACCCCCATCTATTGCATCCGATGTACCAAGAACATCCAAGTTTCATGTAGTAGATAGAACACTTCACAGCAGAGAAGCTATCATACATATCCTCAAGGAAAACTTGGATATGGCACAAAATCAAATGAAACAACAAGTTGATTAACATAGATCTAAATTTTATTTTCTTGAAGGGGATCAAGTGTCCTTTCTCCTACAATGTTATCAACAAACATCTCGTAAGTACAAATTTCTCCCATAAGATAGCTCCTAAGCTCTATGGGCCCTATCAAATCATAATGATACAATGCAGTGATCAAGTTACCTATAGACTAGCTCTTCCAACCTACTCTAAGATTCATCCAATCTTTCATGCACCTTGTTTGAAGAAGGTTGTAAGATCAAATTGTACAGTGAAGACCAACCTACCAGAACTTAGAAGGAGGTTCCATTTGGTTCCAACCACAATCAGTATTGGATACTAGAGCGCCAATTATGCCAGTGCATTACCAAGGAAGAATTGATCGAGTAGAAATTACTTTGCATTACTTCCATGTTTTCTTATAGATATAATCCTACCTTCCAGTGGCTACTCGATCCCTTTCATTTGAAATAATATAATATTACATTCGAATTACTCGTTCATCTCCTGGAGTCACTTTTAAGTTTTTTCAATGCGTCATACAATGATACCTAAAATGTATGTTTTTTTAATATAACACCTCAATAATACCAGAAACGTTTATGGTTGAAAAGTTTTTCCAAGTGTCAATATGATTCTTTATCATTTATATATGTTAGATTAGCTATATTCATACTGCTATGAATATATCAACCTTGGAGAGTGTCAGCGAAAATTACAATTCTTATGTGGCAAAAGGTGACACCATGGTAAATGAAGGATTATGATATACATAGCAGGGCATTTTTCAATGCATCTGAATCAAACTATTCGTGAAGTAACGAAAAGGATGAGTGCATTTAATAAAAACCATTGCATAGAATTAACAACTTTAGGTTACATATACACTTGAGCAGAAAATTTATTGCAGATCTATGTCAAGCATAGGTGTTTTAGGTGTTATTAATTTATAAATTCTCAAGCATAGAAATTTTCAATATAAATTGCAGATTTATGTCAAGCATACACGTTTAAGGTATTATTGACGTGTTATATTAAAAAAAATACATTTTAAATATCATTGTAAGACGTATTGAAGGCGTAGGCCACCAAAAGTAACAAAAAGAGCATCGTGACTGGTGATCGACCATAAAGGACCATCTATCACTATATACACCATGACCAACGGTTTTTTAAAGGCCGCCACCATATGTGACACAGACTGACTCCAAAGGTCCACATTCAAAGCATGACCTCATCATGCATTGTGCTTTTTTTCTTGTAGTGAATAAATCCACACGCCAAAAAGGTAATTAGAGAAGAAAAAATGGACAAACAAATAAACTGTACATCTAAAGAAGATGGCAAGTTTGAGGCATTTGTTGTTGTAAGAAAGAAACATTGATTTATGGAAGATCCTGCATCAAATAATAGTGTTTCTAGAATCAAGGAAAGGGTACAAACTAGTTATGATAACGATATAAATGCAATAATTCAGGAGGAGGATTACTTAATAGCAGCCCACTGGAAGGAAATTAAGGATACAATGGATTTAGTGCTTGAGATTCAAGAAAGCTCTGTTGTAATTTCCTCAGATTCAAAAACCAAAAAGGAAAATTAACCTATGCATATATTCAACAATGTGCGACCATTCAGATAATGCAAACAACCAACTAATCAAGACTTATCACTTTGCTAAAATATTCAATCTCCCAATTGCAAGAGGCATTAACCATATGCACTAGATTCCTAGCTAGAAACCCTTGAACAATGATTGTACGTATTAACAAAATTTTTCCTTTTAGGGCTGATGTATGGTTGTCTAATATGTCTCACACAATGAATGAAGGAAGGATAATGGCTTCCATCAATGAGGTGTCGAATACCAATCAATGGTTCCCTGTGACTCAATATTCCACTAATTCCTCAAACAAAAACAACATTTTCAGTGTAATCAATGATTCAACAGACTAATCATAGATTTATGGCTCATTAATGAATTGAAAAAAGATGGGAAAAAGTATACCTCTATGATCAATGTAGTGGCACATAAATGCCCAACCATCCAATCGATTTGAACGCTATGGCTATCATTCACCACTCAAGTAAAATTACAGTTGGAATGTTGTAGGTGTATTAGAAAAACAATAATAGCACCAATATAAGGATTTTGGTGCAGTCATGAGTTGGAATGAACATGTGATGCTTGCATTCATAACTAGAATAAAAGATTCAAGCAATTAAACACACCATACATACAACAGTAGCAAGTCGTAATTCATGAGGAACCTGGGTATTGATGTCCTTATTTTCACTGGTATAGCCATTGATGAAGGAGACCCACAATATCCAGGTGCTAAAAAGGATGACCCAGGTTGAGGAATAGTTTGTGGCATCCATTGTTGTTGCCTATGTTGTTGTTGCTACCTATGAAAACCCAAAAGTTGCATTGAATTGGACTAGGGTGACAAATTTGTAGAAGAAAATATTTCAACCCACTCCAATACATTGGAAATTCCCAATTTAGGAATGTTTTTATCCCTTGGGATATCATCATTAATTCATTCCTCTTCATCTCTCTAATGTTCTTCAAATGGGACAAGTCATTCCTCTTCATCTCTCTCATTTTATTCAAATGGGGTGGGCACTTGCTGAGATGATATTCTATGTACATTTCTAGCATTTGCACCAGCTTTGTTTGCTACAATGTCTTCCCTAGATAGTGCTAATGGCAATGACTCATGTAGAGAGCTCCCAACACAGTCACCAACCGGATATCTATTAGCTGCAATAGCTTCCCTTTTGAGAGAGGAGGAAGAAGGTGAATAATTAAGAGAGCCCGATCTATTACTCTTCGGGAAAATATATCTAATTAGGGGAAAAATTCTAGACCCAAACGATGGCAGATCAGGACATTGCAATTGCTGCTGAAAACGATGATTATGACTAGAATTGAAGCTGGAATCACCTTCTGCAGGAAAATCAGAAGAAACCCATTGTGACTCTCCTCCATCCTGGGGTTCTTAATGTTGGTGTTTAATAGAATGGCTATTACCCTCTCTCTCTGGGTGAGCATATTTCTGCTAGATGGATGTTGAGTGTCATTGCTTTAATTGTTGGCCAATGCTATCTCCTTGGACCTATGATGTGCATATGCTCTGGCAATAGTGATTTTATTCTCTCATCATTACATTCTCCCTCCGCTGGTGTCTGTGAGAAAAACCAAAGTTGGTGTGCCACTACCAATTAACATATATAAATCATTATCAGACATACTAAAATATTTAGTAACAAGGCAGAAAAATGTTTCTCAAACATCACATACAAACACAAGCACGGAACTATAATACCTATTATAAGAAAAATACATCTTAAACTATATGTAAAACAGTAAAATTTTAAGAAGCACTTACATTTTTTTAAACTTGACTAGGCAGTCATGGAAGAATTTTTCTCGGACTATTTTTGTGCTCATTCTGGATATCTATTAGCTGCAATAGCTTCCCTTTTGAGAGAGGAGGAAGAAAGTGAATAATTAAGAGAGCCCGATCTGTTACTCTTCGGAAAAATAGATCTAATTAGGGGGGAAATTCTAGACCCAAACGATGGCAGAGTAGGATGTTGAAACTGCTGCTGAAAGCAATGATTGTGACTAGAATTGAAGATGGAACAACCTTCTGTAGGAAAATCAGAAGAAACCCATTGTGACTCTCCTCCATCCCGGGGTTCATAATTTTGGTGTTTAATAGAATGGCTATTACCCTCTCTCTTTGGGTGAGCATCTTTCTGCTAGATGGATGTTGAGTGTTGTTGTTTTAACTGTTTGCCAATGCTATCTCCTTGGACCTATGATGTGCAAATGCTCTAGAAATAGTGATTTTATTCTCTCATCATTACATTCTCCCTCCGCTGGTGTCTGTGAGAAAAACCCAAGTTGGTGTGCCACTACCAATTAACTTATATAAATCATTATCAGACATACTAAAATATTTAGTAACAAGGTAGAAAAATGTTTCTCAAACATCACATAAAAACACAAGCACTAAAATATAATACCTATTATAAGAAAAATACATCTTAAACTATATATAAAATAGTAAAATTTTAAGAAGCACTTACATTTTTTTAAACATGACCAGGCAGTCATGGATTCATTCCTCTCGGACTGTTTTTGTGCTCGTTTCCCTGTAGATATTGACCCAACTAAATCCAAATTGCAAGTAAAATAGGGTAAATAGCCTAGAATAGACTGCACAGTAATATACATAGGCAGTGATACTCCTGCTTTCTAAGCTATCTCTTGCAAAAAAAAAATCTATACCCCCGTCTCATCCTATTCAAACCACATGTGATGACCATCAAAGGAAATAGAACATCCAAAAAATAAGTTTCAAAACTCCACCAAAACAAAATCCATATAGGTATTCTTGCAGCAAGAGCTCGGGAAGGGCCTCTCTGGGAAAGAGTATTAAGGGCCTCCTCTGCAGTAGCATGTTCAAGTTATCTCAATGTGTTGTTGTAGTTTTGGCTTTCAAATACTTTTCCATTTAAATTAACAGTAGATTTGAATCTGGGGGCATCCTTCCTTCCTTTTGCTGGACTAGTTCATTATTTTGATGAAGGCAAAGGGTTACAGACTTCTGTTGGACCTTCTTAGCCTTCTAATGTCCTTGGTGAGGCAATTGATTAAGGCCTAAGATGAGATGAGAGGTTCAGGGTCAAAGAAAAAGGAATCTGGTGAGAGGTTAAACAGAAAAGGTTACAGAATTCTTTTTGTCTGTTGTTTTTGGACTGGGCAGTGTCTTATTGTGCTTTATGCAAGACTAGGTCGAATGTAAGATCTAGGCTCAAAAAACAGGCATGCATAAACAGGTAGGTGTGACTATGGACTTGATTTTTTTCACATCCATACTAGTAGGTATTATGAGCATAAGAAGCAAGAGACATCCCTTTCAGCGAGCAGGACATGTCGGACCACCGTCGATCGGTAGCTAGTTGCTCCCCCACCCCGCCATAAGGAGTTGAACCTAAAAGGAGTTAGGGTAGCTAGTGAAACATTAAGAATAATAATCAAATGAATATCTCTCTGCATCTCTAGTGATAACTTGGCTGCAAAGGAGTTCGATTTCGGGGGCGAAACACCTGACTCAACTTCCCCCGGTCCTTTCTTATTTACCCCCACTCTGAAGACACAATCAATCGTAGACTTGTTTCTTATACAGGAGAATCAAATTTCAAAGTAGTCACAGACTTGTTCCTTATACAAGAGAATCAAAGTGCAAACCCCTGAATTAACCAGTGCCATTCTTGGATCGGGCTAGTGACATTCCTGGATCGAGGGCGATTGGAAGAAAACCCCTCCTAAATTCCTTGATATCAGGGTGATTGGAAGCCAATTCCACATGCATTCCTGGCAATCAGGGTGATTGGAAGCCAAGCCCACCTGCATTTCTGGAAATCGGGGGCTATTGCAGAAAATATCCACCTCAAAACAAGGCAAATCGGCGGGTTTCAAAGTTTATCTACTTATTCTTTATGGCTAAAATATAATAATTATTTTATTTTAAAATAATTTCTGGGCAAACTATAGAAAACTATAGAAAATGGGTGTAAAATAAAAGTTTGCCTCTAAAAAATGTAAAACTCCTTAAATTTCGCCCATGGGCTAAGATTTGCCCCAAAAATTTTCTATGTATATAATAGTATAGTCAGAATGGTACCAGCAGAGTAGTATAGTAAGTGGTGCAAATAGATCAGTGCAAGCATGCACCTTGATAGAAACAACATACAATTTGTTTTTTGAGCATATGTCATAAGAAGTGGTCATCATAGAAGTTTACAAGTAGCCTTTTTCACTTATTTGAGAAATTACTTATGCTATCATATTAACTAGGAGAAGATTTTTTAAAGTACAATGTTTTTTTTAGTTAAGAATCATGGTTATTTTTAATAAATGATAAAAAAAATTTGAATTATAAAGGAATGTGGAAATGTTTAAAATTTTGCTTGGATATGATTACTCTTTCCACCATGATCCTAAATGTCCTTCACTTATGGTGATTACCTCACTTAGCTTTTAAACACGTCGCTGCAAGTACCAATCCCACACGATTCTAAACATGTTGCACATCTATGGCTATTTTGTTGGGATGTATCAGTGTTAAGATAGAAGTGATGGTGGATGGTTGATCCCTATCTATAAAGAGTTAATTTTTCTAATATTGCATGCAAATTTTTTTACTGTTCATAATTGTAAAGCAAAGATGCCGCCTCTTAGATGTGAACCATCGTCCCTCAGTGAGGTAGATCAGAATGCCAAGTTTCACAATAGTCTTGCACTATTGCGAGACTCATGCCTTCTTTCGTTTTTGCATAAATTTGATGGGAACAGCAGTGAAGTGGCCCTACATTTCGCACAAAGTTTTAAAAACAGTTGTGTAAAGATTGGGCCCCTGAGATTTAAAGTCACGAAAAAATTGATAGCAGCAGCGATGGGCTTACAGAACACTTGTGTGCAGTACTTTAAAAATCAAAATCTTGAGAGGAAGTGTTGGCAGTGTTTCATTTTTGATAAGGACATGAATGTAAATAGGAAGAAAGGAGTTTCGCGCAATGCCTTGTTGGGACAATGGCGGGACCTCCTTTTTATACTCCAAAAATTTGTGACTTGTGAGGAGACGTACTCCCTCACCTTTGTGTACAGGAAAGAAGATAGCTTCTGAGAAGAAAACAGAGACCCCCGCCTGTACGAGAAAGGGTCCAAGTGTAAATAGAAGTCCTTCTTGCACCAATGCAATAAGGAAACGAACCGGGAAATCAGTGGAAGAAAAGGGCCCATCTCCAAAGAAACAGAAGACAGCAGGTGCACCTATCGAAGAAACTCCTCCGACACCCCCAACGCATGAACAGACCCTTGAAGAAGACGATTCTCTACCAATCCTTGCGGGCACAACAAAATCTATGGAAATTGAAGATGACACCTTGTTGGACTACTTTATTAAGGGCTGGAAAAAGAATGAAGAACCTGGTGCAGAACCACAATCCCCACATAATGTTGAATTCCCACCTGCACTAGTGCAAGAAGAACTAGAACCAGAAGAAATGGCACCGGAAAAGGAAGAAATGGCACAGGAAAAGGAAGAAATGACACAGGAAAAGGAAGAACGAGCACAAAAAGAAAAAGAATTGGCACAAGAAGAAGAAGAACCGGAAGAATTAGAAGAGGAGGAAGAACCAAAAAAGTTAGAAGACAAAGAAGAGTCAGAAGAAGTAGAAGGAGAAGAAGAAGAACCGGAAGAGTAAGAAGACAAAGAAGAGCCAGAAAAAGTAGAAGGAGAAGAAAAAGAACTGGAAGAGCAAGAAGAAGAAGAAGAATCAGAAGAGTTTGAAGAAGAAAAAGAACAGGAAGAGGAATAAGTGTTTATTAAAACTACGAAGGATACTGAGGTCCCTGAAAAAAATACAGCCCCTACTAAGATAGAAAAGGAGGAAGATTTGGTAGCTTTTGCTACTTAGATACTTGAGCTTGAGCTTCAAGTATAGAATTTAGAGCAGCTCGTAGCCCAAACACACGAGGAAAAAGAATAGACTAAGGAAGATTTCACGGTGGAGATCTAAAAGAAGATAGGAGAAGTCAAGGTATGGAAGTACTGTGCTTCACAATGTTTCAGATGGCTTAAAAAGGTGACGAAGAAATTGAAGAGCAGCAAAAATATGAATTTTGAAACACTGCAGACTGATGATAGTATGCCAGAGTAGGAGTGAGCTGGAATGCTCAAAATTTTGAATTTGTTTGCAGAGGTAGAGTGTTGTGTGAGGACACGCAACAAATTAGGGATGGAAGGATGTTAGCCCCTAATTTTTTCTCTTTTTACCACTTTTCCCTTCCTAAATTATAACCATTTACCCCTGTTTCACCTCCTTTATGCACCCTCATCCTGCACCAATCCAAGCAAGGTGACACATTTAGTATAAACCTTTATTTTTCATGTTTTAATTAAATTTAGCATTAATTAAATATTTATCACACGATTTCTTATTTCTAAATCACTTTTGTAGCTAATCGATATCTCCAAAGGTTATTTGATGGTTAAAGTGCTTATCGTGACCGTTGATCTTAGTGCAGGATCGGATCTGCACTATTTCTAGCACAAAAGATCTTCGCGGCAGATCCGAACCTCCTCAATCACCACCCCATCTTACGCCATTTTAGCCACGACAGCGAATGATTTGAAGGCAGCCGAGACTAATCCATGAAGGGATAAAGTTGGTTAGCTATGGCTAGTTTTGCAAAACCATCTTATCTTGAAGGCGAGACTAAATTCTGCATTTTTTTATGAATTAGTTGAATGATATGTTTTGGCCTTCGGCCAAAATATCTATATAATGAAAAGTGTAAATAGGACATAGGAGGAGAATTTTGGGAGCAGATTTTAGATTGAATTCGATAGGCGATAACCAGTATTTTTTTATCGCCTGAATCTGGGTTAGAAATTGTATCAACGTATGTATTTGCCTCAATAAATTAATAATAAAAAATTTCCACCTCATGTTTTAGAAATTATGTTTCTGTTCTTTTAAGCTGATGAATTAACTGGTTTACTGAGCAGCGTTTAATTTAAAAATGGGAACGCGCTGGTTGGCTATTCCCCATCCAACCCAAAACATTTACCCTATTTTCTGTTTTTAGTAATGCGTGTTAAAATTATTAAAGTGTGATTCGATTTTCAGCACATGCATTCCCGTCTTATTGAAAAAAAATTCATCTTGTGTAGTAGTTACATTTTCTTTCCCTGCAAATTACTTTCCTGCATTTAATTTCAGATTGGATTTTCCCGTCTGGTACAAGCAGGAGAAACAAAACTACACCAGGCACGTTGGTGTGACGTTTCCTTTTTCTTACAGTTCTGTTTATTTGGTTTTCCACCACCTGGTACAATCCATAGAAGAAAACCTGCACCTGTGCATGTTGGTGTGACATTTCGTTTTCCTGCAGTTCTGTTTATTTGGTTTTCCACCGCCTGGTACAAGCAGGAGAAGCAAAACTGCACCAGTGCACGTTGGTGTGATGCAACAAGTTTTCTTAATCTACTTTCCGCAATTTTCTTTCTTTCTTTAAAAATTTACGACAGGATAAATGATTGTTTCTTTACTTCTACATTTTATTAAAATCAGAAACATTCACTTTTATGCGTGCAATTTGATTTGATAGTAAAATAACACTTACAATAATTGAACACTTGTTTTAAGGATTAAAAGGTAAGTGCAGGAAGCTCTGATCAGGTGTAGGAACTAGTTTCTTGCCACAGGAGCAGAGTGCTATGAACCTTAAAAAGTTAGAGCCCTTGGATGAATTAAAAAGCCTTCAGTAAAGACACAATTTATACCTTCTACATAACTCTCTGATCCTGCACTAGTGCAGGACAAATTAATGCAAGAAGGAAATATTTAAGGAAGCAGGTTAAGGGCCCATCTAACGAGACTGCTAAGGTTTCACTGCTAAATAAGAATACACACTCATTAGATTAAACAACCATTAGCTGAAGTGATTTCCTTTTATCTTTAATTCTCTTTAGCAAATGCATATTTTCTCGTTCCAGTCTTTAGATTATTTTTTGATGCTTCAAGTTGCCTTTTTCTCTTTTGATTTGATTCTGAAATATTTCCTTTAAGAAAGTAGGGTTTTACATTAGAAATATTCATACCATATTTGGAATTTCTTGTGCTTCGTCTCTAAGTATACAAATCCCCCGGGTTGAAAAATTAAGTGTTGAGGAGTTTTCTTAAGTGTAATTCCTGCACCCAACAACCTTCCTTGCAGGAGCCTAAGGTGGAGGAGATGTTTCATGAGTTACTGTGTTGGAGGGTGACTCACTTTTTGTGGATGATAGCTTGGGGATGGAGGCTTCACATGGGGATGATGATTCCCAACATATTTCAGATTATATGCCTCAAGAAGGCCTCTAAACAACATATAGTTGTTTCCAAGGAAATCCAACCTTTTCATGATGAGAGCCATTGGGATTTTTCACCAAAGGCCTGCTTATACACATGGGAGGAACAACTTGAGGTCATATTGTTAAAAGAGCATCTTGTTATTTTGAAGAACTCGTCACTTGAGGATGCTATAGGGGGGAAGAGGAGAGGCTCTTCAGTTCTATCCTTGCAGTTTCTTGAGGACAAGCAACATTTGGGAGGGGAGGACTGTAATATTCCTAAATTAGCATGAAGCTAGTTGTAATATTAATCTTTCTCCACACATAGTTAGATGAATAAATGGGTAGGGAGGCCCATAATTCATTTTAGCAGCAATAAAATCCCTCTTAATGGGGAAAGGGATCATATTCATAGCTTGATAAAACACCTTCATGTGTGAACAAAGACTAAATGCATGTGGACAAAGTAAAGTTTGACCAAGTCAACAAAGCTAGTATGGAGGATGCAGAACATTAATGAAGATAACCCAGTGGGAATATGGATCGGTTTAGATAGTTAGAATAAAGCAACCTTGAGTGTGGAAGAAGACATTGCAGGAATATCCATACAAGGTTGACCAAATATAACAGTGCTGTTATGGAGGAGTGACATAGATGATGGGACAACACAATTTTGGAGGGAGATTCATTGCATGAAGATGGAAACCCTAATGAGCGGGACCCAAGGTGAGAAGGCTCACATTGTTTATAAGGAAGAGGATGGCAGCCATATGGGGTTAGCTTATGATTATCATTTTATAAATATATGGTATGTTTAGACATATAACTTTCTATTTCTGTTTAGCTGAGATTGTATGTTGTTTAACATAGGGTGTTCCTGATCAGGAATCCCACCTCTTCCATTGAGTATCTCTTGTAGGAGTCTTCCACTATATTGTCCACTATATGGCTAAAGGCCAAGCTTCATCTTCCTTTGACAACGTAGATCCTATTGAGGGTTTTTCTATTTCAGTAAGCTGCAGCAAGTGGAGACTAATTCTTCAGATCTAGGCCATCTTAGTGCTCAATTTTCTATGGAGGAGGTTTCTACTCCATTGGGAGATCAGTGTTGAAGACATTGAGCATTATTTCCATATCCTAGCAGTATACCAACTACATTTTGTCCCCTACAGAACAATATAGTACAGATCTGCATTATTTCTGCAGGTGTGTTTGCAGGGTGTTTCAACTCACCAATTGGAGAGTGATTTTCTAGGTGTTGGTGATCTGCCCTTCACTTTAGAGATATGCTGGAGGAGATCATTTTATTTTTGATATCAGATCATATCCACTTTCCAAATCTAAATATTTCCATATATCTGCAGTCTTAGATCTCAGATCTACATTTTGTACTTGGTATTTTGTTGAAAACCCCAAGGGGAATTGATAAAGGAGTTTGTATAGTGTATGGATCTGCTATAGATCTAACCTTTTTTCCACATACTTGCTCTAGATATGATGTAAAAACTACTTTTGTTGCAGAGGTAATAAAATAATGTTGTCATGATATTCTAGCTTTAACACATGGTTGCAGCTCCTCCTTTTGCATGATTTTTTACTATTATGGCATGGGAGACTTGTTTAAATATGAAATAGTGATTTGTTTGTAATTTCCTTTTATATTTGAGTGTTATAGTATTATATCTAAGGAATCCATGAGCTCCATTTGACAGTTATTGCATATATTTCTAAAAACTGCATTATTTATGCATGTATTGCTGAGTTTTCCCATTTCGGAATATTACAAAAAAGGTAGAAAATTGTGTCTGAGAGAAACTCTTAGTCGCGATAGGCTAAGGTATTCCTTTTTCATATATAATCTGTCCTAGCCCAAAAAAGGGGTAAATGTATACTCGGTAGATATCGTTTCGCAACCATTTAACAAGTTCAAAACAATAAGAGTCTCATCAATCTTTTCATTTTTAGAGAGTCAGAAAAGAGCTGAAAGATGACTCCAACAATGAATTTTTCATGTTTTTACCGAGTCCAAAAAATTATAAAATATAACTCGTTACTTCATCGCCATTATGTTGAAAACGTGTCGTTGCACAGGAGATGCATGCCAAACCCATTTCTCGAAATAACATAGCGAAATAATTGAAAAATATGCTTTAAAACCTAGTTAGGGTTATAAGAAGTTATAAATGCCAAATATGGTAAAAAATAAATTACTTTCACTTTTACCTCTTATGAGAAAATTGTTACCCTTTTTCACTGCGATTTTGTGGCGTCGAAAGCGGGCAATCCAGAAGAACAATCTCGAATCTTCCAGTTCCAGGTAAGAGCTAACATCCTTCCCTACATCTTGATTGTACTTTCATTACCTACAACCCCAAATTTGGAAATCTATGGGGGAATTTGCAAAAGCTAGGGTGTGGCGGTTGACGTGGGTATCGGGCACGGACCCGTGCCAAAAATTCTAAGATTTCAACTGGGGCGCGCCAACTGTGACAGTCAATTTTAGCATGTAAATTTAAACAAGGAGGCCCAAATTAATGATTCAAAAGCTTTGGATTTGGCTAATTACGGTCGTATGAACGTTTTTGCAGGTGTGAAAAGGCAAAATGGTGATTGAATTGAAAAAATGAGAACACAATGAATAAGATGAGGAAGCCATGGGAAATAGAACGTGCATGGAAGCTCTTAGAGATTTTAGGCTCAAGAAATTATTGATGACACCATGTCTGAGAGCTCAACTAGAGCTGTTACAATACTTTATCAGTGTCTGGGATTTTGATCAGGAAAAATTCATTATTCTTGACCAGGAACTTGAGAGTGAAGTCTTAGGTGTTTATTTCATAACCGAACTGGCATAGAGGGCAGAAGTACCAACCCTGACCAGCACTCGGCCCTCAATGGAGAACATGAGTATGGTTATTGATAGGGTGTGCCCAGGGACAAGAAAAGGATCGGGAAGTGGAAAATTGGAAATCCAAACTATTCCAGATTTGGCACTAAGGGTAGTGCTGCACACCATCACATGAGCTACAGGATCGCAGGTTTTTCATGAGGCCACAAATACACAGCTACTTCTCGATGCATATTGCATGGTACCGAACCTCTACAACTGGGCAGAGGCAGTGAAAATCAACATGAAGCGTCAACTGAAAAAATGCAAGAAAACCAAGATGAAGTAGTTCCATTACGGGTCCATATTGGTATCATTCATCTTGGAATGACTACCAATATTTCAGCTTCAGGAGGTGATAGTTCCGACACCACCAACCTAGGAGCCACGGATGGCCCGTTGGGCTGCTCTAATGCCAAGGTTAAGGGGTGGTCAACAAATGTCCTGGAGACCAGAGTTCTTTAAGTGGCTACGCCGACAGCTGATTTTCGTAGAGGACTAGCCCTACTCTGGCACAGATTTCATGGGTGATGTAGATCTCCGACTCCCAGAAGGAGAGGATTGGGATGAAGTAATGGATAAGACTCATTTTTTATTTTGATGAGTATTATTATTTTTTTGTTATGCATGTTCTGACATTAATCCATGTAATTTCATATGTTGGCCCAAAGAGACCTGCAATTATGTCCCCGATAGTGAGGTGGATTCCCTACAACTTCGATGTTTCCCCTCATCGTGAGGGAGGCGAGGAGGAGGAAATCATACGCAACTTGTAGGGAATCTCTCGTGGGATCCTGTACTATGCGCAATTCAATGATGTTCCTCATGAATACCAGAGACACATTACAGGGGTGTCAAACCATGTCCACTGCTTATTGAGGAGGCTTGTACGAGTTGTGATGTGTTATCATGAGCGTCACACCGAGTAGATGCCTAGGTTTTATTTCCACATATTTTTTGAGAGACATGATGTCCCAGGATGTAACTGAGACGTACATATTTTTTGAACTTATGATGCACACGGATGCAAACATTCGATATATATATACATATATTTTCCTATATGGAGCTTGTCATGTGATGATATTTTTTTACAAATTACCCAAATGTATATCTAATACAATGTTAGCTACTATATCAGTTAATGCATTCATTCATATAGGAATATGTTGATATGTAATGTAATCAAAATGTCTTTCCAGTAAACGAATAAGCAAATACAACCTTAAGATGTGAGTGTTTTTAATAGAATAATGTCCATTAAGTTGAAGAACAACAAGCTATGAGTCTAGGTTAAAAATCAATGCATGAATGTTGAGGGTAATAGCCTCGGTTAATATTTCAATAACAATACTATATTTAGCAACATTGTTTGTAGTTCATCCTAAAAAGATACCTTGAAGGTCTATCAACTCACTAGTGGAATCATAAATCACCTAGGCTGTTGAAGACAGGTTCTGGGTACTATGGGAAGCACCATCCGTGAAACTGACATAAGGGGTAATAGACATCTGCATAATAAGCAACGATCCAATAAGCAGGAAAACGCTCGCAAAGCACACCAAGCCAAAAATGTACAAAAATGAAAAGAACACCTATGTACACCAAACATTCACAAATGACTCATGCATAGTATTTTTTAAGATGCAACTCATTTCTGAGCTAATCCAGAGGATGACCTTCACAATCAATAAGCTCATAAGCCCCATTCCGCAAAACACATTTAACAATGTAGGGCCCATGCCACATGGGTTTAAATATGCCTGCCCTTAGCTTATCGTGAGCTTGGTCGTACAAGAGGATGAGGTCTCCTTCTATGAAGGAATGAGGGGAAACTAACTGGTCAAAATGAGATTTGACCGAATTTTTCTGTGCTTTAATGACCAAAGAAAAAAAGCGGTGAGTTTCATCCAGAATTTCTAAGTAGAGAAGATGCTCTTCTTCTGGTGAAGTATTTGGCAACAATTCAATAGCTAGTTTGAGCGAAGGTATTGCACATTTAATCAGAAGGGTAGCTTCCAGACTGTAAACAAGCTGAAATGGAGTGAATCTAGTCGCATCCTTTACTGAGTTTCGGTATGCCCAAAGAGCCAAAAATAACATTAGATGCCAGTTTGATTTGTGCATCCCAATCGTATATTGAAGCATAGCGATGAGAACTTTGTTCATGGCTTCAACCTGGCCATTGGCTTGAGGGTAGTACGACATTGAGCTATCATGATGCAGACCCAACTTGTAAGTCAACTCTGCCAAAATGTAATGCCGAAAATGGGAACCATGATCGGTAAAAATGGCTCGAGGGACATGAATCTTAGAAATGACATGATTGAATAGAAATTGTATTGTTGTCTTACCATCAGCCATGAGTGTAGGTATTGATTCAGCCCATTTGGTGAATTAGTCAACATTTATGATGATATAAGCACGCCCCACACCTGAGTGACGGTTACATGTCATAAAATTGATGACCCACTTTGAAAAGGGACCAACAGTAATGACAGGGTGGAGATGGGAAGGCGACACATGCATCTTGCGCTAATAGATCTAGAAATCATGGCACTTAGAGACAACAATAATGCAGTCTTTAAAGATGGTGGGCCAAAAATACCCAGCACGAAGAATTTTCCATACAGTACCATAACCAGACATGTGAGTGCCATAGGCACCAATGTGACAATCATTCAAGGATTTCTCAGCCTCCTCGAGAGTCAAACACTGGAGGAGAATGGAATCAACCCCGATGTAGTAGAGTGTATCTCCGACTATACAATAGGGTTGTGATTGATGACGGATGCGTCAACGAACATCTTTAATCAACTTATATTGGAAGGTAGAAGTATGAAGATATACGATGATATCACTGTACCAAGGATCAAGGGTGCAAATTAGAAAAATCGTGTCATCTAAATTGCATTCCTCGAAACCAGACAGAGAAAAATCAGAATGGAGAGAGTAGATTAAATCAGAAAAGACTAATGACGTCTTTGACTTGGCAGTAGTGAACTCCAAATCGAAATCTTGGAGGATGAAAATCCACTTCGAGTACTTTCCCCCCAGCAATTGATGAGTCGATATATAATTCATAAGGTTGCAGTTGAAAATCACAGTCACTGTACGCAACAGAATGTAGTGATGAAAACATTGAAAAGTTTGAAAAACAACCAACACCAACTTCTAGACATGTGAATATTGAATTTGAGTATCGAGAAGGTTACGAGACAGATAATAAATTACATGCTCATCACCATCATCATAGTCTTGTACCAAAATCATGTCAATCGTGCTGAATGCGACGGCCAAATAGAGGGAATAATTGCGAGGATAATTCAGAGGAGGAAACAGAGGAGCGTTGACAAGAAACGTATTCAATGCATCGAAGGAATTTTGGGCAGTCTCATCCCAGAGGAATGGGACACCTTGCTTCAGTAATTGCATAAAACCTTTCACGACTTCAGCATAGTTAGGTATAAAATGGCGTAAGAAGTTAGCTTTCCCCTGCAGACTCTGGAGCTGATGTAATGAGGATAGAGAGGGGAGATTAACGATAGCTTCAAATTTGACTGGATCGATATTAATCTCGTCTTTGGAAACGATAAGCCCTAAGAGTCTACCGGAGTCAACGCAGAAGACACACTTATGCGGATTCAGCCCGATGTTATAGCATCGACATCGAAGAAAAATATGACAGAGATGATCTGGATGGTCTTTACAATTAGCTAAATGAGCTAGAAGGTCATCCAAATAAGGCTGAACAATGTGCTTGATATCATGGAAAGCATATGACATTTCTCGCTGAAGTGTAGCCCCAACAATTTTTAGACTAAAAGGGAGATTTTTATAAGTGAAAGTACCCCAAGGACAGATAAAGGTGGTCTTATGTTGATCATTCGGAAGAATGTTAATCTGGTTGTACCCAGAAAATTCGTCGATAAGGGAAAAAATCTCATTCCCAGCACAATCATCAATGATTTGATCAAGAAAAGGAGTAGGATAATTATCCTAAGGGAAAGCACGGTAATGTCATGATAATCAACACAGAAAAGAATGGTACCCTATTTCTTATCTATAGGAACAATATTGGAAACCCATTCTGTTAAGGGAATTGAATAGATAAAACCAGCTTTAAGAAGTTTTTCAACTTCTCCCTTAATAGCGGCCGCCTTTCTAGGGTGCACAGGATGAAGACGCTGGCAAATAGGCTTCACACCAGGATAGGTAGGAATCTCATGCACCACTATACATGGATCGATGCTGAGCATTCTTCATAAGACCATGCAAAGATGTCTCGAAACTCACAGAAGAGGCTAGTATAGACCTGAACCTCATCGGAAGAACATGTCACCCCAATATGGATGTTCTCAACAATTCCTGGTTTGACGGAAATGTTGATAGGCATTGTTTGTGTGATATTAGTCAAGATACCTACCGTAAAAACTTCGTGTGTCAGAATAGGCGTTTGAAGTGAAGGAGAAGGAAATTAATAAGAAAACCTCTCAATACACGTAGACATGGCCCCAAAGCTAGGCATGAATGAGGAACGATGATGACTATCATCCCAAGGAGGATCCTCGAGAGACATAGTTTCCACAATGGCTTCATCAGAGGGAAATATGTCTTTCAAGGGATCGGGCGAATCCGAATCACCGATCCAAGGTAATTGAGAGTAAGTATCAAGAGACATGCCAAAAGGAGCATGATCATGAGACAAAGGATCCAAAGCCCAAATAATCTCATAATAATCAATCTCGATCGGACTTAATGGTATCGAATCTCCAAACAAATCAATCTGCTCGAGCGAAGGGATGATCCACTAATCGTCAGACCTGGAGATCCTATTAAATTGAATAGTGTTGGGTGGGGGAATAGGAAAAATACCCATGAGGGCAGGATCTTTGAAGAGACCCGGTCCTACACTCTCGTAAGGCATTGGAATTTGGTCTACGTATGAAACATTTTTCTTGGACGAAGAAGTGAAGAATGACAACTAATCGACAGTAACGATCTTTCCTTCATGCGGAAATCGGAAAACACAAAAGAGAGTGGATGTAACGCACAACATGGCATAGGTCCAACTGCGATCAAGGAGAATATTTTAATTGAGCTTGGCGTCAACTACTTCAACCTCAATGTTGACTATCTTCCCTTATAGGGTAATTGGTAAACTAGTGAGAACACCAAGAGGTTTAGATTACCTTCCATAAAATGATTCTAGAACATTCGGAGATGAATTCAGAGCTGGAGAACCAATATCTTTCCAGCAAGAAGATTGCATGACACACGTAGATGCACCCTCGTCCATGACCACTCAATGGATATTCAGTCCATTAATTCCAACATGGATGATGAGCGCAAGATGGTGAGGGAGACATGGGCCGAAATTATCCAAGTCTAAATTGATAAGGCTCGAATTGGCCAGATCAACCCCACCAACGGAAGATATCAAATCCTTCCGTTGAGATCGAAAAATCTGAAGTACTTCTAATGTAGACGTCGCAGATGGCGCCCAAGCCAAATCCTCAAGAATACGGTAATGTTGAGTAGCACGAGCGTTAGGATTGTAAGAAGATTTATGGAGTACAAATTTGGAAGGTGGCCATACAATGGGCTTAGTACTGGGCCTTTCAATCTAAAGAGGGCTAGAAGTAGGTGGACAAGGAGGACCATCAAAGGTCTCTTTCCCCATTTCCTGATGCAGTTCGTTATAATATTTCGACCAGGTAGCTATGGAAATTTATATAGAGTTGTTCATCATGAAAAACTGAGAGCCAAATGGAGCAAAGGAATGAGGTTTCTCTACGAACTGAGTCTGTTATGACAGAATGGTTCTTTGAGAAAAGATGGAGTTCCTTGGGTGCCTTTGAGCAATCGACTCACTTCGGCCCATCGAGGACTGTCATTGGTGTAGTGCTCTTCATCACAAATTAATCAAGGATACTTTGGTTTATGCTGTGAGCCATCATAAGCACGATATTTCTAGGAATCCTGTTTATGGGTATTGGATTTCGCCTTACCTTTACCCTTATTTTTACCCTTGGAAGTTTTGTCCACTAGATTGGCCTAAACAACATTCACTTCTATGGTTTTACTAGAATTCGGGGTTGGCTAAGAAGTAGTATCAATGGAAGGAGTAGATTTATTCTTCCCAAAATTCAAAGGAGAAGACTTCCGAGAAGTCTGAGACATGGAACTGATGATACCGTCGATGGATGCTATCGTCAGTGCATGGAATGTTCCAGGTCTAGGAGCATCAGGCAAGAGATCATACAACTTGATGGACTGAGAGTACACAAGATCAAGGTACTAGGCATGAGAAATGGCGTGTTCCTCAGTGACGCATGCCCCCATAGAAATGTCCTTAGAAATACAAATGATGAAAGAGGTGGTAAACCAATCAGTTACAAGTTGATCAGGAATCTCAAACTTGATCAGGTGACGACGACGCCTCCATTCATGAATATGATCTGAGATATGGGTAGCTCAATCTTTCTTCAAGGATGTGAGGAGGTGTGTCCCGGTTTCATACTAAACCTGTAGCTGAAAGTGCGTGAGAAATGCCATGGCTAAGGAACTGAAATCTTGAAATATGCCACGAGATTACTAGATGTACCACTTGGAAGTGGCACCATTAAGAGTTTGTTGGAAAAGACGAATTCGGATAGAATCGTCAACCAAAGAGTTAGAGGAACACCAAAGATGGTATGTCATAACATGTGCTTGGGGGTCTTCTCCGGACTTGCCCTCAAACTTGGGACAATCACCAGGAATTTTGGTTGGAACTAGAGACCAATACGGGTTATGAAGGATCAAATTGTTCACTTAATTTGACACATCAGGAAGCTCCAATGTAGCAAGAAATGGTAATTGAGGATTAATAGGCATTGGAGGTCGTTGATAAAGACCAGTGTTAACATTCCACCCAAGTTGAGAAAATTTTTGCCCTCGTATGTTTTTTCCCAGAGGATTCTATCCATAGGGGTTATAAGCCTGATAGTTCTGTGCATACTGGGGTTGAGGACCGAGATATTGATTCTGAGCATAGCATTGAGGTCCTTGTTGAGAAATATATGGATTTTTCTGTGAAACGTAAGCATTTCCTTGAGTTGGATTATACAACACCTGGGATTAAATTTGAGGGTAATAAGTTAAACCTTGGGGCACATTATATGCAGCCTTAAATTGACCTTAAGGAGAGTAAGTAGTGCCTTGAGGTTGAGCAGGTTGAACAGATTTTTGAGCGAGTTGAATAGGTTTTTGAGGTTGGGCACGATGTCCTTACGGAGTAGGTTGGCCTAGATACTGAGGCCCACTGGGTTACCCTTGTGCAAAAGGTTGGCTTGATGGTTTGGATGGACCAGGTTTCTCCTGAAAACTAGGTTGAGCTGGAGAAAGACCATAGGATTTTCCTTGTTGTACAAAATCTTGGCCTTGCGAAATGTAAGGTTTTTGTTGTTGCATAAAAGTTTGTCCCTGTGGTGGATACATTCCCCCCCCCCGCGAACATAATATGCTCCTAGTTGAAACTGAGGTTGACCAGACAAACCATAGGGTTTTCCTTGCTGGACCGAAGGTTGTCACTGTAAGGGTTGTCCTTGTGGACTGTAAGGTTGTCCCTGAGGACCAAAGGGCTGTCCCTACTGGACCAAAGGTTGTCCCTATAAGGGTTGTCCTTGTAGACCTAAGGGTTGTCCCTGTAATAATTTCCCTTTATGAGAAACGGTCTGATAGGGATTAGTTGGAGGCAAATATATTGGATTACCATAGACATGATAATGATGGGGAGGATTTCCAGAAGCCTGCAATTGTTGAGAACCCTGAAGTGTGGAATTCTGCAGCTGAGATTCTTGAGAGGGAGCATACCGTTTCTTAATATCCAGCAGATAATCATCAAATGTATATGTAGAAACCATGGGTGTAGTGCATGTAGGATGGGTTTCCACGGTGCGAGGTTGCGATCCATCATGGCAGGCCTCATAGGCAATGTGGGATTGATAAAGATAGAGCTGCGAACAACAACAGATCCTGACGACTGAGTCATACTAACAACTGGTGCAGATGAAGCCACATAAATGGTAGGTCAGACAGAGATAGATGTAACAGTGGCCGACGAGATGGGTGTCGAAGGCGAAATTCCTAATTTAGGGAAAACTAAGCTTCCAGTGGGAGCCATTGTACTGGTCTGTGCCATGGATTCAACACCAGAAATGATCTGACCCAAAGTACGATAAATATTCTAGGAAAAGTTAATATTCCCCTTTAGAAAAATGCAGCTCTTCATTGCCAATAGGATTGGAAGACTCCATATTTAACGAGGTCGTAATATTGTCTTAAAGACAACAAGGACTAGGAGGTAAAGCCGCAACTAACAATGGTGATCCTGAAGCGAGAGGAGGTAATTATTCCTCACTCCCAAAAACTGACCAAGCACCCTGAGATAGCCAATTGAAACCAACCAACCCTTCAGGAGGAGATTGGGTAGCGAGAGGTAAGACACTCGGGAGAATAGGCTATGAAAACTTGGCAGACCTAGTGGACTGAGGTGTTTCCAAAGAAACTTCAGGAAAAGGACTACCACTAGGAGGCAAGGAAGAAGATGATGAAACTGGTGGTTCCACCACTATGAAAATATTTCAACACGGGAAGAAAAATGAGAGAGCCTATTCGAGGCTTCAAGATCAAACACTAAGGAACTACAAAAATAATCCAAGCAGAAAAATTTTAATGGGCATGTGATCGTAGGTAGTTAATTTTATGACATTGAAATGGAACTTTGTTGTTTCATGTTTTAAGAGTCAATAAACATGAAAAAGATGACACTAGTCACTTTCATATTGAACGAGCGTGAAAGGACAAGTGCTTGATGATATTTTCAGTTTTTAGAGAGTCATTAAAATATCCAAATGACTACTCAGGTAATCTAAGAAAGAGGGTGTACCAAGTTTCTGTGAACTGCCATATACACCTTAGTGATCAAATGAAAGAGAAATGACCAAGGACTTGACGTACGTGCAGGTAGTATCCTCGAATGTTGTGTTTGGTGTATCACGATTATAAGTCGGCAGACTCAGCTTCCTATGGATAAAGGATTGCAACCTATGAGGGTCTCCCTTTATATACGCGACGGTATGGGGAGCACAAGTATGTGCTAGCGCTGTTTAAAGCCACATGGTGAATGAAAGCTACTAGTTTTAACAACATCGGAACACGTCACTAGCCTAGACCTCTAAAGTATGTACGTTAGGTTTCAATGCTTCCTTAGATTGATTGAATTTATTTTAAATTTGATCTTGAATCAATGTTTCAATTTCAGGGCCTTACCGAATGTGATCTCAAATTTCTAAATGCACACTACATGAAAAAGAACATCATTTCCATTCGATGAATGCTAAGTAAGAGAAGGATAGGAATCTTTAAAAAATTAGAAATCAATGAAAACATAAGAATAATTTCACTAATGCATCTAGTACAACCAAACGAAAAACAAAAACTCTTTCCTAGTTCACTAAGAGCTAGTTATGAAAAATAATTTTTCATTTTCGATTCAATCGAAAGAATGCAATTTTTTTTTTACATGAATGAAGCACACAATGCACTGTTACACTAAAAATCAAAGAAAACACTAGTTTTTAGCACTACGAATGTAAGGATCTAAAACGAATAAATCAAATGCAATACAAACATAAAACGCACTCAAAACAAAGATGCACTCTTCCAAGCAAACAAAAGTCTTTCAAAAGGATCCAACGAGCAATGTGATCTATGCTCGATGTGACGAAATGGAGAGTTCAATGAAAACAAAATTGATCATACAACAAACCAAAGACAAAAAGAATCGAGAAATAATAACAAAATCAATCAATGAATTGAAATGACAAAGATCAAAGTGACTCGAATTCAGCTTAGAAGGCTCAGTGAGGAGAAGACCGAATAAACAACACACAAAACCTAGAAACCCTAGGGCTAGAGAACTGCAATGATAAGATAATGGACAAAAAACCGAGAAGATCGAGGCTATAGAGTCAAAAAAATCTCAAAAGGCCAATTTCAAGGCAAATAAACAATCCAGAGCCAAGAAATAACGATAAAAAACTCAGGAAGAAGGTCAAATCAAATCCTACAGGATTCGGCATGACTGTCAGGTTGTAATCCATGCCTAACATGGATTGGCGGACCTGTGACAAAAGTAACAAGTGCCAACTGGCATGACTGTTCAAGGAATAACTGTGCCAAGCTAGAAAACTATGAGGAAAGGATAAAACCACCGAGAAGAGGTGAGACTTGATACTTTGGAACGGAACAGGATGATGTAAAATATTCAGGCAATTCAAGCAAGGTAGAAAAGCAATCAAACTACCAAATTCGGCTTAGCAAGTCGAAATCTCAACAAAAAACGAAACAACAAACACACACTAATCCCCAACGGAGTCACCAAGTTGTTGTGTAGGTAAATCCCCTCTGCAGACATAGGCGATCCCTCTAGCCCTAGGGTGGGTCTACCAGTAAGAGGAAATGGTAATGTGTCAGTTCATAGTTAATGAATGAAATGATTCGGGATAGATTGTCCTACCTGTGATCCAATTTAGTTTTTGTAGTTGTAGCAAAGGTCTCCTAATCCTTGTCCCGACACGTCGCGATCCTTCAACAATGGTACTCGATTTCTTGCACAAAGATGAAAGGAAAAAAGTAGCATACATGATAATAATTTCATTCATAACTAGCTAATCATTCAAGGAGAATTAAATGTGCTATGTAAGATAAATCACATCAACACAAGGCGGGAACCAAAACATCATTCATGTATATATTAAGAGAAAGAAAGAGATTACAACCTGAGCCTTGATGTCACAACCTCCTTCAGTGGGTCTAGTGAAAATGGGTCTCGAGCATTCATCGGGGAATTTGGACGTGGCGAGGAAAAATCCTAAGCTCTCTCTCGACAAAGGTCTGTCTCTTTGCTCTATCTCACACCAACTATATTAGACTGTTTCAGCAAAATGTTTAGCAATTCCTTTTCAGCTAGCTGCATCTATGTGAGAGAGGTGTATTTATAGAAGGAGAGGAGGAGGTTGGGATCCCTTAAATGGAGGAAGGGAGGCCTTATCCTTTGGGAGGTTTCCCCAAAATGAGGAAACAAGAAGCCAAAGGAAGGTGCTCGTCGTTATGCAGTTGAACAACCCAAGCTAACTTGCTCATGAAGTAGTTAGCTTGGAAGCTTCACTTCTATATTTAAAAAAATTTCCCAAAAAAACTTGGCATGGGCAGCTCACTAGGACAGTGTGCCAATGGCAAGAGGGCCCAGTGTTAATTTCCTTTATCCGTGCGAGGCCATAATGGCCTGCCAGCACCAACCTAAAAGCATGTTTTTTTTTATGGTCTGTTCAAGGAAATTTCAATAAAGGAAACGTTCTCCTCATGGAAAGGCATTCAATGAAACTTTTTTCAAGGCATGACACTTCATATAAGTCACATAAATGGTCCTCTAATGTGTGGGATGGGGATTGCAGGGACAGTGAAAAAATGTTGTGTAATAATTTCCCACTAGCCCGTGACATGGGGGGTGGATTTGAGGAGTGAAAAGGTAATATTTTCCTGATTGGAAAAATCATGAACCAAAAATTACCCTTCCAAAAAATTTAATTACCTATGTATGACATCTACATCTATCTGGCCTTCAAATATGGGAATGTCAAAGTTGACTTCTACCTTAAAGCGACTAGTGCCTCTAGAGTGGTTGTTGGATGAAGATGCATCAAATGTGGGTAGTTGCAGCAGGATATGGGAAAATTTATACATCCTCATGTTCCTTTTTCATTCGAGGGCTTTCTTTTCTTCCCCCATGGGAGGTCATCAGGGTTTGAAATTTTGGTCTTGGAAAGGTTCAACTAGTTCGAGCCCTAAATTTTTATACCCTGACCTTATTGGGGGAATGTAAAGAAAAACATAGAAAGAGAAAACCCCACTCTGGTACCACTGATCTTGAATTATGTAGGAATTCAACAGAATACATATATAAACATAAACATAAAGATGCAACATCAATAAATATTCATTTCGTTAATATCAAAGAACTGAAAAATGCTTACAAGCATAATGTAAATAAACTAGCTCAAGCAATGGTAGCTTATCTCGAAAAGCGATCTGGCAGCTACATGCCTCCAAACTGTGTTAAGGGTATTTTAATTATTGAAAAACAAAGTAAAACCATAAAAAACCAAAACTATAACCCTAAGAGATGGAACACCAAGATTTTGTGGGACCTATTAGGGTTAGTTGGGTTTCCAACTTCTCGGGGTCGTAACTTGGTCATATGATATCCATTTGGCCTGTATGATACCTCATTGGAAATATCTCTTCGATTACTAAAGGATATTCTAAAGGTCCCTACCTATGGATATAGGCATGTTGTAGACCTAAAAAAACACTATTTAGGGGGTCAAAATAGCTTCTAAAGTTCATCACCCGAAAAAAAATACTAAAAATAATCAATGTTGCTATAAGGAAGGAAACAAATGAAATTGACCCGAGGTCTTGGTGTGATAGGTGGGTGGATACCAATATCCACCTAGATCACTGCAGTCCTAAAGCAAGATCAAAGTTCTGAAGCTTGCGGTTGACATTATGGGTTGAAGTTTCATTTGAGAAGCTGGAACTTGGTAACTTCGGAAGAGATCATCTATCAGAAGGAAGAGCTAACTTGGTGGAGGATGAAGGTATTTTGGTATAGGATCTTGGTCTATCTAAATTCAAATCTACTGAAGGAAGAGTTAGACCCCAAATCGATGAAATATATGTCTTTGGTTATGATGATGTCACTAAGGGATATATATATATATATTATGGATCCTACGACCCAAAAAATCAGAACTATTAGAGATGTAGTACTTAAATGAATGTCACCCCATTAAATTAAACGTTATCAAAAAAATTAAAATAAGAAGAAGTGTCACTAAATCAACAAATTCAATTGGCGACTCAACCATATATAGAATTTCAGAAGAAGGAATAACATTATGATTATAAAGAAAATGTGGATGCTAATGATATTCTAGAAAGAGGGGTAGTTCTACATCCAACACAAATGAGATCTACATGGGAGAGAAATCCTCCTAAAAGGTACACCGATTTTATTTCATCTATTTCCTTTGTTATTGATGATAGGGGGAACATTCTTGTTATCAGGAAGAAATAGTATGATATCAATAATCATCAATAGAATATTGAATTGAAAGAATAGATTTATGCATTAGAGAAAAAACTAACTTAGGACCTTGTAGAACTTCCTTAAGATATAAGTTCTGTCAAGTGTAAGTAGGCCTAAGAATTGAAGAAAGATTTTGAAGGTAACGTTGAATATTATAAAACCAAAATGGTCACAAATTGGTACTCCCAGATCGAATTTATGGATTTCCATGAAAAGCTTTCACTAGTTGATGAGCTTGTATCTATTCATATTTTTTTCCAAGGAAAAGATCATAACTTTATGTCAAAAAGGAAACAAAAGTACACTCTACATATGGTTATAAACATTTAGAAAGGGAAACCTAAATGGCACTGAAGAGAAACAAAAAATAGAGAGAAAATAAAAATACAATGGGGAAGATCAAGTAATGTAGAGATCATTGATCTTCACTTTCTTCCCTTCCTTTTTTTAGACTTATCAACATTCCATATATTTTGGACCAATTAGTACCAAATACATATCGCTCATGAGTGTCTCTAGAGGATGTTATTTACCTGAATCTGAGCTTTCTGAGATATGGACATGCTTTTTGCCCACTGTTCCATCTTGTCTGATTTTCTTGTTCCTAGATTTTTAATGATAATAAAATGTTTCTAGAGAAACTTTGTTAAAAATGGTTGAAACGTCTGACTTTTTAGGTGAACCCTTCACCCATTATTAGGGACATGAAGTGAGAAAAATAATTTTTTCCCCATTCTAGTAAAGGATAACATTATCATTCATATCATGAATTCTCTCACCACCTATGGTCGGAGTCTCCATGGCTTCTTCTTCTTCTTTAGAAAGGCGTGGTTTTATAACCTTCCATCCTTTTAGCTTATGTGCATGCCTCTTTTTCTTTTTTGGATTATTTTTTTCCTACAGGAATATGTTTTTCAAATTACAAGTTTATCAGATTGTTCGAAATATGAATGTTGTGTTATCATAATCTAAAACTTTGGCCCAATGGACATTTTTGTGTTTAATTTTAATGTGATAAGGTATACCTTAAATAATATATACCTCGACACATATTATGGAAAAAGAAAATAGGCCTTCCCTATTCTTTCTAGGTCCATATTTTTGAATTTACCCAAAGTATTTCCAATATCCTGTAAGTCCTTATGGTACTAGAAAGGAAGAGGGAGATTCAAAATTATCACCCAAATGATAATTGTAGAGACCACCATATTTGTGGAATAAAATTATGGGAATAATGGGGTAATGAAGAGCCCAACTCTACCCCAAAACCATGGTCCATCATTCAAAACTTATCCAGGTATTTAAGTGTAAATTGAACAATGAAGAAACCTTTGGAACATAAATAAAAATCACAGTTGGATTTCTAATAAGAAAAAACACATTAGTGTAACACTTCAGATTTAGGAAAAAAAACATTAAATATATAAATTACAACCTTTGAATTAAGGGCTGAATAGGGAGAACTTACATTTGGAAGATTAAATTCCATGGTTGTTACACATTCCAATTGATCTACAATGTATTGTCCTGGAATTTTTTGAATCTGATTTGTTGGGATAAAAGTATTCCCTTTCACTGCATCCTTAAAAGAATCAAAACCATATAGGTTAGATTTCCTAGGTTCCAAATCTCCTCCACAAAACATTAGATTCAGGATTATGGTTGAATTCCTTAAGATGCCACAATATTTCATCTAGAGAGAATCCTGAAGCAACTTTCCTTCATATTACAAACAAATATGTTTTGCAACAATGCTTAAGTTTGTAGATTATATTTTATATCCTTGTCTATAAAATGGAGGTCCTGCCACTTATATTTCTAATGAAAATATGAAATATTTTCTTCCCTAACACTTCCCATGGTTCATTTAGCTCATATATTATGGGGGGTTTGATCACATTTTGAAGAAACTTCTACCATTTTTGAATAGATGGCAAATGCCACACAGACCTCAACAATAAAAAAACTACATGTGATTATGTGACAAGAGTAGAGGAAGGGGATACCAATGGGAATCCTTATGGGGTTTGGTTGTCATGTCCCCCTAAAAAGCTCTTAAAAAAAGCAGAGAAATTATTTATGGGTCTCTTTGCTATTTTGTGTTCCTTGCCAATGGACTCCTGTGAATCCCAAGTGAAAGGGGATAATACTAGGTTTTCCAACATCATACCCTTTAAGACGATGAATAAAAAGGTGCAGGAAGGAAAAATTTCCGCTATAGAAAAATGCTTGTTCACTTGTATTTTTTTTCCCAAAATATAGTTGAAATATGCAGAAATATTCCATGGCATACCCCCGAAAGAGGATCTCCAACCCATGGTTCACGACATTAGATGGGAAAAAACTACGAAAAAAAGCCCTGGAACTCTATGTGAACTCCATTTTTTAGATCAAGCTTAAAATATTGTATCTATTCATATTTTATTACCAATAGCTATTTATTTATTTAGGGTTAGATGAGTTATATGTAAAAACATAATTTTTACATGGAGAATTCGATGAGGATACATATAGGGAATAGTCATAAGGATTTATTCAAAATTGAAAAATAAGGGTAGTTTACAAGTCCAATAATTCATTGTACAAACTAAATAAATATCCTAGGAAATGGTACAAAAAGCGTGAATCCTTCATAATAAGCTAGAATTAAACTAAAGGTGAGTTATTCCATTTTTTTTACTTCAAATTTTAAAAGGTATACTCATTATTTTAGTGTTATATGTTGAAATACTAGAAGGATATGACCTTTGATATGAAGAATTTAGCATCTGTTTGGGTTCCCATGTTTTGGCCAGGTTGACAAGACCAAAAGATGAGACAACATAGAACCACTTTCAGACCTTAGGATCTAGCCCTCCTAGGTCTAGAGAGGGATCTCTCTATATGAGTCAAAGTATATGTATTTGAATCTTCTAAGTTGTGATTTTAGGCTAGTTATAGGCTTAGGGTTGTTTGTTTTATTGTTTATGTTTGGTTGTTGGGAATCAGGAAAGAAGGGTCCTGCATAAGACAAGGATGAGTATAGAGGGAATTAGGCTAAAACAGATAACTCAGGGAAAATCAAGGCCATTGAGCTATGGAGTCAAGAAAGGATTTATATGTAATCAATGTGCGAGCTTTCAGTTGGGCTAGTCATCTAAATCATTTGGATCTTAAAGGAGATGTTTGGAATGGGACATTAAGGACAGAAAATGAAAGGGGGAGAACCATCCAACTCTATCTATAGATCAGGTCAGAGTTCATTTAACTCCAGACCTGCTTGGACAAAATTAGAGGTAAGACAAGGGATCTTAGGAAGGCTTTATTTAGATGGAAAGATCCCAGTGAGGCAGATTCAGGGTTCTAGGCCTCCCAGTGTTCTCAACACATCCAACTAAATCCTAACAAGAACATCTAAACACTAATTTCATTAATTCATACATCAGAGAGTAGGCAATAACATCCAATACACTGGTTAAATCAATTGGAATCAATATTCAGATACACATATAGGCAGAAAACATAAAGGCTGGGAGATTAGCAACGTAAGGTACCTATCAAGGGTAAATCTTATGCCAAACTTCTGATGCGAGCCTGAAGAAACGTAATGAAATGAAAGCAAGTCAATCACAAATATAGAGAGAGGAAAACATCACCAACTTCTTTATATCAGGATCCAAAGAAACATGCTTGTCATATTAAAAACAACACCAATCAGGTACATCATAGCCCATAGCTTGAACATTCAGTCTGAATACATCTAATCTCAGCCTATCTTACAATATTACACAGAGAACTTGTCTCAAGCGGAAAATGCTTTCATTTCACTGATATCTCATCAACAACAAGCCCCAACTTTCCTTTTGTGCTTTATAGCAAGGGTGAACAGAAGATCGACGGAGAAGGTAGGTGGACACTTAATGTAATATTAAACACAACAATGAATGCAGGGTCGAGACCCATTCTGTTTAAATGTTGTGTAGTTAATTTCTGTCACCTCTTAATGCAGGAGTGATTTTCTTGAGATATGAGTTTGACATGTTTCGGCTGTGGTACTCCAGGTGCTTTTGAACTAAAATGAAATAAACTACCAAGGAGTCTGTCATATAAATGCTCTGGCGGTGGTAGAACTGCTGTTAGGGTGGAAATTCCTTCAGGGACATTGTGCATAATAAAAGTTGTATGGATGCCCTGTACTTGATGAGGAAAAACATTCTGCTGATGAATAAACCCTGATGTTAACTTTTTTTTGTGCTTAGGACCTTTAGATCGATCCTCGAGGTCTTCAACCGGTGCCTTGCCTTTTAAACCACTGATTTAAGGCTCAAGATCTTCATTAGTGTGCCTTAACTTCCTTTTCTTTGTACTGAAATCCCCTGCCGCTCCATCTCTGCTTCTGACAGGTTAGCTCGGGTTTTAATGGTGCTGGGAGATTTTTATAAAGTTTAGGCCCTGTTATCTTTAATGCATGTCCTATGTTCATCTTTCCGGGTCATCTTTCACAAATTCCAACTGCTGAAGACGATCGTTCTTGGTTTCTCTGCCACTATGACGGAGATCGTGCGCCATGGCGGTCATTAACCATCGATAACCCTGCAAAAATACACCAACTGTAAAGAAAATCATGGACGCGCTGGTGGATAAGGTGGAGGAGGAGAATGGTCATGTGATCAGTGACATGGAAGAAAACAAATGTGGAAGAACAATGGAGGTCTGCTCTAGTGAAAGTGGCGGTCTGCAGAGCGAAAACGGAAGGAAAAACGTTGAATAACACGTAATGAATAGATTATATCCACTAGAATGGGAGGAAGTACGGAGGGCGCACGTGGAGGTGACATGGAGGGATTGGAGGCAGTGGAAAATTCAGCGGCGGGCGAACAAATCTGGGACGTTGATCGTGGCGGAGATCGACGGCGGAAGACAATGGATGGCGGGCCAAGACCCAGACTATCATGCATGAAACTTCATTAAACGTCACGCATCTTGCGCAGGCGATGGCCGTCGGATGGTCTGCCGCAAATCAGACGGCCAATGGTCATTTCACTGGGTGTGCGTGCCCAGAGGATAACTCGCGATGGATCGGTTTAACAGGCGGTTTTGGGAGCGTACAGGAGGACACGCGACGAAGGGTGAGTGGGATCACTGGGCTATGGGGGAAAACCACCGAGCACGCGAGGGTGGTGCGAAATAAACCAATGGTTTGGAATAGCGCGTGGGGATGGGAGCGGGGACCACTGATCGGGCGAGCTCCGCACCGTTGGATCATATTTCAGACGAACGGTGGAGATGAAAGCGGGGGACTTTATAATAAAAATCTTATTATAAAGTTTCATGGTTTATTGGGAACGCCTTCGGGGACAGCGCTTAGGTCACGTCACTGGATCGCATGGATGGACAGGGTGCGGGGCGCTTAGGGGGAAAGCGGCTAGGGTCCAAATTCATGAAATATATCATTTTAACTCATTTTTAATGCAATTTTAAGACCGGGGAAGGTAACGATAGGGAGGTTATGGGGGGATTTGAGGAAATGAAGGATATGGGGGTTTTTAGAGGGGATTTTCAGGGGTGAACAAGGGAAAATAAGAAAGGAAGAGGGGGACTTGGTCAAAGGGGGAAAAAGGTAAAAAGGTGGTGTCCTGCAGGAGTATGAGGGGCAATGCAGGCCTTTTAGAAATGGGTCAGCAGATAGGATTTATATCAGGCATAGCACTCAGAGACTTCAAGGAGGATGGGTTTTCAGGGGAAAGGCATTCCTTGAAGGCTCCACAATATTCTAGCCCCCAGCTTGCTTGTCAAGAATTTCATAGGGGGGCTAACAGTGGCTCCACATGGGGATGGCTTCTTCTTGAAGGATTCAAGAAACCAGAGATGATCTTTGGAGTAGGCCAGATGCCTGCTGCTTGGCACATCCCTTTCTTTTGATTAGCTGCCACAATATGATAAAAGAATCAGCAGAAAAATTCCCAACCAATCTACCTACCCAAACTACAGTCCTAACAATTTTCCCCTTTAGTGTATTTGAGCTAGCAGACCTTTTACATTTTATTTTCAAAACAAAAAAAAACCTATCCTAAATCTACCCTTATTTCTCCATGAGACTAGATTAAACAGTTGGCCTCATATGCTTCTCTACCTAATCTACTACCTGTTGGGATTAAATTTTCCAACAGATTTCTTCTCCTACATTCTAAAATAGGAAATTGAAAAATAGCCAAGCCAAGATTAGACTGTCTAACTTGCTGGAGTGAAGACTTGCGGAAAACTGAAGACAAAGTTGTGAAGGCATGAAATCTGTAGTTTTGAAACATCCTTCTTTTCTGGTGACTCAGGTTTTGAGAAAATTAGAGTCACTTCCTTTGTTTATTTCAGCTCTAGTTTTGGACATGTTAGAGCTGATTCTTCTTTCACTGCTGGTCCAGGTTTTGAGCATATCAGGACCATCTGTTCTGCTTCTTTGGCTCAGATGTTGATCATGTTTAAGCCACTCCTTTTGCCTTTCGGAGGTTCAAGTTTTGAGCATGTATGAACCTCTCCTTCTTCTTCTTTTTTTTTTTAAATAAAACTGCAATGATATATACAATGGAGAATAAAACTGGAAACTGAAATTTAGCAGAAGTAGTGATTGAGCATCCTGCCATTGACATGACCCCCAAATAGCTCTGTACCATCAAGTTCTTGTAAGAAAAATGCATTAGGGCCCACAGTGGCTTGGACGATATATGGACCCTGCCACAAGATGTCAAACTTGCCATGTTTGCCTTTGTCCTCTCTCCTTGAATCCCATTTCAGCACTTTGTCTCCAACCTTGAAATATGAATCTTTGGCTCTTTTTTCAAACAGCCTTTTAATGTTCTCCTGAACTTTGAAAACCCTGTTGTAAACTTGCTCCCTTGTTTGCTGCAGATGGATAGTTTCATTGATTCTTCTCACCATACTGTTTTCCTCTGATTGGATCTCCTGAAAAAGCTTGATTACTGGAACTCCAAGGCTAGTAGGAAATACTGCTTCTGTTCCATAAACCAGCTGGAATGGTGACATGCCAATGGATTTCTTTGTTGTGAGCCTGTCAGCCCTCAAAGCATGTACCAAATTTTTATGCCATGACTTTTTGTTCTCTACCAATAGCTTTTTGATGATTGTGACCAGGATTTTATTAGATGATTCAGCCAATCCATTACCCTGGGGGTAATAGGCAGTTGAATGGCCAAGTGCTATTCTGTACCTGTGATAGAAATCAATCATTCTCTTGGATCCGAAAGCAGCAGCATTATCAATGATTATTTTCCTTGGACAGCCAAACCTAGATAAGATGAATTCCTCTAGGAACCTAATGATGACAGAATCAGTGGCATTCCTATTGGGTATGGATTCTATCCATTTGGTGAAGTAATTTGTAGCAGTTAGGATCCATTTGTGTTGCCCATAAGAAGAAGGGTGAATTTCCCCAATAAAGTCTAGGCCCCATTGCATGAAGGGACCTTCTATGGTGATAGGTTGTAAAGGGAGGGGTAGGAGCTTTCTTTTGCCTTCAAAGATATGACATTTGTGGCAAGCAAGAATAATTTTATGGACATCATTGAAGATTGTAGGCCAATAGTAACTAGCCCTGAGTATTTTATTTGCAGTGGCTTTCCAACTCAGGTGGCCTCAGCACTCCCCAGCATGGAATTCTTGTTTGATTCTTTCAGCTTCAGTTTCAGAAAAACATTTCAGCAATAGGCCATTTGGATTTTTCCAATACAGTTTTTCATTCATAATGCAGTAATTTCTAGCTTTGAGTTTTATGAATCTGGCCTTGGTTTTGGACAGTTCTGGAGGAGCATTGAGATTGGTGAGCACATAAAGGATATCGGAGTACCAAGGAGAGTTCTGAAACTTCTCCTCAACAGTTGGATGGGGCAATCCTTCCTACTCATATAAGGCATTTATCATGTTAATGTCAAGGGCCCGCAAGTTTGATTCAGCCATTAATTGGGCTAGGCCTTGACCTTTGATCAGCTTGGTGGGTTTTATTTCAAGGTCGTATTCTAGGATTGTAGCAATCCATTTGCCCCTTTTCCCATCAGGGTCCTAGGACAAAATATCTTTAACCACTATATTCAGAACATAGGCTATGGTATGAGAATGCAGAATGTACACCCTAAAGTCTTTTAAGTCCTTTACCAGGGCATAGGCCTGTTTTTCCATAATGTTGTACTTTAAGGGTACGTCTCTTAAGGCTTTGCTGAAAAAGGCAATGGGTTGTTCATTACCTTCTGAATTTTTCTGCAGCAAGACTGCAGCTATAGTGTGTTGGGAGGCAAATGAAAAGATCAGAAAATATTTTGAGAACTCTGTGTTGATAAGTACGGGGGCCTGTGTGAGTGCAAGTTTTACTATCTCAAAAGATTTCTTGGCTTCAACATTCCACTTAATTCCTGCATCTTTCTTTAGCATTTCAGTCATTTTCCTTAGGTGCTCAACAAGATTGGGGATAAATCTCCTGAGGAAATTGATCTTCCCAATGAAGGACTGTAACTCCTTGATGTTTCTCGGATGTGTGATTTGAAGTATTCCCTCAACCCTCTGTGGGTCTATCCTGATCCCTTTCTCAGATAGAATGTGACCAATAAGTTTACCTTCTTGCAGCTCGAAAATAGTTTTCTTAGGATTTAAGGACAGGCCGTACCTTCTACATTTTTCAAAAACCTTTCTCAGATGCTTCAAGTGTTCCTCTTCAGTTTTGGAAAATACAATCAAGTCATCCAAGTAGATAACTATGAAATGTCCTATCTCATCTGAGAAAGCTATGTCTATTTCTCTTTGGAAGGTAGCTCCAACATTCATCAATCCAAAGGGCATTTTCACATACATGGAGGTGCCCCATGGAGTGGTAAAAGCTGTTTTGAGTTGATCTTATGGGAGTACCAGAACTTGTTTGTACCCTGAAAAACCATCCAGCAGGGAGATTCTCTTAGAGCCCACTACCTTCTATAGGATATGTTCCATTCTAGGCAAAGGGTAGTTGTCTTTCAAGGAGGCTCTGTTGAGGTTTCTGAAGTCTATGCATAATCTGATCTCCCCTGTTTTCTTTCTCACAGCCACTAAGTTTGACACCCAATCAGAAAACCTTACAGGGACTATAACGCCTGCATCATACATCTTTTTTATTTCTTTCTCAACTGTAGTCAATTGTTTTGGATTGATCGTTCGGAGTTTTTTTCTGAAGGGCTTTTGATTTTCCTTTAGTGGTATCTTATGTTGCATGATGTTGGTGTCATAGGCCTTTTAAGTCTTCATAGCTCCATGCAAACACATCAATCAATTCCTTGAATAGGTCCACGTATTTATTCTTTATGTCTGTAGGTATAGACTTAGCCAGTTTTATCATTTTGGGCTTATCTTCAGTGCCTATGTTGCATTCTTCTACATTTGAGTCTGCATGTTCTATAGTGGGCTTTTTTGCTACGTCGTCAAAGTCAAAAAGGTCCTCTAGGGGTGCTAGGCCTCTGGATATGTTCTTATATCTGGCCTGCAACACCTCTATCTCTTCGTTGTCTGCATTTTCACATTTTTCGGTTGTGTTTCCCGTTTCCTCAGAAAAGGCGTTTATTTCTATGTTACAGGGTGTTTCTTGTTCATCTGGGGGATCCTCACCTGGGCAACTGTCATCGGATCTTGAGTCCAAATCAGAAAATTCGAACTCATTCTTGCCCATTAGGAAATATTAGATCTGTTTATCTCCTTCAAAGACCTGCCAGTATTTTTCATTTTCTAGCATCGCAGGTCTGAACTTGGTTTGAATGATGATTTGTTGGTCAGGGGGAGTTTTAGGATATGAACTAGCCAGGCAGCTAATCCATTAGCAATAACGTTCTGACTCCTAGGCACAAATACTAATTCATATTCAAAAAAAATTTTCAATAAGTCTACTACGTCATTCCTGTACTCTCTAAGTCAAGGATGTTTTGTTGTATATTCACCACTCACCTGTTTGATAACTAACTTAGAGTCTCCTTTCACAACTATCCTATGGGCTCCTAATTTTTTCAGTAAATTCAGACCCAGGATGAGAGCCTCATATTCTGCAATATTGTTTGTGCATTTGAAGCGTAGGTTCACAGCGTGGCTCTCTGCGTGATCATCTTCTGTGTTTCGTAGCCACACCCCTGCTCCAGCATTTTTCCTAGTACAGGACCCATAGAAATTCATTTCCCACAGGGGTTTTCCATTATGTTGTGTTGGGGAGTCTGTATTAGGGTGCGGGTTGATTTGTTCTTTCTGAAGAGTGTGACTAATAGACTGACTGCATGGTGTTCCTGGTTCACTTTGAGTTTCGTTTTCAGTATCCTGCCCATGGTTTTCATCATCGTATTATTCTAGGGTAGCCATTATGCTAAATTCCATGGGCTCTATGTTTTTGCTCGAGTTTTTACATTCAGATTCTGGCTCTCCTAAGGATTGGTCGTTATAAAGAATGAAAGAATCTAGGTCTGTGTGTACAGATTATAATGGCGAATTTTCAGGTTTCTCGGGGCTACTGACTAGGAATTTCATCTGGGATTCTCTATACAGTCTCCTCAGTTGGCCAAATATAGGGATAGTGGAATATGAGCCATCCATCTGCATTGTTCCTTACAGTTTGGTTCCCCATGATCTAGATAGAAGCATGCCATACTTGGGTGGCACATCAGCCACCACAACATCCATGACCATACATTTAGCAGGAATCTGGGTCAAACTCACACATAAGTATTTGATTAGGCCGAGGCATTTTACTCTGCTAGAGTCAAATGAATATAGATCTTTGTACGGTCGGGTTATCTCTAGGCCAAGCCTTTCCATCACTACCTTAGGCATTAAATTGTGTGAAGCTCCGGAATCATGCATGGCATTGTGGAGTATTTTGTCATGAATGTTGAGACTGATATAGAAGGGTGGAACTACCCCTTCCTGAAATTTTCCCTCAATATTTGGACCGAACAACAGGGCCAGTTGATCGTCATTCAAATTTACAGTGTCGTTGTTTTCCCCTAGATTCAATGCTTTCAAAATTTGGCCTTTATATACATTCTGAGTGGCCAACTCAGCTAATGGTACAAAAATTTTGATCTTGGAAATCTCACTCTCTAAATGGAAAGTGGACTGGGTCTTGGAAATACTTGACTCTGTTTTATTTGCCACTGCCTTAGTAGCTAAATCAGTTTGTGATTTCTCACTATGTACAATATTGGGAACAGTTGTATCAGGAGTACTAACTAAAGTGCTAGTACTGTTGGTTGCTCGGCTTTGTTTTTCAGTGTCTTGGTTGTCTTTCTCCTTATGTTTACCAAGACTTTCAGCTGCTAATTTGCTATTTACAGAGGTTGCTTTAGAAGTTTTATCAGGTCTTTTCTTGATGGTTACCTCAGGAGTCTTTTTTTTGGGATTTTCTTGGTTCTTTTTGCTCCTAAGCTCATATTGTTCTCTGACCTGCATCATGGAATTTTCAAATCCTGATCTGTAATCCTCAGTTTATAACCATTCCTCATCCCAATATGAAGGTGAGGGCTGGTATTCCTCTGAATCATAGTTAAGGACTGAATCCTCTACTTCAAACATGTTTATTTTATTCCCTTCAGACTCTTCAATCATTCCCTCATCTTCATCTAAAATTTTTTCTTGAAATGGGGGGATAATTTGTTGATCTGACTCTCTTTGTCTGTTAGGAGCAGCATTGTTTCTTCTAATGTTCTGGTTCTGGTTTCTGTTTTGGAAAGCCATCCTTTTTATCATTTGTTGTATCTTTTCCACGTTTTTATACAGTCTATCATATTTGGGATCAGATGTGGAAGCTCCGTTGTCATCCCTATATGTTACCCTTTTCTCAGCTTTTAATCTTGCCCTTTTTTCCATTAAGTTTGCTTCTATGGTTATGGCTCCTTTCTGCATGTCTTCTAGTGTGTTATATTCCTTATCTATGAGCTCATAGGCCATGTCAGCATCAAATCCATCAGGATATTTAGCCAGGGCCATTCCTTGTGGAGGTTTCATGTGTGGAGGGAGAGCATTTTAAATGCTGTTGAATCTAGTGGTGTAATCATGAACACTCTCTCCTACGTTCCTTTTGATGGACATGTATTTTTCTAGGAGATGGCGAGGGTTTTCTCTAACCTCCCATTTGTCTATGAAATTCTAATATAATGTAGGGAGATCTTGGATACTTCCAGGAGGCAAACCTTTAAACAATTTATTCACCTCACCCCCTAAGCTTTGGGCAAAGATTCTCATTTTGATTGTTTCATCATCAATTTCCATATAATCAAAAGAATCCTCCATCTTATCTATGTGTTTCTGAGCTATAATGGATTCTTTGGCAGTGAAGTGTGGGATTTTTGACTGATAATCATTGGGTAAGGGTAGCAAGGGTTGAGGTAACACCAAAGGTGCATACAAAGCCACCATGATAATGTTCCGATGAGGTATAGGGTGGGCTTGAGTAGCTGGGATTTGGATGACAGGTATACTCAGACTAGCAGAAGTCTGCTGAGCAGATCTAGGGTGGGAGAGCCCCAAGTTTTGAATGAAGTGGATATCAGGTGGTGTAGATGGAGGGGTTCCTCTATCCCTAGTGCGTTGAACACTATGAGATGGTGTAATGTGAAGCTCAAGGTCTTGCTGGTCTAGGTGATTGAATGACCTAGCTCTTGGTAAATTGTCAGGTTGGTCTAGGTCAGGGGGAAAATGTGATAGAGCTATTAGGTCTTCCGGTGCAAAGTTAGCTCTATGAACGTGACTGAAAATAGTTGGTATTTTAGGTGTAGGAGCTCCCTTGAGGATACTCTCTGGATTTTCAACTATTTCGGGTGGATCAGGGTTGGGATAAGCTCTCGTGTGGATGGTTCTGAAAGCTAGAATGTTGTTTTCCTTAGCCAAGCAGTTTAACCCTACTTTTATCTTCTACTGTGGTCGATCTGGTCCCAGGGCTGGTCTCCCAGTGGAGTCTAATGTGAAACCAAGATAATCAGCAGGCCTACTAATCACTATTGGAGTCTTTCGATTAGGAACGATGGAGTCACCAGGTGGAAGGTTTAGGATGTTTCTAGGGGGTACACTGTCCACCACAGTGCTCAGGCTCTATCCTCTTTCAGGAATCTCCTCAAAAACAACAAGCTCCATCCAGAGATTGGCTGGGAGGGAATTTACCAGATATGTCACCTCTGAAGAGGGTGAGATCCGGAGGCTACCTGGCCCTTTCCAGGCTCTGTCTAAGAGTGTGGTGGATTTTCAACGATGGAGGTCGATTCAAGAAAGTAATGGCTTACTGCCAACCTAACCAGAGTTCTACGTTTCTGAAGTTTTAGATGTAGTGAGATGAAAATCATTCAGAGCATCTCCAGTGGAGTCGCCATTATGTTGGGGTTCCCATGTTTTGGCCAGGTTGACAAGACCAAAAGTTGAGACAACATAGAACCACTTTCAGACCTTAGGATATAGCCCTCTTAGGTCTAGAGAGGGATCTCTCTATATGAGTCAAAGTATATGTCTTTGAAGCTTCTAAGTTGTGATTTTAGGCTAGTTATAGGCTTAGGGTTGTTTGTTTGATTGTTTATGTTTGGTTGTTGGGAATCAGGAAAGAAGAGTCCTGCATAAGACAACGATGAGTATAGAGGGAATTAGGCTAAAATAGACAACTCAAGGAACATCAAGGCCATTGGGCTATGGAGTCAAGAAAGGATTTATATGTAATCAATGTGCAAGCTTTCAGTTGGGCTAGTCATCTAAAGCATTTGGATCTTAAAGGAGATGTTTGGAATGGGACATTAAGGACAGAAAATGAAAGGGGGAGAACCATCCAACTCTGTCTATAGATCAGGTCAGAGGTCATTTAACTCCAGACCTACTTGGAAAAAATCAGAGGTAAGACAAGGGATCTTAGGAAGGCTTTATTTAGATATAAAGATCCTAGTGAGGCAGATTCAGGGTTCTAGGCCTCCCAGTGTTCTCAAAACATCCAACTAAATACTAACAAGAACATCTAAACACTAATTTCATTAATTCATACATCAGAGAGCAGGAAATAACATCCACTGCACTAGTTAAATCAATTGGAATCAATATTCAGATACACATATAGGCACAAAACATAAAGGCTGGGAGAGAAGCAACATAAGGTACCTATCAAGGTTAAATATTATGCCAAACTTCTGATGCGAGCCTGAAGAAACGTAATGAAATGAAAGCAAGTCAATCACAAATACAGAGAGAGGAAAACATCACCAGCTACTTTAGATCAGGATCCAAAGAAATATTCTTGTCATATTAACAACAACACCAATCAGGTACATCATAGCCCATAGCTTGAACATTCAGTCTAAATACATCTAATCTCAACCTATCTTACAATATTACACAGAGAACTTGTCTCAAGAGGAAAATGCTTGCATTTCACTAATATCTCATCAACAACCAACCCCAACTTTCCTTTTGTGCTTTATAGCAAGGGTGAATAGAAGATCGACGGAGAAGGTAGGTGGACACTTAATGTAATATTAAACACAACAATGAATGCAGGGCCGAGAACCATTCTGTTTAAATGCTGTGTAGTTAATTTCTGTCACCTCTTAATGCAGGAGTGATTTTCTTCAGATATGAGTTTGACATGTTTCGGCTGTGGTACTCCGGGTGCTTTTGAACTAAAATGAAATAAACTACCAAGGAGTCTGTCATATAAATGCTCTCACGGTGGTAGAACTGCTGTTAGGGTCGAAATTCCTTCAGGTACATTGTGCATAATAAAAGCTATATGGACACCCTGTACTTGATGAGGAAAAACATTCTGCTGATGAATAAACCCTGATGTTACCCTTTTTTTGTGCTTAGGACCTTTAGATCGATCCTCGGGGTCTTCAACTGGTTCTTTTACTTTTAAACCACTGATTTAAGGCTCAAGATCTTCATTAGCGTTCCTTAACTTCCTTTGCTTTGTACTGAAATCCCCTGCCGCTCCATCTCTGCTTCTGACAGGTTAGCTCGGGTTTTAATGGCGCTGGGAGATTTTTATAAAGTTTAGACCCTGTTCCCTTTAATGCATATCCTGTGTTCATCTTAACGGGTCATCTTTCACAAATTCCAACTGCTGAAGACGATCGTTCTTGGTTTCTCTGCCACTGTGACGAAGATCGTGCGTCATGGCGGTCATTAACCACCGATAACCCTGCAAAAATACACCAAATGTAAAGAAAATCATGGACGCGCTGGTGGATGAGGTGGAGGAGGAGAATGGTCATGTGATCAGTGACATGGTGGAAAACAATTGCGGAAGAACAATGGAGGTCTGCTCTGGTGAAGGTGGCGGTCTGCAGAGCGAAAACAGATGGAAGAACGTTGAATAACATGTAACGAACAGATTATATGCACTGGAATGGGAGGAAGTACGGAGGGCGCACATGGAGGTGATGTGGCGGGATTGGAGGCAGTGGAAAATTCAGTGGCGGGCGAACAAATCTGGGCCGTTGATCGTGGCGGAGATTGACGGCGGAAGACAACGGATGGCGGGCCAGGACCCAGACTATCGTGCATGAAAATTCATTAAACGTTGCGCATCTTGGGCGAGCGATGGCCGTCAGATGGTCTGCCGCAGATCGGACATCCAACGGTCATTTCGCTGGGTGTCCGCGCCCGAAGGATAACGCGCGATGGATCGGTTTAACGGGAAGTTTTGGGAGCGTACAGGAGGACACGCGGCGAAGATTGAGTGGGATCGCTGGGCTATGGGGGAAAAACACCGAGCGTGCGAGGGTGGTGCGAAATAAACCGGTGGTCTAGAATAGCACGTGGGAACAGGAGCGGGGACCACTGATCGGGCGAGCTCCACACCGTTGGATCATATTTCAGACGGACGATGGAGATGAAAGCGAGGGACTTTATAATAAAAATATTATTATAAAGTTTCATCGTTTATTGGGAACGCCTTTGGGGATAGTGCTTAGGTCACGGTGCTGGATCGCATGGATGGACAGGGTGCGGGGCACTTAGGGGGAAAGGGGCTAGGGTCCAAATTCATGAAATATATCATTTTAACTCATTTCTAATGCAATTTTAGGACCGGGGAAGGTAACGATAGGGAGGTTATGGGGGAATTTGAGGAAACGAAGGATATGGGGGTTTTTAGAGGGGATTTTCAGGGGTGAACAAGGGAAAATAAGAAAGAAAGAGGGGGACTTGGTCAAAGCGGGAAAAACGTAAAAAGGTGGTGTCTTGCAGGAGTATGAGGGGCAATGCAGGATTTTCAGAAATGGGTCAGCAGATAGGATTTATATTAGGCATAGCACTCAGAGACTTCAAGGAGGATGGGTTTTCAGGGGAAAGGCATTCCTTGAAGGCTCCACAATATTCTAGCCCCCAGCTTGCTTGTCAAGAATTTCATAGGGGGGCTAACAGCATCAACAAAAAAAAAAACTTGAGCACAAAAATACACAAGACAAGAACAATTGTAATCCTAGGTTTCCACAATGGAAGTAAATTGAGAAAACAGTTGTGAAATTTGGTATGAATATTGTGAAACTTGTATATATCCATGTAACTTCCCATTTTAATATTTATTCGGGGTTATGTCCTAGTAGTGAGAAAGAAAAGTATTATATCTCTTGTGTACCATGTAGTAATGCAATAGGATGTTTGACGTATGTGATGGTATACCATAGAAAAAATAGTTCACATGTAATGGGTGTTGTCATTAGGTACATGGGAAATCTAGAAAGAGAAAATTTGAATGCAACGAAAGTTGTGCAATGATATCTTATAGGAACAAATGATTATTCTGTCACCTTTAAAAATTGTAGTGATTGTGTTTTTAGTTTTTTTTATTCACATTTTACAAGTGATTTGGATAGGAGAAGATCTACTTCAAGTTATTTCCTTTCTCTTATAGGAGGATATATTAATTGGATTTTAAAGCTTCAAGAAACCATTTTTTTATCCACAAATAAGGTATAATATATCATTGTCTCACATGCTTTCAAGGGGGGCAATTTGGTCGAAGATTATTCCAAGTGATCTTAGATGAACATCGGATAATGTAATTATATTATGTGATAGTAAAATGTGTTATCAACTTGGATAAAAAACTAGTTTATCATAGTAATACTAATCATATTCATAATAAGTTCCATTTTGTAATAAAATGTATTAATGCAGGTGCAATAGATCTTAAAGATGTTGTCATTCAAGAAAATTGTGTGGACTTGTCTACAAACTAGTATTGTTAAGGAAGTTACAATTTTGTTTAGCTTCTCTAGGCTTACAAATGAGTTGATAAATGTGCTTTAGAAATATATTACATAAATTGTTGTCAAGGTGTTTCTTATTGGAATTCATGATCAAATTTAGCTAACATAATTGTAAAAACCAAAATTTACGTCAAGTATTTTTTTGCTAGTTTATATAATGTTGTTGATATATGAAACCAGTGGTATTATAATGAATATAAAGTTGCAAACTTAGATATATCATTTAAAATTGAGATATTGAGGGTGGTTGTGATATTTATTGTATTATTATCCTTGAGTAATAAAATATCTAACCTTACCCTATGGATGTTTCCATGATACAGAATCAATCTTTTACTCTACAAAAACCCACGTTCTTTGAGTACTTCTATTGTATGATTGCTTCTATGATATATATATATATATATATATATATATATATATATATATATATATATATATATATATATAAATATATATATATATATATATATATATATATATATATGTATATATATATATATATATATATATTTTTTATTATGTTTTTTAATAAAATATTATATAGAGGCTCTAGTTACCAAAAAATTCTACAAATATTTTTGAAATGACATAGGGTTCTCACTAGATAATGATGGAATCAATGGTGCCAATGGGACCAACATGAATTTACTCACATAGGAACAAGTGTCCCTTCCCAAAACTGCACACACATTCCTAATCATATAGCCTTAGTTCTCCTCAAACATCTTCACATACTTGCGAACTTAGATATTTCAAGAACACACAAATGTTTTAAAAATAATGCATATTATTTCAAGGACATGTGCACATTCTAAAAGGCACACATTATCAAGAACATGAAATTATTTTCAAAAGAATGCACACACTTCCAAAAACATGTGAAATTTTTCAAAAGTACATGCATCTTCCTGGAAATATGTGGATTCTCTTATGTCTATAGTATTTAAGAGGGAGGTAGATATAGAGAAAGTGAGATAAGGTTGGTGATGTTTTTGTGAAGGAAGGATCGAGTGAGGGACAGAGGGAGCGATAGAGAAAGAGAAGAAGAAGGGTGGAGAGAGAGAGGTAGGGAAAGAGGTATGGAGTGATTAAGAGATGGGTAGATGGATAGGGAAAGAGAAAATTAATGAGAAATAGAGAGACTTATGGGGAATATAAAGAAATATATGAAGAGGGATGAATAAAGAGTGAAAAGGGGGGGATAATGGGGGAGGGAGACAGAGAGTGTGAGCGAGAGAGGGGAAGAAATTGAGCTAGCATGTGAAATATAGAGAGATGGGGGGAGATAAAGGGAGATTTACATTAGTTATATATAGAGGGGAGAGAGAGATAGGGGGAGATAAAGGGAGATTTACATTAGTTATATATAGAGGGGAGAGAGAGATAGGGAGAGAGAGAGGGAGAGAGAAAAAATATAATGGGAGGGAGATAGAAAAAATAGAATTGTAGGGAAAGATGGAGGAATGGATAAAATTAAAGATAAGAAAATGGGAAGTGAGATATAGGGATAGTGGTAAAGAGATATAATTTGGGTGAGGGAGGGAGGGAGATAGAGATATAAAGTGGTTGGTAGTGAGGGATAGAAGGAGAGAGATTCAATGAAACTAAGGGAGATGTAGGAACTATTAGAGAGAGGATGGGAGAGGAGGGATAAGAAAAAGAAAGTTAGGAAGGATAAAGAGAGAAATAGAAAGGGGGTATGGAAGGGGATATTGAGAGAGAGTAATGGAGGTGATATGGTGAAAGGTGGAGAGGGATAAAGTGAGATAAATGGGTAGACCTAAGAGAGGGGGATAGAGAGAGAATGAGGAAGAGATAGAGGTGAATAGAGAAAGAGAGGTGGATAGCGAGGAAAATAGAGGGAGGGATATTGGGGGAGAGGTATCACAGGGGCTTCACTGCAGAAGAAATACCATAGCATGTGGGTTCACATTGGGGGATATATAATGATGAAAAAATGACATAATGTATTAGGGGATATATAGGGGGTGAAGGGTTTTTATATTGGCAGGTATAAAAAATGGAGCTCAAAGTTAATGAAAAAATATAAAGGGATATACAAAATGTTAATGAAAAAATAGATACCCACAATATATAGTGAAAGTAGGGGCTTTTTGAATTGGGAAGGTGTATTGGGTTTATATTGGTAGGGGGTTAAATAATGTGATTTTTAGAGGTATTTTCCAATATGTACTCAAATTAAGGGTATTTTTTAATATGCTATGATTGCATGTGATATGTTAGAGGTTCATTGTGCAAAGTCCCCATGGGAGGTATAGAGTAAGGGGGGGGAGAGAGAGAGAGAGAGAGAGAGAGAGAGAGAGAGAGAGAGAGATGATGATGAAGAGAGAGAAAGAGGGCATGAAATAAAGAGGAGTAAATGTTGGGGTTCCCATGTTTTGGCATGGTTGGAAATACCAAAAGATGAGACAACATCAAACCACTTTCAGACCTCAGGATCTAGCCGTCCTGGATCCAGAGAGGGATCTCTCTATGGTTGTCAAAGGTATATGTCTTTGAAGTTCAAAGGTTAAGATATTAGGCTAGTTTTAAGGTTCGGGGTTTGTTTTTTTTATTGTTTGTCTGGTTGTTGGGAATCAGGAAAGAAGGGTTCAATATAAGACAAGGGTGAGCAAAGAGGACTTTAAGAAAAGGAGAGATACTCCAGGGAACATTCAATACCATTGGGAAATGGAGTCAAGAAAGGGTTTACTTCTTATTTAATATGCAGGCTTTCAGTTGGGCTAGTCATCTAAAGCATTGGATCTTAAAGATGATATTGTGGCCTGAAATGATAAGAGAGGAGGAAACAATAAATATTTAGAACACAAAGTTAAAGACCTGAGATTAGAGAGAGATTTTGAACTCTCAATGCTTTGGCCTCCAGCTTGAGGGATCTTAGAAAGGTTCAATTAATTGAAAAGGATCCTACTGAGATAGAGATAGAGTTCTAAACCTCCCAGTGTTCCCAATTCATTCAATTAAATCCTAACAAGAATATCTAAGAATAGATTCATTTAATTCATACATCATCTAGCAGGAAATGACATCCACTACTCTGGTTAAATTAACTAAAATCAACCCTTAGATAACACATTTAGTAGAAAACATCAAAGGCAAGGAGAGCAGAAACATAGGGTACCTAACAAGGGTAAATCCTATGCCATATTTCTGATGCGAGCCAGTAGAAACGAAATGAAATGAACTGTGAGCTAAAAACAAATACAGAGATAGGAAAACATCACCGCTACTTTAGATCGGGATCCAAAGAAATTTTCTTGTCATATTAAAGAGAAACACCAGTCAAGTACAACATTACCAATAGCTGAATATTCAGTTTGAAAACATCTTCTTCAGCCTATCTTACAACTTTACACAAATACTATGTCTCAAAAGAAAAAGCTTGCAATTTATCTAATAATCGATCAACAACCTTTACAATTAGTTCCTTCATGAATTTATAGCTCAAGTGGAGCAGAGAAGGTAGGTGAAAACTAAACGCAGCATTAAAACTCAGAAGAGGAAGAGAGCCGATGCCTTGTTCTGTTTTAAATTATAAGCATTTATCCCTGGTACTCTTTGGATGAAAGAGTGGTCTTCGTCAGGCTTCCATTTACTCTAGGTATGTCTCTGGTGTACGTACTGCAACACTTTGGTGAACTAAACAAAAAGGTAGAGCAATGATGCTAAGGTCTGCCATACTGTGAAACAAATGCTTCTGATAACATAGGACTGTTATCAGGGCTGGAATTTCCTCGGGAACATGGTATAGAATACAGACGGTATGGGAACTTCATCCTTTGTGGAAAGGACATCTTGCTTATGTGAAACCCTGATGGTATTGTTTCTTACGTGTTGGGCCTTCCATGCAATCCATGATGTCTTTGAACTAGTACCTTTGCCTTCTAAATCCCTGAAAAAGGCTAAAAAATCTTCTATTACGTGCCTCGAACTCTCTGCAGCTCCAGTACTATCTTTGTTTATGAAATCTGAGCTTTAATGGCGCTAGAGAGGTTTTTCAGAGTTTGAACTCTGTCCTTTGATGAAATTTATGTTGCAGACGCTTTTCCAGACATTTTCTTGTAATTTAAGGCTCTAAATTTAGCTTCGTTGTGCACTGTGCCACTACAATAGTGCATATAAATCATGGCAATTTTCCGCCTGCCTGTAACCCTGCAAAACCCGAAAACACGTTAAGAAAACATGCATGGAGAGGGTGGTGTGTATGACTGCAAAAATGGCGACGTGGCACAGTTGACAATGATGCATGCAGAGGATACTGTGGAGGAAAACTGTGGAATAGTGAGAAATGCATTGGACGACGTCGAGATAGAAATTCCAATGTAAAACATTAAAACTTTGACCTTGGAATGAAATATATAGGAAAAGGACAAAGGCGTGACGAAAACACATGGAACGGGTAATGTGGCGGGACCGAGTCAATGGTGGGCATGCGAATAAATCTGGACTATCCGATCTCAGGAGGAGATCGACGACTGAAAATGCATCGGAGGGAGACAGATGGTGGGCCAGGAGCACTATTTTCCTTCGCTATCACCCGCGTAACTTCGTGGTGTGATGACCATTGGATGGAGAGCCCTAGATCGGACGATTGATATGCATATCGCACCGAGTCAATTGCCAAATGTTAACGCACGATGGGGGGCGGTTTCTAAATAGTGATGGAGCCATGTGTTGGGCGGTGAGTGGAATCGCTCTAAAAATAAAAATACCACCCACCTCCCAATGGCGATGCGATAGATACCGACGATTTTCGGATAGGTGCGACTGCAGGGACCACTAGGCGGGATGTACCGTGGACCGTTGATCTGTGGTTTAAACGGACGGTTGTGATGCGGTCTGAGCGGTAGATGGAGCAGGCCACGAGAGCGATGGAGGTTTGCGACTACCGTTGGATCTGTAAAGATCGACGGTTAATACTGTGCTTGATAGCCAAACACGCTAAGCACTTTCAGGTTTGCACCAGGTCATAGCGCTGGGTCATGTGGGGATAAGGGTTCTGTGGCTAGGGTCGAAAGCTGCTGGACCCAAATGTATGGAAAAACATGGTTTTTTGGCCCATTTTTAGTGAAATTCAAGGCCAGGGAAAGGTAACGGTAGGGGAAAGAGGGTGAAATAAAGCAAACCAGGGGTATTATGTATGGTTTAAAGGAGTTTTTGGGCTGGTTTAGAAGGATTAGGGGAGGGATCTTGGGGTGAAAAAAAAATGGGTACTTTAACAAAGGGGACAAAAAGGGTTGAAAAGGGACACTTTACAGGGATACAAGGGAAAAATGAGGGCCTTTAGGAGCAAAACTTGTCACAATAAGAGAGGCTTTTTGGATGGATACAACAGAGAGGATTTTACCAAAGGGAAAAGGGCACAAGGAGGCTTCAAGGATGATGTGTTTTCAGAGGTAATGCATTCCTTGAAGGCTCAAAAACATTTGAGCCCCTTGTTTTCTTGTCAAAAATTTATAAGGGGGGGCCAACAGTAAACACACATAGATAGATGGGTGATAGGGAATGATGGAGAGAGAGGTGTAGAAAAAAGTGAGAGAGAGAGAGGGGGGCATAGGGCAGGGGAGAGATAGATATAGAGAGAAGGGGGGGGGAATGAATATATATATATATATATATATATATATAGAGAGAGAGAGAGAGAGAGAGAGAGAGAGAGAGAGAGAGAGTGAGAGTGAGAGAGAGAGAGAGAGAGAGAGAGAGAGAGAGAGAGAGATCCAATGGATCAGTTTAATGGTCAAATTAAAAACACTCAAAATGGCTAGAAACCTATTCCAAAGTGAAGATTTGGTTGCCTAATTCCATCACAACTTGTTTCACTGAAAACCGATATTGGATGCTCCCAATATCACGTTTTGATCAAATTGGAGAGAAACTAGAATTTTTGAAATTTGGGTGCAGGTACACCCAGTTGCTAGTCCATGCGCTGACTGAGAATTTTATTGGGTAGGTGATGTGTTTTTGTGGGCCAATGGTGTGATGCCACTTTTATTGTTATTATTTCATATTGAATGGAATTTTTTTAATGGCTTATGGGTTTGTCTGCTGGCACAATGAAGCAGAGCCACATGATCCAATCAATGGTTGCCACATGACCTCCTCTTGGTCATGTAAAATTTTGGTATGGTTGGAGCCGATCTCTATAGGATTAAACACATGACCAAAATTCTAGAAGTAAAGCCCTCCACTGGCCCACCTATCATGTTCCTTATTAAAAATTGGTGCACAGGTTGTATTCACGTTTTAAAGTTTTGTACTTGGGGGTTGGGACCGGGATTAACCCTAGTCCTTAGTCTACCCAACCATGATACGTGGTAGACACACATGGCCCCGGGGTTAACCCCAACCCCAACACCATGTGGAAATATATATTAAGCCCAAACTTTATTTTATAATTGCAACACACGTTGTATTAACATTTCAATTTCACATGATAACCCATAACCCAAAGTTTAGGTGGGTTCATACCAATTAACACCAAGGGTTAGAACATCAGCTGGATACAGCCCATGTGAATGCATAGGTAGTTGAGTTTAATGTGAAGGCAAAGAATGAAACTTTCAGTGGTCGGATAACCAACCAAGGCATATGCCATGGTTCATATATTACTAGAACAATTTTAAAACCAAAGTCACCGCCTATCGAAACCATTGGGTGAACCAGAGTCTGCGGTAGTTGTCGCATGGCAATGGTTGAAGAACGGAGGTTATTATATATGTCAGAGTGAGTTAACCACCAAATCACCGACGAACTTGTCACAACATGTGAATGAAATGTTAAGTTTAATGTTACTTGGAACTAATAGTTGGAACAATAGCATAAACATTCCGGCGCTACCACAACTCTGGCCAGGATTGAAATGTTGGTTGGGTTAAAATATATGGCATGAGGTTTAAACCTTACCACCAGTGGAAACCCAACCCAAACTATACTCAATATCTGGGGTCAATAAAATCGGTTAGAAGTTTCAAACTAATCGGCGGTCCAACCACTCTCGGATCTGGTGATGCTTTTTGTGCCACTTAGTGCCTTTCTATTTGGTTTGGGGATGACATAATGCAATTATGGGTTTTTAAAATTATACATGAACCAACAAGAATCTCACCAGTTTAGGGAAAAAAAATTTGCTCCACGTGGCTGCAAAAGGGAGAATTTGTAGAACAATCTGTAGGTGGGTGCGAATTGGAATATTGCTAGTAGAAAAGCTTCTCTAGATCATAAATCAGTCATTTTTTGACCTTTTCTAGCACAGAAAGAGCCTGAATAGGGATTTTTAATAGTTATGGAGCCATTGGAGACATTTTACTAGAATTTTTAGTGTTGTAACTTGATGTAAACACATATTTTTTTGCATAATGAAAGAGGCCCATCATTGCAAGTTGTACCAAGAGATGTAGCGCAAGAGGGGCGAACTCCATTATTTGTTGTCTTGTGTATACTATTATGGTATTGATGTCTTCTTTATTTCCTTCAATGCTAAGTTAAATAGCATGTTTATTTGTTAATTAAATTGACATAATTGGCTAAAAACCCTAAACATTTCGCTTGCAATTTTCACCATAAACTCTCAAGTTTATATATACATATCACTTTGGTATCATATCTTTGGTTCTTAGTTTTTTTAGGGTTTAATTTGTTGCAACTATTTCTGATGCTTAGGTTGAAGCTCAAAATAGGAGAAGGAAATCTTGTGGTAGCAAGTCCTTAAGTTAGGTCAAGGAGAGGACATTTGTCAAAATCTCCACCAAAAATATCACCTCGAGTTTCACCATAAGCCTCATCAGTGATGCCACATGAAGGAGAGCCTAAAAATATGTCAGAGGATGAGAAGGATTTTAGAAAAGAATTCTTTGTCATTACACAAATGGTGGAAGCTATCTATGAATAAAGGAATACAAGGTTTCAATAAGGTGAGAGCTCCAATCCTCCAAAGGGAGATGGAGATAAGCCTCCAAAAGGAGATGTAGGAGATGGGGACAAGCCTCCAAAAGGGAATGGAGGGAATAGTGACAAACCACCTTTAAATCCACCTTTATTTTCACCTCCATCCTCCCCATCATCATCTTCTAGATCAACCCCTTCACAAACACCTCCACATTCTCCAGAGGGACATGGTAGGACTCCATTTTTAAAACTTGACATAATGTTTGAATTTCCTATGTATAATGGAGAGGTAAATGCTAAGAGAATAGACAATTGGGTTTGTTAGATTCAAGTCTATTGTAGGATACAAAGGATCAAGGATAATGAGAGCAATTTTTAGCTTAGTTCATTAAGGTCGGAAAGTGCAACACTCATTTGGTGGGAAGAAAAAACTCAAGAGGACATGAAGAAACATGGTAAGGTTTTATCTTCTTGGAATGAATTTTTTTTTTTTTTTTTTTACCCATTAGCATACTTGCAAAAATCTATCATGGATTTTAAACATTTAGCAAATTGAAGGGTTAAAGTGTGCAAATTTATTTTCAAATATATTGGAGGTTTTCATAGCTAATTGAGACACATTATTCTCATTTTTAGCCCTACAAGTTTAGATGAAATTTGTGTACATGCCATACGTCTAGAAGAAAGAGGGGAACAATTTTCTAATGAAACATGTGAGAACACCTTTGGGTTTGGAGAAAAAGGAAAAGGTAGGTTCAAGGGAGAAGGAAAGAATAATATTGCATTCAATATGGAGAAAGAAAAAATTACATGCAAACAATTTTCCAAATATGGCCATGATGAAGATCATTGCTGGAGACTTCATCTAGAGATGAGACCCAAAACGTTTAAAAACAAGGAGAAATAAAATATAGTTGAAATTGTTAACCCCCCTATAAATTTTTGACAAGAAAACAGGGGAATAAAATGTTTCTAAGCCTTCAAGGAATGCATTTCCTCTGAAAACACATCATCCTTGAAGTCTCCTCTGCCTTTACCTTTGATAAATTCCCTCTATTGACTCCCATTATAATGTCTCACTGATTGCAATAAAATTTGTGCTCCAAAAGGCCAACTTTTTCCCCTTGTACCCCTGCAGAATGCCCCATTTTAACCTTTGTTTTCCCCTTATCAAATTCCCCTCTGATCCCCTAAATCCTCCCAAAATCCCCTTTACATCCTGCACACACCCCTTGTTTGGCCTATTTTCCCCTTTTTCCCTCTATCGTTACCTATTTCTGCCCTCAAATTTCATTAAAATGGGTCAAAATCCATTTTCCACCTTATGAGGTCTTAGCCCCTTTCGGCTGGCCCCTAAAACCGTCTCCCCCCATGTGATCTGGGCACTAGAAACATCCGCTAACCTGAAAAGTGCTTATCTCAAATATGTATCGGGGGCGTCGTGAGCCATCGATTTGCACTAATCGGATGCTCATCGCAAGCTTCGTAGCATCCATTACCCTACCCTTTCACCACCGGTTCGTCGCATCATAACAGTTCATTTACCCGCAGATCTGACGGTCCAGAATCTGTCCTCCTCGGTGGTCCCCACGCCAACGCGCCTATTCAAAAATCCCCTGTATCTATCGCACCGCTTTCTGAGGGCTGGCGGTATTTTCCTTTCGACAGTGATTCCACTCATTGCCTGACGTGTGTCGCAGTACTATTTCAAAACCGCCCCCCCATCGCGCATTAATGTTCGGCATTTGACCCGACGCGATATGCATATCAACTGTCCAATCTGAAGCTCTTCGTGCAACATTCATCGCTCCATAAAGTTTCACGGGGGATAAACCAAGGCATCCATACTCCTGGCCCACCATCCGTCGCCCTCCAGTGCATTTTCATCCGTCAATCTCCTCCCGAGATTGGACGGTCTAGATTTGATTGCATGTCCCGCCATTGACCACTCCCTCCACGTCACCCATTCCACGTGTTTCATCATATTTCTCGCCCATCCATGTACATATATGCGTTCAAAGGTCAAGTTCTAATATTTTACGTTAACATGCTGCGCCACCATTCTGAAAGCCTCCCACTGCATTTTCGCTGTCACCTCGTGCTCTTCCACCATTTTACCAGTCTACATGACCATCCTCTTTGTCCCGCTGCATTCACCCACCCCATGCATGAATTCTTGACAAGTTTTGTGTGTTTTGCAGGGTTTCATGTGGTGAAAGCTTCATCTGTTCACAGTCACTGCCATAGTGGCGGGGAATGCAAGGAAGAACATGTTCTGAGATTGAAATCATGAAGAAAGGTCTGAGACGATGTGCTGACAGGACATGCATTAAAGGAACAGAGTTTAAACTCTGCAAAATCTTCCCCAGATCCATTAAATCACATATTTCACAGTCAGAGGCAAACGAGAAAGCGGCAAAGAGTATCAGTGGAAAAATAAAGCATTTAAGGCCTGTAATTGAAAATTATAAGCCTTAATCCAATTATTCAAAGGCAAGGTACCAGAATCAAAGACCCCGTGAATCGCTCAGAAGGTCCAATGCACATAAAACCATACTATCAGGGTTTCCATATCAGCAGAACATTCTTCCATAAAAGGAAATGGTTCCCATACCGTCTGCATTTTATACCGTGTTCTAGGGAGATTTTTCATCCCTGACAACAGTCCTATGCTACCAGTGCATTAGTTATATAGTATGGCATACCCCAGCATCATCATTCTGCATTTTGTTCAGTACACCAGAGACATACCTGGAGTAAATGGAAACCTGACAAAGACCACTCCATCATCCAATGAGTACCAGAGATAAATGCCCAGAATTTAAACTGAATGGAGCCTCAACCCTCCTTGTTGTTTCTGAGTTTTAATGCTGCATTTAAGTTTACATCTACTACTGCTATTGTTTTCTCCTATAAGAATCCTCGAGAACATATTGTAAAGATTATTGTTTAGTTGTTGTCGATTGTAGTTAGAGGGATTCAGTTTTGACTGTCAGAACAGTTTTGGGAGAAAGTAGCAGAGTATTTTGTATTGTAGTAGGCTGGGAGGAGAATTTTGGAATGTATTAGCCATTGAGCTCAGTGTATGTGACTGGTTTTGCATCAATTAATCAAGAAAATTTCACAGGATCCTAGTCTATTACTACGGGTGATGTTTCTCTCTTTGTATCTTTTATTTACATTTTCATGTTGTTCATTGGTCTTCTGGGCTCGCATTAGAATATTGGCATAGGATTTACCCTTGTTAGGTACCCTATGTTTTTTCTCTCCTTGCCTTTAATTTTTTTTGCTGCTTGGTTTTTCTTGTTGGGCTTAAGCTGGAAGATTTGGGAACACTGGGGATTAGAGTTAGCCCTGTCCACTAGGATCCTTGTGTGACCAACTAGCCTTTCTAAGATCTCTTGCTGGTGTCAAAGCATTGAAGGTTCAAAGTCTTTCTCTCATCTATAAACCCTGCCTCTGTCAAACTTATCTATGTTTTCACTTAGAGCATGCTAAAGCTGACCTGGAGTTAAATGACCTTTAGTCTGATCTACAAGCTGCCCCTTTGTCCCTTCATTGAAAGCTGCCTTTGAGTATGTCCAAGCAGGTCTGGACTTAAATGACCTCTAACCTGATCTATAGACAGAAATTAGGTTGTTTTCTTTCTTTCACTTTCAATCGTTAATGTTCCATTCCATCATCTATCTAAAAGATCTTTTAGTGTAGATTACTTTCCCTCTGAAAGCCTGGGCTAGTTGTTGCAATTAATTCCCTTTCATGACTTCATAGCCCAATGGATGGAACTTTCTTGACCTATCCTCTTTGCTGAAGCATCCTGCTATTTTTTTCCTTTCCTCCCATTACTTTCTTAGTCTATGATCTCATGACCAACCCAGCAACCAGCCAACCAAATTATTTTAAACCCCTCTTTGTGCTTCATGCCTAGCCTAATACCTCATTTTTAGCTTCAAAGATATACCATTCTTTGCTCCATTTGGAGAGATCCCTCTCCGGGTCCAGGAGGGCTAGATCCTAGGGCCCCAAAGTGGTTTGATATTGTCTTATCTTTTGGTATTGCCAAATCTGCCAAAACATAGGAACCCCAACATAATGGCGACTCCACTGGGGAATAAGACCAAAAGCTTGATTTGGTAAATCACTGTGGTGGACAGTAAAATTGTAAATCATCCACCTGGCGACTCCACAATTCCTGAATGATTAAAGGACTCCACTGGTAATCAGTAGGCCGCTGATTATCTGTGTGTTCACAAGACTCCACTGGGAGACCATGTCGCAGTACAACATCATCCATGCCAAAGACCAAGTCACTTCACTAATGGAAGACCCTGAGCGGTTTGCAGAAATGTATCCAGATTTCATAACAGTGTGTCGTGATACAATTTCTAGTGACTTGGAAAAATTGAAGGTGGAGGACCTTCCAAGGGTTATTCCTCTCAGTTCAAAATTCAATCTTGTGCTTAAGAAAAATTTTCTAGAATTGTTGGTTGAAAGGTATGAAGCTGAGATTGAACTTTTGAACTCAGAAGAAAAATCATATCAGCTCAGAGACCCGAGAGCCTTTTTGGAAAGTCTTCCTCCTCCTAAAAAAGAAGAAATTCCACTTCTTTTTGTTGTGCAAGAAGAAGATGAATGGGTTTTCAAGAGCCACCTTGAGGATGCAGTGTAAGAAACAATAGTCAAATCTACCCAAGATACAGAGAGCCTACCATTCATGGCAAGCCTGAAAGAAGAAAATGTACATCATCTATTCATTGATCCTGTGGCAGAATACATGGAGGCCCTGATCAGTCCAAATTCTTCAGCATTGATCTTTAGCACGAGCCAGATTCACCAGGAGTGGTCACTATTGATGGTGACCTCAGTTTTGAAGAACCACATGCAGAGCACCCTATGGTTATCTTTGACAAGTAGTCAGTGCTCATATCCTTTCTTGTTACTACTTGACTGGCTGCACTGGCATTATTGTATCATCTAGAGCATCAGAGATTTCCAGGTTAGGGTAGAGTAGGTAGGAAGTATGAAATAAAGATCAGCCTGTGAGCATGTAGTTAGTTGTTTTAATTTCTGCAAAGTCCAGCAAGTCATATAGTCTAATCTTGGCTTGACTGTTTTCAATTCCTGTCTTAGAATGTAGAGAAGAAATCTGCTAGACAGTTTAATCCTAGCAGATATTATATTAGGTAGAGAAACTATGAGGCCAACAGTCTAATCTGGTCTCATGGAGCAATAAGAGTAGAAATATAATAGGTTTATTTTCTTGTTTGTAAAAAATAAAAATTATGTAAAGGGTTTGCTAGTTGAAATGCACCCCAGAATAAAAAATGCTAGGACTATAGTGTGGGTAGGTAGTTGTTTGGGAGAGATTTTCTGCTGATATGATGTCTTCATGATTTGTGGCAGCTGATCCAAGAAATAAAATGGATGGGTCAAGCACCAGGCATCTGGCCTACACCAAAGATTTATCCTCTGAATTATTGACTCCTTCAAGAAGAAGCCATCCCCATGTGGAGCCACTGTTAGCCCCCCTATAAATTTTTGACAAGCAAACAGGGGGCTAAAATGTTTCTGAGCCTTCAAGGAATGCATTTCATCTGAAAACATATCATTCTTGAAGTCTCCTGTGCGTTTTCCGTTGATAAATTCCCTCTCTTGACTCCCATTATAAGGTCTCACTGATTGCAATAAAATTTGTGCTCCAAAAGGCCTACTTTTTCCCCTTGTACCCCTGTAGAATGCCCTGTTTTAACCTTTGTTTTCCCCTTATCAAATTCCCCTCTGATGCCCTAAATCCTCCCAAAATCCCCTTTACATCCTGCACACACCCCTTGTTTGGCCTATTTTCCCCTTTTTCCCTCTATCGTTACATATTTCTGCCCTCAAATTTCATTAAAATGGGTCAAAATCCATTTTCCACCTTATGAGGTCTTAGCCCCCTTCGGCTGGCCCCTAAAACCGTCTCCCCCTATGTGATCTGGGCGCTAGAACCACCCGCCAACCCAAAAAGTGCTTATCTCAAATATGTATCGCGGGCGTCGTCAGCCATCGATCTGCACCGATCGGATGGTCATCACAAGCTCCGTAGCGTCCATTACCCTACCCTTTCACCACCAGTTCATCGCATCATAACCGTTCATTTACCCGCAGATTCGATGGTCTGGAATCTGCTCGCCTTGGTGATCCCCATGCCAACGCGCCTGTTCGAAAACCGCCTGTATCTATCGCACCACTTTCTGAGGGCTGGCGGTATTTTCCTTTCGACAATGATTCCACTCATCGCCTGACGCGTGTCGTGTAACTATTTCAAAACCGCCCCCCATTGCGCATTAACGTTCGGAATTTGATCTGGTGCGATATGCATATCAACCGTCCGATCTGAATCTCTCCATCCAACGGTCATCGCTCCACGAATTTGCACAGGGGATAAACCAAGGCATCCATACTCCTGGCCCACCATCTATCACCCTCCGCTACATTTTCAGCCATCGATCTCCTCCCGAGATCGGATGGTTCAAATTTGATTGCATGTCCCGCCGTTGACCGCTCCCACCAAGTCACCCATTCCATGTGTTTCATCGTATTTCTTGCCCGTCCATGTACATATATGCGTTCAAAGGTCAGGTTTTAATATTTTGCATTAAAATGTTGCGCCACCATTCTGCAAGCCTCCCATTGCATTTTCACTGTCACCTAGCGCTCTTCCACCATTTTACTAGTTTGCATGACCATCCTCATCATCTCGCTCCATTCACCCACCCCGTGCATGAATTCCTGACAAGTTTTGTGTGTTTTGCAGGGTTTCAAGTGGTGAAAGCTTCCTCTATTCACAGTCACTATCACGATGGTGGGGAACGCAAGGAAGACCATGTTCAAAGATTGAAATCATGAAGTAAGGTCTGAGAAGACATGCTGACAGGACTAGAATTAAAGGAACAGGGTTTAAACTTTGTAAAATATTCCCCAGAGCCATGAAAGCACAGATTTCGCAGTCAGAGGAAAATGAGAAAGTGGAAAAGAGTATCAATGGAAAAATAGAGCGTTTAAGGCCTGTAATTGCAAATTATAATCCTTAATCCAATTATTCAAAGGCAAGGTACCAGAATCAAAGACCCCATGGATTGCTTAGAAGGTCCAATGCACAAAAAACCATACTATCAGGGTTTCCATATCAGCAGAACGTTCTTCCATAAAAGGACATAGTTCCTATACCGTCTGCATTCTATACCATGTTCTAGGGAGATTTTTCAGCCCTAACAATAGTCCTATGCTACCAGTGAATTATTTATATAGTATGGCAGACAATATCATCATCGTTCTGCATTTTTTTCAGTACACCAGAGACATACCTGAAGTAAATGGAAACTTGACGAAGACCACTCCATCATCCAACGAGTACCAGAGATAAATGCCCAAAATTTAAACTGAATGGAGCCTCAGCCCTCCTTGTTGTTTCTAAGTTTTAATGTTGCATTTAAGTTTACATCTACTGCTACTACTCTTTTCTCCTATAAGAATCCTTGAGAACATATTGTAAAGGTTGTTGTTCGGTTGTTGCTGATTGTAGTTAGAGGGATTCAGTTTTGACTGTTAGAACAGTTTTGGGAGAAAGTAGCAGAGTAGTTTGTATTGTAGTAGGCTGGGAGGAGAAGTTTGGACTATATTAGCCATTGAGCTCAGTGTATGTGATTGGTTTTGCATCAATTAATCAAGCAAATTTTATGGGATCCTGGTCTATTACTACGGGTGATGTTTCTCTCTTTGTATCTTTTATTTACAATTTCATGTTGTTCATTGTTCTTTTAGGCTCGCATCAGAATATTGGCATAGGATTTACCCTTGTTAGGTACCCTATGTTTCTGCTCTCCTTGCCTTTAATGTTTTCTGCTTCTTAGTTGTTATTTTTGGGTTTAAGCTGGAAGATTTGGGAACATTGGGGATTAGAGTTAGCCCTGTCCACTAGGATCCTTGTGCGACTAGCTGGCTTTTCTAAGATCTCTTGCTGGTGTAAAAGCATTGAAGGTTCAAAGTCCTTCTCTCATCTATAGACCCTAGCTCTGTCAAAATTATCTATGTTTTCCCTTGGAGCATGCTAAAGCTGACCTGGAGTTAAATGACTTCTGGTCCGATCTACAAGCTGTCCCTTTGTCCCTTCATTGAAAGTTGCCTTTGAGTATATCCAAGCAGGTTTGGAGTTAAATGGCCTCTGACCTGATCTATAGACACAAATTGGGTTGTTTTATTTCTTTCACTTTCAATCCTTAATGTTCCATTCCATCATCTATCTAAAAGATCCTTTAGTGTAGATGACTTGCCCTCTGAAAGCCTGGGCTAGTTGTTGCAAGTAATTCTCTTTCATGACTCCATAGCCCAATGGATGGAACTTTCTTGACTTATCCTCTTTGCTGAAGCATCTTTTTGTTTTGTTCCTTTCCTCCCATTACTTTCTCAGTCTATGATCTCATGACCAACCCAACAACCAACCAACCAAATCATTTTAAACCCCTCTTTGTGCTTCATACCTAGCCTAATACCTCATTTTGAGCTTCAAAGATATACCATTCTTTGCTCCATTTGGAGAGATCCCTCTCCGGGTCCAGGAGGGCTAGATCCTAGGGCCCCAAAGTCGTTTGATGTTGTCTTATCTTTTGGTATTACCAAATCTGCCAAAACATAGGAACCCCAATAGAAACTACACAACATGATTTAGGTTCTGATTCTGGAGATGAAATAAAGATCACATCCATGGGTTTGAAAGGTAAGGAAATTGCAAGTACTAGTTCTTCAAATTGTCTCAATGATACTCAGTATGAAAAAATAATAATTGAGCTTTTCCACATTTGAGCTATTTCAAAACATACCAAGATAGACACATTGTTTGATAGTGGTTCACAAGAAAATATTATCTCAGAGGACATTGTCAAGAATTATAATTTGGCGATAATTACTCATCCTAAACCTTATCCTTTAGGTTGGGTATGTGAGAATGACAAATTACATGTGACAAGGAAGTAAATACTTAGATTTAGAATCACTGCAAACTTTGTTGATGAGGTTGAACTCGATGTAGTTTTTCTTAATATATGTGGTATTGTTTTGGGAAGCCTAGATATCTTTATGATAGGACAAATATATTTCATTGCCATGAAAATAAATATCATTTTTTCAAGAATGGGATTGAGCACATTGTTAGAGCACATAGCAAGAAATTGATTTTGCCTCTTTTTAATGTTGGAAAAATGAAAAGGATTGTTAATGCTAGTCATAATTTTTCATTGTTAATGTTCAAGCACAATGATGTTGAGAATGAAGCCTTTCGAGGATATGAATCAATTTTGAAATATGATTTCATTGAGGTTTCTGTTGGCTCAAGGGGTCCTGACCCAGGTTCGGTATGCAAGGTTTGCCAAAAAACCCCTATAGTACTAGCCCTTTCGACAGTGACCTGCTTTCATAGGTCAAAGTCTCACCTGAAGTAGTATGGGTGGGTGCTAGAACCAGGTTTCCGTACCTTGAGAAAGGATGGGTAAAGCAAGCAGAGATGCACTAGGTCTTGTAATCCCCGATTAACTTGTTCTACACAGGGTTAATTAAGTCTCTATTTGCATCCACGTGCACTAGATATATATTTATATGCTTGTTATTATATCAAAACAGTAGTACATAAACATAACATAACAAATCCAGATCCAAGAACATAGTATACAGATCTTTCACAGCTTAAGGATAGAATACGCACAATACCGAAATTATCAGTAATTCACATAAAAGTACTCACAAATTCAGTTCTCTAACAATCTTTTGCATTCATTCATTATCAATCTTCCTTACAATTCCCTTCCCAACTTGTGCACACAGCAGCGGGTTCTGCACACAGCTGGACCTGGATCTCTACGCATACAACCAGCAGGAGTCCATTCCCCAAAACCCAAACATATCTCTTAAATCACAATTCGCAGTAATATATCATCATTTCTTATCCTTTACATTACAGAATGCATCTCTATTTATAACAGTCTAGCCTCAACTTTCCTATGGTCCGCAACCCATGGTTTTCGGACCCCTAGTTTACCCTTTGACCCATTACAATGCATTTAGGGCTTTGACCCACCCCAAAACCCATCCACTAGGCTAAATATAATAAAAACTATTCAAAATGGACCAGTTTTGTAGCTTGTTAGGAGACCCCATTCCAACAGTCCCCCAACACAATCCTGTGACTCGTCCTGAGTCACTGCAGTGGTGCAGCCTCGATTTGCATGCGCAAGGTAGCCAAAGTGCAGAGGAGCGGTGGGAGCACTTCCTTACCCTGGGCCACAGCTTTTTGTGCAATGTTGACTAGTGTCAGGAGTTAGGGCCATCCGGAGCCGTGGTAACCCGTTCTAACAGCGGGTGGAGGCATGCAATGGCAGACTTAGCGTCTTTGGCAAGCCGGAGTGCGGTGTCGGCCCATGTTTTCAACCGTTTTCGAATGACATGCTTGTTGTGGTGAAGGTTCTCAATATTGTCCAAGATAGCTAGATGCTACGCGGAGACGGTGGAGGGTGAGGAGGCTCTGACTTGGTACAGAGCAGCTTCCGCCTGCTGCAATTCCATCTGGATTTGATGAAGCGTGGAATGGTGTTGGATGGATGTCCTTAGTTTGGTATTTGTTTCGACCAGTTGTGCACCTTGTGTCAGCTGCTCTTGAATAATATGTGTTACCTCTGTGACCATTGCAATCCGCTGGTCCCATACTTCCTGAGGTATGTCATGCTGCTATCGCCTGGCTTGGTCATGGTGGCAAATTTCACGCAACACTCTGGTGTTCAGTCCTTTTAGCTCTCTGTGAGATAGTTGTGCTAAATCAATTTGGATGTCCCCCGTAGTTGCATCAAGAGAATTTATGAGGGCAATTCGAGAGAGGGAACACACATTACTTTGCATGGGCGGGACTGCAAAATGGCGTAGGAGTCACAGCATGTTCCTGTATCGCAGCAGTCCATTTGTGCGTGGCTCATAGACAATCCTTTCTTCCGAGAGCCAGGGCTCACTCTAGTTTCTGCACTCAGGATTCCCGGGCTCTCTAGTTGGGTCCATCCTAGCAACACGAAAGAGGGCAACCCAGAGAATGTTAATGAACACAAAAAACCAGTACACAGAAGTTGGAAATAATTAGTATTATTTGTATATTAATGGAGAAATGGTTACATTGTTGTAACGTACCTCCTTAGTTTAAGATTAGCTCCTAGGATATAGGAGTCTGGTTACAACCTCCTACTTATTTTCTATGTACTTAAACATGTATTTTTTGATTAATGAATGTAGAGTGATCTCTCTGTTTAATGTCAAGTCTCCAGGTGCAGTACTCACTTGTGAGCTACAACTCCTTCTTTTTCAATTCAATGTGATTTTTATCTTGGTATCAGAGCACAGAATAGGGGGATCCTGATTTTTTTTAGCTTTATTGATTACAGAGCCTTAGTGGCTAAGGTGCACACATGAGCTTTTTTCTCACAAGAGCTTCGTGTTCGTAGGAGCAAGTGGACTACAACAACGCTTGACTCATAGGTCTCAGATGACTGGTCACCTCTGAGCAGAAGAAAGGGTTGGCACATTTTTTTCACTCTCAGTCGTGCCAAGAAGCGAAATTGGTGCTACTGTGACGGTCATACCCGCACCAACGCGCCGAAATACACCATTGGCATGGAGGTGCAAGCCATACTCGTGCCAGTTTTGGGAGATACATCAATTTTAATCTAGGCACAAATTTTTAGCCTCAGAAAAGTGCCAAGCTCTTTCTCTTTGGGAAGATCTGCAACTTTTTCAAATCGGACTTGCCTAGTGGTGGCATATTGAAGTTTCAGATTTTCCCGGTGGTGGCAGACCAGACTTGCCCGGTGGTGGCACATTGAAGTTCTGGATTTTCCCGGTGGTGGAAGATCAGACTTGCCTGATGGTGGCACATTTAAGTTCCAGATTTTCCTGGTGGTGGCAGATCGAACTTGCCCGATGGTGGCACATTGAAGTTCCAGATTTGCCCGGTGGTGGAAGATCGGACTTGCCTAGTGATGGCACATTGAAGTTCCAGATTTTCCTAGTGGTGGTAGATCAGACTTGCCCGGTGGCACATTGAAGTTATGGATTTTCTCGGTGGTGGCAGATCGGACTTGCCTGGTGGTGGCACATTGAAGTTTCGGATTTTCTCGGTGGTGGCAGATCAAACTTGCCTAGTGGTGGCACATTGAAGTTATGGATTTTTTTTTCAGGATTGGTGGCAGATCAGTGGTCAAGATTTGGTATGTATTGATTTTTTTTCACTATATCCCAGAATTATTCAGTTGGGTAGAATTATTCATCAGAAGATCTTAAATTTTATCAATCCAGTATGAATAACAGTTTAGAATCGTATCTACACGAGTCTGGCAAACTCAATGGATCTAATTTCATCAATTGGAAATTCAAGATACAAACATTACTTGAAAGTAGAAATGCGTGGTTGATTGTCATAGGAAATGATCCAAGACCAAATTTGGTAATAGGAACATCTGTGAAAGAACAAGGTTGGGATAAAAGGGAGAACAAAGAAAAAGTCATACTGAAGATGTCTGTCAACGACAATATTATCCCACATATTAGAGATAGCAAATCATACACTGATATTTGGATGAAGATCAAGAATCTATACCAGACAAAGAATACAAATCTTGTTTTTTCACTTAAAGGAAATTTTTTTGCGATGAAGATGGAGGAAAACGAGTCTACTGTTGGATTCATTGCTAGGGTTAAAGACCCGAAGGATAGATTGGGAGATATTAGAGAAAAATTTTCTGATTGTGATTTGGTCATGATCACGTTGAATGGAATGAAAGATGAACATCAGATGTTTATTACAAGATTTGCAGTAAGGGAGAAAGCCCCTGCATTTGAAGAATTGACAGGGATTTTGCTACAAGAAGAAGAGCGGTAGCAGAATTTGAAATCGCAGAACAGTGATCTTGCTCTGATGGAAAAAAGACGACATTATAGAGGGAAGCAGGCATAATGACAACAACAACCACATCAACATCAACAGAAGAGAGGAGCCAACATGTTTCAAAAGAGACCATTTAAAGGTATGTCTGCTAACAATTTTCCCAGCAAGAGATGTGTTTACTATGGAAAAAATGGCCATCAGATTAAAGATTGTTATCAGAGGCAGGAAGACGACGAGAGGAATAAACAAAGAAAGCACAAAGGGTACTTTGTTGAGGAATATGAAGACCATAGTCACGAACTTCGACTATTTCCAGCCGATTGTGCCCTTTCAACTTTTAAGGGAGATGAGGATGACATATGCTATGTCGACTCTGGTGTATCCTCACATATGACAGGTAAGAAGGAATGGTTTGAATTTCTTGAAGAAAATTCATGTGGGTTGAAAATTTATCTAGGAGATGATAGCGGATATGAGATCAAAGGGTATGGTGATATTTCAGTAAAGTTACCTAGCGGTGACATTAGACATCTTAAGAATGTATTGTATGTGCCCAGAATTAAGAAAAAATTGATCTCTGTATCTATGATAACTGATCCTGACATGCAAGTTCAATTCCTCAAGACTCAATGTGTCATAAAGGATAGCAAGATGGAAACTATTGCAACAGGAGTGCCTGTGGGGAGCCTATAGAGACTAGATGTGAAAAGCATGCCACAAAAAGCCATGGTTGCAATAGGATCGACAGCCGAAAACCTCTGGCATGAGAGATTCAGTCATCTTAATCTGAAAGACCTCATTCTACTTCAGAGAAAAGGTATGGTCGATGGAATCCCTATTTTCCATAATGTTAAATTGGATTGTGATGGATGTGCATTAGGGAAAATGCATAGAGAAGAATTTCCTTTGCATGTTAATAGAAAGGAAAGAGATATTCTAGAGCTGGTGCATACAGACATATGTGGACCTATGTAGACCAGGTCACTAGGCGGTGCATATTATTTCCTTTTGTGTACTGATGATTGCACTAAATTCTCTTAGATATATTTTTTGAGTAAAAAGAGTCAGAACTTTCAGTATTTTAAAGATTTTAAATCTATGGTAGAAAAGTAGACAGGAAAATGCATAAAAATTCCCTGCTCAGATCAAGGGGGAGAATACAGGTTGGGAGAGTTCATGAATTTCTACAGATATCATGGGATTGTTCAATAGTTTACAGTGTCTCACACACCACAGCAGAATGGAGTGGCAGAACAAAAGAACATAACACTTGTGGAGTGCGAAAGGATCATGGTTCAAGGTAAGGGTCTATCAAATGCTTTTTGGATAGAAGCCATTAACACTGCTGTCTATTTAAAGAATAGGAATCCTAATAAATGTCTTGGCTTAAAAACCCCTTTTGAAGCATTATTTGGATTCCAACCAGGAGTGAGTCATTTAAGAGTATTTGGGTCAAAATATTTTTCCCATATACCCAAGGTGGATAGAAAGAAATTAGATCCTAAAGCCATGAAATGTATCTTTGTTGGATATGGCACTGAGTTTAAAGCATATAAGTTATTTAATCTTGTGACTCATAAGATATTTGCAAGTCGAGATGTGGTATTTCATGAACAAGTTGAGGAAGGAAAGGATGACAGTAATAATAATTGGCACGTTCCATTATTAATGGAAGAAAACAACGAGGATGATCAAGAGCAGGAGCAGAAAGAAGAAGAAGAAGGAAAAAGTGATATAGTCAATGTTGTGAGCCCGTATAAGTCTGAAGCAGACAGATTTGAGGTAATTCCCCTACCAAGGAGATTAGGTAGGAAGACTCGATTACCATCTAGATTGAAAGACTATGCTTTAATGACAAACATTTTAAACATTGTAGAACCCACAAATTATAAAGAAGAAATTAAATTTGATGCATGGAGAGATGCAATGAATGAGAAAATTTAATCAATTATTAGAAACCATACTTGGGATTTAGTTGAACTGCCTGAAGTTAAAACACCCATAGGATGTAAATGGTTGTATAAACCTAAAATAAATTTAGATGGGAGTATAGAAAATCTTAAAGCTAGACTGGTAGCAAAGGGTTACTCACAGCAAGAGGGAATATATTTCGATGACACCTTTACTCCTATAGAAAAATTAAACACCATTAGAATGTTAATTTATTTAGCAACAAAAGATAAGTGGGAGCTACCCCAGCTAGATGTTAAGTCTTCATTTCTGAATGGTGAGTTGAAAGAAGAAATTTATTTAGTTCAGCCTGAAGGGTTTGTTAAAAAGGGGCAGGAACATCTTGTTTGTATATTGAAAAAGGCACTATATGGTTTAAAAAAAGCACCCAGGTCGTGGTATGAGAAGATCAATTAATTCTTTTTACAACATGGTTTTCATAGGAGAATGAATGATCCAAATCTATATACCAAGTTTAATAAATAGAGGAAAATTATTTTTATTTCTTTGTATGTGGATGATACGATTATAACAAAGAATACTAATAATCTGATCAAAGAAATCAAATGGCAGATGCCACAAGTGTTTGAAATGAAAGATCTCAGAAATCTCCATTATTGTTTGGGATTGTAAGTATGGAGAGATTCTGGAAAAAAATTTCTTACTCAAGGGAAGTATGCCAGAAGTTTTCTGGAAAAGTTCAGAGTGGAGTAGCGTAGATTAGCAGCAACACCATTACAGTAGAATCTAAAGTTTTGCAGTGACGATGGCACTAAAGAGGTGGATGCCACTATGTATAGAAAACTAGTTGGGAATCTGATATATCTTACTACAACTAGACCAAATTTGGCATACTCTGTTAGTATGTTGAGCCAGTTGATGTCTAAACCACTCGAAAGTCACTGGGTCACAACAAAAAGCATGTTGAGGTATCTTAGTGTTACTAGTAATTATGGTATTTTATACACTGACACATCTGATGTTACTCTAGCAGGATTTTTAGATTCAGATTGGGTAGGTAACTTGGATGATTGAAGGTCTATCTCAAGTTACACATTCAGCAATGGATCCGGGGTCATAGCATGGAGCAGCAAAAATCAAAGCACTTTAGCTTTATCTTCATGTGAAGCTGAGTACTAAGCATTGTGTGCAGCCACATGTGAAGCTATCTGGTTGAGAAGACTTCTCAATGATGCAGGAGAAGAACAGAAAGAATCAACTATCATCAAAAGTGACAATCAGAGTACCATCAAGCTAGCATACAATCTAGTATTTCATAAAAATACCAAACACATCGATACTCAGTTCCATTTTGTTCGAGAGAAACTTCAATCAAAGGAAATATTTGTTGAATATTGTAAAACTTGTGACAATATGGCTGAAATTTTTACTAAGCTTCTTGGGCGTATAAAGTTTGAATTTTTTAGAGGGATGCTAGGAGTTCCGGGTAATCCTGTTTCCATTAAGGGGGAGAGTTGTAAATAATTAGTATTATTTGTATATTAATGGAGAAATGGTTACTTTATTGTAACGTACCTCCTTAGTTTAGGATTAGCTCCTAGAATATAGGAGTCTGGTTACAACCTCCTACTTATTTGCTATGTACTTAAAGATATATTTTTTGATTAATGAATGTAGAGTGATCTCTCCGTTTGATGTGCAGTCTCCAAGTGCAGTACTCACCTATGAGTTGGAACTCCTTCTTTTTCAATTCACTGTGATTTTTATCTGCAAATAGCAGGAGCATGTTGTAGGGTGAATAAATAGCCTGGTGTGTAATTATCCAACCATCTGCATACTGTCCGGAGTTATTTAATGGTGGAGTATCCCATTCGTGAGACTGACCATCGAACAAGTAGATCAATATTACCATAAATGGTTGAATTGATGACCTACTGCCAATAGTGTGTACTTGTAAGATCCCTTTTTTATTAAATCGGGATGTGCTGACGGTCGTCCTGTGTGCCTGAGGTCATTTCCACGGAATTTCAAACCAAGAATGGCACCTGTATGTCGTTCGCATACCCTGAATGAAGGTCGACGCGAGGTGTGTCTGCAAGTTGGTGATCAATATTTTCGAGCCATGTGCTACGCCTTTGGTCAGAACATCCTTGCACTAGAGGGCTGCGTCATGCATCCTAATGCCATTTATTACTTGAAGCATCTGGAAATTCTTCAAATTACACGTGGGTCCAGGAAGGTCCGTAACCCAACGCATTCCTAGGTCAGTGGTACCCCAACAATCCTGTCCGTGTAAGGCTTGATCGCACCCTTCAGTGGTGTATGTAAGAAAGTGTCCACGTAGGTCGACTGACCTCGGAGTCCATCTGGAAACTGGGGTCCCTATGCGCATGATCACCCTTCTCCAATACTTCTCCTGAGTGAAGAATACAGGTCCTTGCGTAGTTGCTCCACATAGTGTTAGTGATAGTGCCCCTAGCCTATGTTACGTGGGAATCTTAGGTTCAACCATCTTTCGACTATCATCTACGTCCTCCTACCACAGAAGGTTCATTTATGTGGTAGAAATGCACCGAAACTTCCTGATGGTCTGAAGACATCGGATCACCTAAACTTCATACAATCGACCTTGCCAATTTTCTAGCTCCTCATCAGAGTCAGAAAAACACTTGTTGTCCTTTTCCTAGCATAGCATTCCTTCATCTATGGGGTTAACTCGATCTTCATCCTGTACAGTTAATTTATAAATGTGATCTAATTCCTCCTCCTCATAGGCTGGATCTATATACCATGCACCTTCTGTTGGATCCAGTGGTACTATGACACGCGTACCTTTGCTTTCAAACACCATGCTGCGCTTCCTACGATTGATGACAACCCCCATGTCAATTTCCCAGTCCAGTCCAAGGAGTGCAGGGTAGGGATCCACATCTTCCCCAATTTCTATGACTTCAAATTCAGCTAGGACCCTTACCCCTATGATATCAACCATGACTTTTGGTAACCTCCCTAGAGGGATGATTTTTTGTTGATTGGCCATTCGCATCTGGATGGTGGACCATTCTAATTTAGGTGCTCCCATTCGTTTCCATGTATGCTTTGGTAATACATTTGCATCTGACCCCAGATCTAAGATAACTTGATCCATTTTGTAGTCACCAATCTGTGCAGTCAATCACATATCTCTTCCGGTGCGCTTCTGGTAGTTGTATAATTTATGCACATCCTTGATGTCGGGTGACCTGGCAGCTCATGTTGCATATATTACTAGTAAAGGCTGTAGATTTTGTACTGCGTGAGGGTTGTGCAGCAGCCTCACACATGCTTGTAAGAAAGGTTTAATTTTCGCAGTTACTTCCTTAGCTCCTGGGTGTGCATATGGCGGAATTTTAGTCTCAAGGAAGTCCTTTCAAGCCTCCATAAATGTTTCCCTCGCTTTGCCCAGGTCTAGTCCTTCATGGTTGCTAACTACCCTGCAGATCATTGAGTCATTTTCATCTTTCTCCTTAGCCCCCCTATTTTCCAATCCACTACACGTTACCACATTTACCTTGGTATCCTTTCCTCTTAGCCCAGTCTAGACCCTTCGCACCTTCTGTGTAGATGGGAGCTTCCTTTCCTGTATCTTTGATTTTAAGGCTAGGCACTCTTCCAACGTATGACCCCAATACCTATAATACCTGCAGGACTGTCGTAAAGGCTTAAGGAAATCCTTCGCCACATGCCCCGTGCCCCCACAGTTATAGCAGAGTGACTGGCCTCAACCCCGATTTGCGCTTCCACTTCGGCTCCCATCCCTTCCTGCAGGAGAGAGTTATCCCTGCCTGAGGGGGTTCTTGGCAAGATAGGGTCTTTTCCCTTATTTATTATTTCATTAGGGCTTCATTATTCCTACTCCTTATGGCCTATCGACTGGCAAGATCGGTACCAGCATTGCTTTGGTTCAGAAACAGGGGTGCCATTACAGGGCCATTGGTGGATACTACGCAGCCCTGCTACATAGCTCCCTCTGTGCCAGAGCGTAGGTTCCCTTGAGCCCTGCTATCCTGGACCATGTCCTCCTGGTCCCGGGTGGCCTACTGTGTGATCTAGTTTCGTGCCAGCCCTTCTTCCTTCCTGTTATAGATTCTGAATTTCCTGGTGCATAGCCTCAAGCTACACCTAGATCTGTTGTACTTATAATTTCAGTGTAGCTCCAAAGGCCTCATCCTATGAGTCAAAATTCTGGCGACCCATACGTACATGTAAGTGAGGGTGTAGCATGGCGATGAAGCATTCCGTAGGCTATTTTTCATCGTACCGAAATCATCCTTCTCTGATATCTTTTTTAGGCATTGATCTGGTTCCCATACAGACTCAGCTGGCCCTTGCTTGAAATCTTTTAATTCTGCTATGACTTGAGAGTAGGATTTAGGGTTCCAGAACTTCTGTTCCAGGGCATCCTTAACATTCTGAATAGTTGTATCCTTATTTTGCAATACGTATCCCATATACTAGTCCATAGCTCTTCCTTCAAATCCTAGGGATAGCTGCTCTTTTTTCATAGTGTCACCCATCACACCCTGCGCAACCCATACTAACTCTGTCACAAACCAAAACCCCTCCATGTCTTCATCGGCCGTGCCCTTGAAGGTAGGTATCTTCAAGTGCACCGTCATGGTTTCCTAAGGGCCCTTTGTAGGTGCTCTTATCCAGTATTCTTTTTTCAGTACTCGATTCCTTTCTCACCTTCCTTCGATCCCAGCAACGTAACCATTTGCTGGCTCGAGGGGTCCAAACCCAGGTTTGGTAAGCAAGGTTTACCAACAAACCCCTATACTACTGGCCCTTTTGGCAGTGACCTGCTTTCGCAGGTCAAAGTATCACCTGAAGTAGTATGGATGGGTGTTGGAACTAGGTTTCCACACCCTGAGAAAGGATGGGTAAAGCAAGCAGAGCTGCACTAGGTCCTGTAATCCTCGATTACGTTGTTCTGCATAGGGTTAATTAAGTCTCTATTTGCATCCATGTGCACTAGATCTATAGTTATATTCTTGTTATTATATCAACACAACAGTACATAAACAGAACATAATAGATCTAGATCCAAGAACATAGTATACAGATCTTTCGCAGCTTAAGGACATAAAACACAATACGAAAATTATCAGTAATTCACATAACAATACTCATAGATTCAATTCTCTATCAATATTTCTCATTCATTCATTCATCAATTCTTCCTTACAATTCCCTTCCCAACCTATGCACACAGTAGCAGGGTCTGCACATATCTTGACTTCGATCTCCGCGCACAGAGCCAGCAGGAGTCCATTCTCCAAAACCAAAAAAGATCTCTTAAATCATAATTCACATTAATAGCTCATCATTTATTATCCTTTACAATAAAAAACGCATCTCTATTTATAACAATCTAGCCTCTACTTTCCTATGGTCAGAAACCCATGGTTTTCAGACCCCTAGTTTACCCTTTGACCCATTACAATGCGTTCGGGGCTTTGACCCACCCCAAAACCCCTCCGCTAGGTTAAAGATAATAAAAGATATTCAAAATGGACCAATTTTGTAGCTTTTTAGGAGAACTCATTCAAAAAAGTTTATAATTCATGTGATAAGATGTTTCAGGAGTCTAAAATGTTGCCTCCTATAAGAGATAAACAACATGAGGCGATTTTGCAGCAGGATGCATCATTGTTGAAAATTGGTGTGAACAAGATGTCAATGTTAAAGAATGTGGGGGTTAAAAATAAAATGCAGAAGAAATTTAACAAATAGGACATTGGTTCTAAAACTTCTTCTTGTGGGTTTCATAATGTTTTGGCTTTGAAGAAATATGGTGCATGGCGATGGTGATTAAATTTGGTAAATAGTCGAGCCAAGTGCAAGGATAGAAATGTTAAGCATCGTCATAACGAAATTTTCAAAGTGAAGTGAATTTGAAATTTCATAAGTTCCCTTTGATTGAAGATAAAGGAGCGAATGTTCAAATTCCTTCAAGGGAAGTTTTCTTTTTTTCAAATTCAGAAAAATTGTAGCAAGATGTCATTTTTGACAACAATACAAGGACTTCAAAATCAAGGAAAGTGATGTGCTTTCATTAAAATCTCAAAGTGACAAATTCAAGAAAATTTAAGTGGATTGAGACTCGAAGGGTGATGGATATGTACCCTCATCTATTTTTTGAATGATAATGATATTTTGGAGGTCCAAAAGCTTCCATTAGGGAGGAATGATCTAGCGGATTAGTTTAATGCTCAAATTTCAAAGTAATAGAAATGGATTGAAACCAAAACCAAAGCGAAGATATCATTTCCCTGATTCCAACACAATTTGTTTCAATCAAAACCGATATCGGATGCTCCCGATATCCTGTTCTGATAGAATTGGAAAACAACTAATTTTTTTGGAATTTGGGTGTAGCTACAACCATTCAATAGTACGTATGCTAACTGAAAATTTTATTGGGTAGGTGATGTGTTTTTGTGGGACAATGGTATGATTCCACTTGTCTCGTTCTGATTGGTTGTTGAATGGAATTTTTTTTTGGCTCATGGTTTGTGTGGTATCCCAATGAGGGATATCCATGTGGGCCAATCAGTGGCTTCCACGTGGCCTCCTCTTGGTTGTGTAAAATTTTGGTATACCGAGAGTGGGATTCTATAGAATTCGAGCACATGAAAAAAATTATAGAAGGAAATCCCTCCAGTGGCCCTCTTATCTTGTCACTTATTAAACATTCGTGGATAGGTTGTATTTAAGTTTTCAAATTTTTGTATTTGGGTGGTGGGACCTGGATTAAACCTAGCCCCCAATCCACCCAACCATGATACATGGTAATAATAAAGAGGGCCACAGTTAACCTCGACCCTAATACCATGTGCCAACAGACATTAACCCCACACTTTATATTATAATTTCAACAAATAAGTTGTATTAACATTTCAAAAATATATGATAACCCATAACCCAAAGTTTCGACGAGTTCATAAAAGTTAACACCAGTGGTTATCACATCAGCTGGAGGTCACGACCCATGTGAATGGATAGGAATTTTAGTTTAATGTTAAGGTGGAAAATTATACCTCATGTGGTTGGATAAAAAACAAAGGCATAGACCATGGTTTGTATAGTACCACAACAATTTTAAAACCATAGTCGTCGCCTATCCAAACAGTTGAGAGAACCAGAGTCTCTATTAGTTGTCACATGGAAGTGGCTAAAGGGTGGAGGTTACATTATGTGTCACAAATAGTTAACCACCAGATCACCAGCTAATAGTCCACAACATGTGAACAAAATGTTAAGTTTAATGTTACAGGTAACCAACAGTTGGAACCACGACAGAAACCTTCTGGCGTTACCACGACTCTAACCCAATTTGGAATGATGGTTGGGTTAACATATATGGCATAAAATTTAAAAATTACCACTCTTGGAAACTGAACCTTAACTATAGTCAAGATATAGGGTCAATAAAATCGGTGGGAAGTTTCAAACTAATCGAAGATCCAACCACTCCCGAAAACGACGACGCTCTTTGTGCCACTTGGTGTCTTTTTATTATGTTCGAGGCTGACATATTGCAATTAAGGGTTTGAAAAATTACACCTGAACTGGAAATAATATAGTTGGCATGGGGAAAAATGGTTGCTCCGTGTGGCCACAAAAGGCGGAATTTGTAGAACAATTTGCAAGTGGGAACGAATTGGAGGACAGTTAAGAAAAAAAATTCATTGGAGCATAACTCAGTCATTTTTTGAAATTTTTGAGTGAAAAAAGAGCCCATCTAGAGGTTTTTTTTACTATTCTCAAGCCATTGGAGACATTATTGTATCATTTTTAGAATTACAACTTGATGCAAACACATTTTTTTGCATAATGAAAGAGCCCCAACATTAGAAGTTGGACCAGGAGATGTAGCCCAGGAGGGGTGAATTCCTTCATCATTTTTTTCTTGTGTATATTGTTATGGTAGTGATATATTATTTATTTTCTGCAAATCTGAGTCTAATAGAATGTTTATTTGTTAATAAAATTGACATAATTGGCTAAAAACCCTAAAAATTCCACTTGCAATTTTCACCATAAGTTCTCAAGTTTACATATACAAACCAAAGAGAAAAATAGAGGGAGCAAGGGATATAGGGAGGGAGAATGAGAGAGAGATAAATGGTAGTGTGAATCATGGAGAGTGTGAGAGAGGGAGGAAGAGAGCTAGAGGGTAGAGAGAGAGTTAAAGAGGAAAAGAGGGGGGATAGTGGGGAAGGGAGAGAGAGGGGGAACTGGGAATAGGGTAAAAAATGGAGAGAGAGAGAGTGAGAGAGAGATAGAGAAAAAGAGAGAGAGAGAGAGAGGAATATATAATAATGGGAAGATGGTGATTAGGCATGTAGTAGAGAGAAATATCAAGAGGTAGGGTGGTGGGAGCTAGATAGGTATATTTCTCCCCTATATATTTGTCTCTCTCCATGTCTCTCTCTCTACCCTTCAACCTTCTCCCTATCTCTCTTACCCTCTTCTTGTCTCTCACTCTCCCTCACTCCCTTCCCATATCTTATTCTACACATTAGGCTCCAAACTTCACACAATATTCAACTATCTTCATCACTTTAAGACTACTAGCCTAGGGAAACTTTGGCCTATCAATATGTTTCCCTCCAAGAAGCCAATTATGCCTAGGAGGGACTCGCAACCAACATATAAAGTCATACAAATGGATCCCACAAGCTTCTAAAATCTTTGATCCAATACAGAACCAAATCCTGGATCCAACATAAGTCAAAACCTTTGCTCCAAGCATAATCCAATCGGAGCTAGAGCCTCTATGTCCAAGTCTTTCCTTCCCATGCTAGAACAAGACCTCAAACCCCTTGTTCTCAATTATCGAGACAAAAATCATGTTATATCTAAGTCCTGGTACAAACAATACATCCTGGACTCGCATCACTCCTCCTATCTCCATTCTGAATGGCACAACTCTTGATCCTTGTATCTCCTTCTGACTCGTGTTTCCAAAAACCATGTGCATATTTGAGTCCCATTTAACTAGAGTCTCGAAAACCTCCTATGACCATATCATATGTTTCATTGCACCATTGTCCACGTACCATCCATCCTCATGTATAGTAACCTCTGATAAATGAGAGATAATAGAAAAGTCCTCCTCTTCCAACCTCTTGGTGAGAGCGTCTCTCTTAGAACAAGTGGCAACACTGGTGACCTGTTGCCGTTTCCTCTTCTTGTCATCTGATTTATTCTTCATCAGACATCTAAATGAAAGATTAACCATATTTCCTGAGTTGAAACACTTAATTTTACCCAAGTCCTTCTTCTACTTACCCTTCATTTGTGTTGCAAGTGCCACATCCTCATCTACCCTCTTTTTCAAATGAAGATCCTCATCTTGCAACTCTACCTGAATTAAGTAATCCCACAACTTATTCCATTTTGGAAATTTCTCTTTGGAAACTATCCCTTTGATGAAGGGCTTACATTCCTTGTTTAACCCTTTCAAGGCAATCCTTACCATATCACTATTTGAAATAGTCAAACCGATGACAGTAATCTCATCTCTAACTTGAGACAATATCGTCAAATATGAAGTCATTCCTTCACCATTTATCATATTGGTGGACTTCAACTTATCCTCCCATACCAAGACTCAATTATCATTCTTATTCTGGAAAACATTCTGAAGAGCGATCCACATCTTATGTGCAGGGTTCTTCCTAGATAATTAATGTATTAGGAGATCTTTCACATCATCTAGGATGATAAATATCGCCCTTGTACCCAAATCCTCGTACAAATCCATCCCCTTTGGGTCAGTTGGATTATCTATGGATTTCTTGGAAAATTCCTAGATCCTATTGACCTGCAAGACCAACTTGATCCTTTCCTTCAATGAACTATAATTGGACAATCCCTCCAGCTTGTCCTCATATCAGAGACCAATATGTAACTTCGATATTGTCACCTACAATATGACCAATTCCATTTTAATTTTTTCTTTGATGTTCATAACTCTGTCTCACTATCTTCCAAAGTAGTTGAGAAACGCTCCGATACCATGTTGAATTTCCATGATCTTAGGTCTAGGTTATAATATGAGAATCACTGGTGGTACCAAACTAAGAATCTCAACAAGAATTAATTTGCACAGCGGAAAATATAAAGTAGTAAATCATATATGCACAAGTGTACACAATTTTTAACAAATATTGTACAATAATGTACAATCAAATCTTTGTTATATTAAACCAATAGGAATAATACATTAGTCTATGGAATACAAGATAAAACGATAATCCTTGTTGCATCTTCTATATCGTACCTTGTCCTGTCGGTCCTTTTTTTCCATACTACTCTTTAGTTTCCCCTTAGTCCTTCAGAGGAAAACACATATAGACTCCAAGACCGCTGCCTCCTATCATTGTTGCAAGTCACGTTTGCTAAAATGAACACAGGTTGATCCAATCTACTCTTCTACAATGGTCAATACCTAAGCTCCAATCCAAAAATCTAGCAGCCACTCTTGTCCATCAATGTGCTAAACATTAGGCTCCGAAATTCACCCAATATTCAGTTATATTTGTCACTTCAATATTGATAGTCTAGGGCTAGTTTGGGCTATCAATATGTTTCACTCAAAAAATCCAATGATGCCCAATACACCCACTACAAGATCTGCACCTAGGAGGGGCTTTTAACTAACACAGAAACTCCCCAAAATGGATCCATGGGCTTCTAAACAATTTGATCCAAAACTGATCCAAAAAACGAATCCAACACAAGACAAAAAATTGGCTCCAAGTTTGATATGTCACTGATGTCCCTGGCCATAGCTGGTTAGGTCACCTATAATATTGCAACAACCCTAACAAAATACCTACATATTCCTCTAATTTTCCGTGGATTCCCTCCCTTCACAATGTTGTACACCATGTTGCTTGAGAGGACTCCTACAACTCTCTGTTTAGGCCTATTTTCTCCTCAAACAAACCACTATAGGTCTGCAGTCTAATCATCACATCTGGATTAGAATTTAGGCTTTCTTTAAGGAGGATTCTCCATTCTTTACTAGCCCAGAACAAACTTCTCTCATGCAGGCTTATTCTTTCCACCTCCACGCTATGATCTTGGAACTTATTTCCCTAAAATAGACCCATGCAACCCTACAACAAAGTGTCTAAGGCCTATGACCCACTCACACCACCTGTCTATTATTACAAAGTGCATAAACAAAAGGTTATCATACTCAAAATATGCCACAATTAGCCCAAAATTTGGCTCCTCTTACTCTTCCCTCATGGAAGATAGATTTGGTCCCCAAAAAGTCATGGAAAAGATCCTCTCTAAGTCTTTCTCCCCTTCATTGGTCCTCTTCTTCCTATCTTCAACCAAACATAAGTATTCTTATCTCCAATGAGATTTCTTTTGCTATGTGTTGCATAAGATGTATAATCCAAATGATTAATATCAACTCCTATTTATATAATAATTTAGGGCTCCAATGAATTCCTTGAAGAGGGATTCTCTAGCTATCATAATGTCTCCAACTACAAGGCCAACCTTACCCAAGCCCACTCCACAACTTCAAAAATTCATAGCTAAACCTCCAGAGCTCTGATTTGAGTGATATTTGAAGCGTTGGATTTTCCACACCATACTATATCACCTCAAATTTTATCATGCTCAAATTATTCATTGTTTTCACCCAAATATCGATGGGTGCAAAACCCCAACCTTGGGTTCCAAGCCCACAAGTGACTCTCATGGAACGTTTCCCTTGAAAACGTGAACATTGGGGATTGGAGTACCTCCCAGGCTACTCAAAAATAAACTCTCCACACTCCAAATATTTCGCTACCCCCATTCCTCTTATTGGGTGTGTGCTATATTCCTTCCATGAATAGAAGCAGGCGCAAAGTGGGGGGTGGTAGCCCCACGTCGGTTCTGGAGGGCGCAGTAGGGAGGTCCCCTGTCAGGGTGTTACTAGGAGGTGACAACCCCCCCACATAGGGTCCATTGCAGCGCCCTGGGAAATATTTTTTTGGACACTATATTAGGTGGGCAGACCTACCTATAGTTTTGTGCATGGGTTTGCACATGGTTTTTGGGCATGATGGTTTTCTTCTCTTCGTATTCGATAGATCAAGTCAAGGGAACTACGATTATGTTCTAATCTAGGGTTAAAAAAACAAGGTTTATGAATTCTTCGGCATGTATATATGTGTGTTGTGATAGTAAAAGGAATATAATGAAAAATCAATTTGGTATTCCTGGTTTGGGATCTAGTGGAAAATATCTATGTATATAGTTTTATGTTTTATTTTCTCGCTACTGTTTATTTTATTTTTTTAAGAATTCATTTGCACATAATTTATACTTAGGGTTAAAACATACGTTTGGTATGACAGTTGTTTCAGATTCAAGGGGTTGCCTTTGCTGTTGAGGTTTTTTTTTGGGCCTGTGGTGTACCATTTTCAGTGGGAGATCCGCGGGATTGATTCTTGCGGTGAAATAATATGGTGAGCAGTGGAAAGATAGAGATCGATAAATTTAATGGTAAATTTTTTTAGTTTTCGAAGCTCAAGATGGAGGATCTATTGGTGGATAAAGATCAATGGATCACGATAGATCCGAGTACTAAACCAATGCCAATGTCAGATGAAGACTGGAAAAAGTTGGATTAGAAGGAAAATAGTGCAATATGGTTGTGTATCTCAGATTGGGTATTGTTGAATGTATTTGGGGAAGCTACGCTGAAGACATTGAGGGTCAAGTTAGGGAATTTGTACCAATCTAAGTCCTTGGTGAATAAGTTGTTCCTGCAGTAAATTTTGTATAACCTAAGGATGAAGGATTGAAACTCGGTGATAGAGAATCTGAACGCCTTCAATACTATGGTAAATTAGTTGTCATATGTATATATTGAAATCTCAGATAAAGTTAAGTGCATCATTTTGTTGTGTTCTCTACCAAACTCGTGGGATAGTCTAGTTATACAACTACCTTGAATTTTCATGAATTTGTCTCAGCCTTACTGTGAGAGGAAATGAGATGGAAAAATATGGATGGCCAATGATGGAAATGCCTTATCTGTATGAGGAAGGTTCCAGAACATTAAAAAAAAAAATTCGAGTGGGAGGTCTAAACCTAGAGGGATATCTAAATATCGAGGAATGTCTGTAAAGGTGTGCTGGAAATGTGGAAAGGAAGGGCACTTCAAAAAGGACTACAGATCTAAATATCATGAGAAAGGAATGGGATATGATGATGCTCCTTTTGCAGAGGCGAATACCACATCAAATGAGGGTAGGGATGTGTATTTGGCTTCTTCTTCAAATACACATGTTGATCATGAGGCATGATTGATTGACTCAAGTGCATCCTTTCACTTCACTCCCCACAGGGTGTGGTTTTGCGAGTATGATAAGTATGGTGGTGGTGATGTCTCCTTAGGGGATGATAGGAATGCCAAAATTGTCAAATGTGGAAAATTAAAGCTGAAGCTACAAGGTGGAAGGATTAGAACACTTCCTGGTGTTCTGCATATTCCTACATTCTCCAAAAATCTAATTTCTGTAAGCAAGATGGATGATGTAGGTGTAAAAATAGTGTTCAAGAAATATACCTTCAATATGGTTTGGGGAGCACTGGTATTAATGCAAGTAGTTTGTATTAAAACTTTGTACAAGCTTATGGGTAGCACTATTATTGATGGGTGAAACATTTTTGTGGTTCCTGAAAGTGGAGGAGAAATTCTAAGAGTTTCTAGAGAAAAGAGCATGCTATGGCATCGAAGGCTTGGACATATTGGAGAGAATGGCCTTCAAATACTGAATGATAATGGTATGGTAGAATGTATGTCTAATTTCTCTCTAGATTTTGATTTATGTAAACATTGTGTATATGGGCAGCACAATCGAGTGAGTTTTCCTTCTCGTGCTAAGAGGGCGAACCAAATATTAGAGTTTGTGCATAGATATGTGTTTGGACCTGTGTTGGTCCCATCACTCGGTAAGTATGTGTACTATGATTCGTTCATAGATGACTTGTCAAGGAATACATGGATATATTTCCTGAGGAAGAAATCTAAAGTCTTTGATAGATTTAAGGAATTTAAGGCTCTAGTGAAAAACTAAATAAAGGAGAAGATAAAGGTGTTGAGGACAAATAATGGTGGAGAGTTCAACAAGAAGGAATTTGACTATTTCTGTAATAAGTGTGGTATAACACAATAAAAGACTACTCCATACAACCTCAAAAAAATGGATTTGCAGAAAGAATGAATAGAACTTTGATGGAAAAGCAAAGAAGCATGCTTAGTGGTACCAGGTTAGGACAAGAATTATGGACAGAGGCAATGGAGACTGTATGCTACCTAGTTAATAGATCAAATTCATGAGCATTAAAGGATAAGACTACACATAAGGTATGGACTGGCAAGAAACCTTGTCTCTCACATCGGAGGGTATTTGGATGTGATGCATATGCACATGTTCCAAAGGAGAAAAGGACCAATTGTTGGATAATAAATCTGAAAGGTCCATCTTTATTGGATATAAGGCTTTTTTCAAAGGTTACAAGATTTTGAACACAGAAAAAATGTAGTTTGTGTACAACTGAGATGTGGTGTTTAGAGAGGTGAAATTTTCTGTTAAACATGAAGCCCTACCAAAGGAACCTAATAAGATAGATTTTAAGCTAAATGAGGAAGAATCATACTCTACAACAGAAAAAGATTTAGAAGAGTAAGAGCCAGAAACTCGAGCAATGAGAAGACCAGTTCAAGAAAGAAGGCAACCAAAAAGGTATATTCCATCTCATTTCTATTCAAATTTTGCTTTAACAATCACTCATGATGATCCCAGAACTTTCAGGGAGGGTGTGGATTCAGAGGATCGAAAATTTTGGAAGGAGGCCATGGTTGATGAAATGGCATCCTTGCACAAAAAAGAGGCATGGTATTTGGTGGAGTTGTCAGCTAGAAGGAATCCCATTGGGATTAAATGGGTGTTTAAGAAGAAGATGAAATTAGAACGAAAGGTGGGGAAATGCAATGCTCAATTTGTAGCAAAATGTTATTCTGAGGTGTCGAGAATTGACTTTGGTGATATTTTTTCTTCTGTTGCCAAGGTTACTTTTATTAGAATAATTTTATTTGCTGTTGTTACATTTGATTTTGAGGTAGAATGGATGGATGTGAAGACATCATTTCTTCATGGGGATTCGGAAGAGGAGATCTACATGAAGCAACCTAAAGGCTTTGTGGTGAAGGGTATGAAAGAACTAGTATGCAAGTTAAAAACATCTCTATATGGATTAAAACAATCACCAAGGATGTGGCATTAGGAATTTTGTACCTTTATATGGGGACTTGGCTTCACCAAAAGAAAAGAGGATCAATGTGTGTATTTAAAATTAATTGGTGACCGTGTTATTTATTTGGTCTTTTATGTGGATGATATGTTGCTGGTTGGAAATGGCAAAGAAATTATCAAGGATTTGAAGACCCATTTTTTCTCGAAATTCAACATGAAGGATCTTGGTGCTACAAACTATATTCTAGGCATGTAAATTAAGAGAGACTAGGCAAAGTGAAAGCTATGGTTAAACCAGAGGAGGTATGTCAAGACAATATTGTAGAGGTTACTGTTCCTATAGGTGTGAAGCTATCTCTTGAACAATGTCTCAATGCACAGTAAGAAGAAGAGGAAATTTCATGTGCTGCATATGGAAGTGAAATGGGTAGTTTGATGTATGCAATGGTATGTACTAGATCAGACATTGCACATGCAGTGGGAGTATTGAGAAGGTTTATGTCAAAACTAGGGAGGGAGAATTTCACAGTAGTAAAACAAGTTTACAAATATTTTCATGGCACTAATTATTATGGTTTGCGCTACTAGGGAAGACTAGGATTTGACAGAGTTTTGGACATACGTGGTTTTGTTGATGCAGATTGGGCTAGAGATTTGGACCAAAGAATATCTACAAGGGGGTATGTGTTTAGCCTATTTGGAGGTGCAATGAGTTGGATGAGTAAAAGGAAATCTCTAGTGGCTCTTTCAACTACAGAGGTAGAATACATGGCAAAAAATCATGCAAGCAAGGAAGAAGTTTGGTTGCAGAGATTGTGTTGAAGTATGGGGTTAGTGCAATGAGTTATAAGGATATACATATCCAAAGTGCAATTTTATTGGCTAATAAACATGCTTATCATTCAAAGAAAAATAAAATTGGCATTCAATATCACTTTGTGAAATATATGGTTGAGGATAAAAAGGTGTTGCTCGTAAAGGTGGACACTTTGAAGAATGTTTGCAGATGGATTGATGAAGTTTGTGAGCATTGAGAAGTTATATTGGTGTAGAGAAACAATCGGTGTTGCAGGGCTGGACCAATGAATGAGCTCTCATGTGGCCCCTTGTGGAAATAAAAAAATAAGTGGGAGAATGTTGGTCTGTGTTATACTCATTCCACAATTATAAGTAGGCACAAAGAAGGGGGTGTGAGGGGGGCAGTAGCTCCCATGGACAGGGTCCAAGGCAATGCCCCGGGAAATTGTTTTTTGGACCCTACATTAGGTGGGAGGACCCTCCTATGGTTTTTTGCATGGGTTTACACATTGTTTTGGGGCATGATGGTTTCCTACTCCTGATATTTTGTAGATCCGGTCAAGGGAACTATGGTTCTGTTATAATCCAGGGTTAATGGATTGGGGCTTCTGAATGCTTCGACATGTATATATATGTGTTGTAACACTAAAAGGAATATAATGAAAAATAAAGATGGTAGTCTCAGTTTGGGATCTAGGGGAAAATCTCTGGGTATATTTGTTTTATGTTTTATGCTCTTGCTATTGTTGATTTATGTCTTTAAGAATTCTTTTGGAGATAAATTGTTTACAGGGTTAAAACATACACCTCTCTCTTTCTCCCTTCAGCCCTTTCCCTCCCTCCCTTAGTTCCTTGGTCTCTCCATCACAAAAACCCACATATGAAATTATATCCATCCATATCTACCTCTCCAAACAACTCCCTCTTTTATTCTTACCTCTCTGTTTTCTCCCATCCTCTCTCCTACATGCCTCTTCCATTTTCTCTCCATCTCTCCCAGCCCACATTTCTCTCTCCATTTCAACATCTCTCTCTCTCTCTCTCTCTTCTTACCTTTGTATCCCCCCTTGATAATGATATTTATCTTCCTCCACCCTCCTTCTCTATATATTTCCCTCATATTCCACACTATCTCTCTCCCTCCCTACCCCCTCACTATCTCTCACATTCTCTATCTTCTTCCCTTTCTCTTTCCCATCCTGAAATATCTATATCTCCCTCCCTCTCTCATTCTCTCTCTCAATCACCCCCTCTCTCTTCATATCTATCTATCTCTCTCCCTCACTTTTCTACTCTCTATCTCACTTTCTCCACCCCTTCCCTCTATCTCTCTCTCTCCATGTATATCTCTATTTATTTATTATTTCCTCTCTCTGCCTCTCTCCCTTTATCTTCCCTTTTCTACTCCATCTCTCTCTCTCTCTCTCTCTCTCTCTCTCTCTCTTCTTTCCTTTATCTCTCCCTCTATATCCCACCACCATATTTGCCTCTATCTTTCTCCCTCTCTCCTTCTCTCTCTCCCCCTAACTCCATCATGCTCTCTTCCCCCATAATTCTATCTCTCTCTCTCTCTCTCTCATCTTCCATCTCTTTCCCCCTATAGATCTATCTCCATCTCTCGCTACCTCTCTCTTGCTCTACCTCTCATTCCCAAAAATTCTCTTTTTCCCTCCCCCCACTCTCTCTCTCTCTCTCTCTCTCTCTCTCTCTCTCTCTCTCTCTCACACACACACACACAGAGATTCTCTTTCCTCCTTCCTCCCCCTTACTTCATTTATCTATCCCTCTTGCCATCCCTCAATCCCTCCTTCACAACAACCCCCTTCCAAATCTCTCTTTCTCTCTCTCGCTCTCTCTCTCTCTCTCTCTCAAATCACTTTATCCCTACCTCTATCCCACTCCCCCTCTCCCCAAACCCCTCCTCAACCACTTACCAGGTGTTAAAGTTCCTAGTGGTAGGAATGCATGCATGTTCTTGGTGGTAAGAATGCATGATTTCTAGATGCCAAGAACATGAATTTTTTTTTTTACATTAGGAGCATGAAGAATTTTTTGAATTTATTTTTTCGTTTTGAGAATATTATGTTCATAATGAGTTTTTTTGCTTTATATATAGGTTTGGATCATAAAATTGGTGATTTAGGTTGCAAATGCATGAAAACATCAATGTTTTTAGAAAAAATATACATGTCTCTATATTTTATATTATATTCTATAGACTAGAGAAATCCATTATTATGAAACTATAAACACACATAGAGTTTATTTTGATGTAGATTTTGAATATATAATTAGAAAAAAATAATAGTTTTTACAATTTTAATAATATTTTTCTCTTTCCATGTTCCAAACTATTGAAATTTATCTCTCTTTTTTTCCTCCACTATAACGTTTTTTGGGCTTAACATTTTGAAAAAAAAGTTATATAGTGAACGAGACAACATTGATACCTAGAATATTTAAAAATAAAATAAAAGGTTTTTTAGATAATATTAAGACCCTTTTAGGTTCACTAATGGAAGGTTGTGTAATTTCAATTATATAATGACTTTCATATTCTAAGAAAAACTATAAATTTAATATTATAGATTTTCAAAAAATAGTTCTGTAAAAGAAAAATTTGTTCTCTAGAACTCTACAATTTTTTTTAAACAAGATTCCATTGTTTAAGTACTCAAATATTTCAATAGAAGAAACATATCACCATGAGGAAAACTCAAAATTCACATAGTTAGGCCCAATTTCTAATAAATAAAAAACATATATATGGAAAACTAAATATCTGATCCAAATTTATGTAGGAACACAACATAATACCATAAATACAAATATGCAGTGGAAATAACACTTCATTTCATTAATATCAAAGAACAGAAATTTCCTTACAAACAAAATAGAAATAAACTAGCTAGGGCGCTGGTAGCTTATCTCTAAGAAAAAATGTGGTGGCTACAGGCCTCTGAACTGAGGTACAACGAGGCTTGAGGGCCTATTTATTATTTAGAAATAATGGAAAACCTTAAACATCGAAAACCCTAACCCTAGGAGATGAAGTGCCAAAACTATGGGCCCCGTTTGGGTAAATTGGTGTTTCAACTTCCCAGGGACGTAACTTTGGCATACAATCTCCTTTTGATGCGCTCAATAACTTGTTAGAAAGATATATACGAGGAGTACAACTTTTGGTGAAAGAAATATAGGCTTGGATGCTCTCAGTTTTCCCAAAAACATCGTTTATGGCCTAAAAATGGCTCCAGATGTTCAGGACCTAAAAAATTGTCAAAAATAGCAAGTTGTACTGAAAATAAAAAAAACTGAGAGAGACAACGGTGGGGCCCTCAGTGGAATAGGTGGGTGACGACCAATATCCACCTGGATCATTCCTCCCCCCTTAGGAAGCAATGTTCCCCATTACGTTGAGTTCCTCCATGAGATGAGGAAACTTTTGCTGAACTTGGTCCCTAGTGAACCACTTGCCTTGGTTCAGGAGTTGGCCAGCTTTGACAACCCGATATAGTTGGATCTTCTATTGGCGAGTGTTCTTGATTTTCATGTGCATGATACAATATGTGGTGGCATTTTCCATGCAGTCTGGGTTTAACTCTATTGTTGTGAGTCATTCTGCAATGTTAGAGGTGTCCAATAGAGGTGGGAAGTAGGGAGGAAGGCGGTCCACATTGAATACCGGGTGCAGACCAAGGAATGGTAGAATATTGAGCTCGAAGGAATTTTTCCCTACCATCTTCGTGATGGTGTATGACCCATATCGGAGAGGGTGAAGATTGCGGTGGGGTCCACTGAGTCACTCATTCTACAAATGTAGCCACACTTTTTCGCCCACCTAAAAGTTGTGTGGTACCTGATGTTGATCATGTCGTGTCTTGTACAGAGCATTGGATTTTTCCAATATGTCATGAACTTGTTGGCGAATGTGCTGAATATGCTCGATGAAGTTGTTCACTTTGTCAACTTCAGACTGGACATGAGCCAAATAGGCTTGAGTAGCCACAAATGGCATGGCTACGTCAATGGGACATAGTGGTTGGAATCCCAAGCCCACCTGAAAGGGGTTGTGGCCAGTTGAGTTATGGAGAGCCTGATTATAGCTATGTTGTACAAAGGGGAGGCTCTCATCCCATGTGCATGGATTATTTGAATTGTACATATGAAAAATGTGTACAATCATCCATTTGATGACCTTTGTCTCGCCATTAGTTTGAGGATGGAAAGTTGTGGACTTAGTGAGCTTGGTGTCCAACATTGACCAGAGGTTGAACCAAAATGTGCCGAGGAACTTGCTGTCACGATCCGATATGATATATTGTGGGATCCCAAAGTGCACCCAAACTCATTCAAAGAAGATTTTAGCAGTGGCTTCTGCTGTGATGTTATTCTTGAAGGCTACCATAATGGCCATCTTCAAGAATCTATTGATGACCACGAAAACATAGTCATTTCCATGCTTAGTAGAAGGAAGGTATGACATGTAATCCATGGAGATGGATTCCCAAGGTCGACTAGGGGTAGGTAGCAGAGTATAGAGGTCTTGTTTCTTGATGGTCATTTTGGCAATGGAGTAAGTACTGCAAGATCTGATGTACTTCCTGACATCCTGTCAAAGGTTTGGCCAATAGAAATACTTTTGCAGTACTACCACTATTTTCTTGACCCCAAAATTCCTAATGAATCGACTGTAGTGTGATTCCCATATCATCTTCGCACACTCGCTTGAAGGAACACAAAGGTGTCCCAAGTGACATAATAGTGCATCTTGGAGGTGAAAATTTGGAACTTGTGTAGTCCCCAAGAGTGCCTTGTATGTGTGGCCGAATTCTGGATTGCTCTTGTAGAGAAGAAGCCAATCAGAAGTCTCGTGCCCACAAGAGTTGAGAATGGTGGTTAGTGCCATGATCAATGGTCGACTGAGGTAGTCTGCAACATTATTGGTGCTACCCTTCTTGTACTTAATGTTCAAATGAAACTGTTGCAGATATGTGGACCACTTTTGATGGCGATAGTTCTGCAACTTCCCTTGTGTCTATATGAACTGCAGGGGTCGGTTTTCTGTGTGGATGATTGTTTCCTTCCCCAAAATGTAATGCTTCCATTGTCAACAAGCCCGCACAGTGGAATACATTTCTTTGTCATATGTGGGATACTTGCGAACTGTGTCAGATAATGTCTCATTACGATATGCCACTGGATGCCCTTGTTGAGTAATAACTGCCCCAATAGCATAGTCAGAGGCATCTGTCTCAATCTCAAATGGTTGTTGCAAGTATGGTAATGTGAGCACAGGGCCAAAACAGAGGTGATGTTTCAATTATATGAATGCCTTTTGTTGAGATTCCGACCAAAAGAATTTTTCTCTCACTCCTCCCTTGGTGACATGACTCAAGGGCCAAGTGATATGAGAGCATCCCAACATGAACCCACGGTAGAAATTAGAAAGACCCAGAAAGCTGCGAAGCTCTATTATAGTGGTTGGGGCTGGCCTGTCTTGAATGACTTAGATATTGGTTGGATCCACATGCACCCCCTTTTCATCAATAATGTATCCCAGATATTGAACCTGGGTCATGCCAAAAGTGCACTTCTCCAAATTGGCACGCAACTTGTGTTGTCGTAGTGTTTGGAGGACTTGTTGGATGTCGTGGAGGTGCTCTTCCCCAGTCTAGCTAAAGATCAAAATGTCATCCAAGTACACTACTACAAATGAGTTGGTGAATGGCCTCAAGATGTCTTCTGTTACATCATTTTTTGGTCATCTGACCTATTATCATTAGATGAACCCAAGTACACCATGTAAGACCAATTTTACCCTAAGTAAAATTGCTTTCACTATGTGAAATAACTTAGTAAAACACCTTTATTAAGTTGTTTATGGTCTAAACAGGAAACCCCAAAAGGAAATAATAAACAAATCTATATTTGTTTATATTTCCTCAAGGAATAATTAGTTAAAAATCAATTTAATTATTATTCCTAGTCATATTTAACCCAAAACAAGGAAATCAATTAAATAAATCCTTATTTATTTGATTATTTCCTAGGAATAAGTTATTTAATCCTTATTTAAATAATATTCCTAGTTAAATTTGACCAAATCATTTATAAATAATTAAATAAATCATTATTTGTTTAATTATATTTCCACCATTTCCTTAAAAATAATAAATAAATCATTTATTTATTTATTATTTACAAATAAAGGATTTTACCCAAGTCAAAATCCTTTTCCCTCCAACTAATATAATAAAATATTCCTAAAAGGTGGTTCTAGAAGTTAGTTAATAATATTTTATTCATGCACCAAGTTCTAGGCTACCCTAATATTTCGTTATAAATAGAAGGGTTTTCCCATTCATTTGTCACCTTTCATTGCATATTAGATCACTCTGGATCTATATTCTTGGTCTAACTTTGAGCCATTATCATTGTGACATTTTCCATCATTTGCTTTGTGAGCTCCCTTTGAGTTCTATTTTTTGTCTGGGTTTTCTACACCAACAAGAGAGAGAAGTTTTAGATCTGAAATGCTGAGGACTTTCAAGAACCCATCCCATTGAGAAGAATTGGAAACACCTTTCTTGTTTTCCTCTTAGGTTCCCCTTTAATATAAAAATTCTTTCAAATATATTGTTCTTGTCTTATCTATTGGATGCATGGAGCAACATTTCATTTTCATTGCTTAATGTCTTTTATGCATAGATCTGGATTTGTGCAGCTTTATTTGGATCAACTAACTGTAGATTTAAAGATATTGGCAGCCGTAATTGATGTTAGGGCTATTTTTTATGCATAGCTAAAGTGGTCTTTTTCCGACGAAAGATTCACACTAACAATTAGCAACTCCACACGGGTTTTCTTTTGCAACCGCTGTCGTTTTATCTATTCCGGCATATCCAGCTATTTCAGACCCTAGGGTTTCTCTTCAGTTTTTTTATTTTCTTATTTTTATGGTGTTTTTCACCTCTAAAACCCTCAAACATTAAAATTTTTAACTTTCGTGTGTTTCTGGCCCTATTGCGCAGGTGACAGACATCAGCCGCAGCTGAGACGACAAATTTTTCTGAAATTTGCCGTCGATTGAACTGGATCTACAGGTCGCACTTATCGGCCCAAAAACTACGACTTGGACTGGAGGGCACACTTTTCTGCCCCAAAACTGTGACCTGGACTGAAAATAGGTCAGAATCTGCGACCTGCACTTTTTTTCTACACTTTTCCATCAATTTTTCTAGGTTTGTCTGAAGATTCTGTCAGGGTTTCCCAGCCTCTATCTACACCTGTTTAGACCTGTTTCTAATCTATTTCACTCAACTAAGTGGGAATATTTCCCCTTAGGGCTTTAGTACCCTCCACTTTTTGTGGGGGATTTTTAGCTATTTCAGGTGTCTAAATTTTCAGAGTTTCAACCTTCTTCTTTTTAGATCTGATACCTCATTTTCAGATCCCTGTAGTTCAGCTCTTTTCCCTTTCAAATCACCTCATATATTTTTTTTTAGGTTTACCTCTAGGGTCACCTCCTTGTCCCTTCTACCTTTAGCTGATTTTCTCCTTTTTCACAGCAACCTTACCTCTGCCTCTTTGTTGTTTTCTGCACCTATTTTCAGCAAATTTCTCCTTTAGATCACTATCCCTCCCGACCTTAGATCTATTGGCCTCTTTTTAGCATGTTTTGCTTAGATTTTTTCCCTCTTATAGACTAGTTTTGAGAGACCCACCTTCTTGGGTTCGATTGATGCATTGTTAGCTGTTAATTTTCTGCTATTTTAGTCTTATTTACTATTCTCTGCATATTTATTTTCAGTTACGCAGCACACTTTTTCTTTTACTCTCAAAACATCTGGGTTTAAAAATTAAAATTAACACACGCCACACATTGAACCTAAGTGAAGAAGAGCCTGGTTAACACCGTCTGGCAAAGACTTTAAAATCAATTGACACTGCACCTCTCTGCCCTTGTTTCGACATTGACCTCACTTGATTTTTCACCTCCCTGCCTCTGTCGGTTTTTCTTATTCCCATCATCATTGTGCCTCCAAGGCGTTTATCCTGGAGACTTCTTGGCCTTCACCCTCAGTTTTCGGTTGGTCGACTTACTCCTTCCCATCGTCATCGAGTTAGTTCTCCCTAGAATCTGCACTTCGACTCTTCTTCTGATTTTTCGGGTTCTCCCCCTGTTACCTTCACCATGTCTAGTTCAAGGCCTAGTGCTAGCGGCAACCCCATTTCTACTACTGGGTCCGTTTCTAGTGGAACCAATACGGGAAATACCTCGACTGTCCCTTTGCTCCCTTATATGGCCGGTCTTAGTCTCCCTGATTTCAATCAGTTGATCAATGATCCTATCTGCCACGATGTTAGTTGGCCTACTATGCCAACCAAGCTCACCTCCGAAATTCCCAAGTTCGAAGGCCTTGCTAGTGAAGATCCCTCAAACCATATCTGATCTTTCCACATGTGGTGTTCATCCAATTCCATTACTGATGATTCCATTCGTCTTAGATTGTTCCAACGCACGCTTACCGGTGAAGCTTCTAAATGGTATGTTGATCAAACCGCCTCTTCCCATACCACCTTTGTGACCATTGCCCAAGCCTTTTTATCTTATTTCCAGCTCCCTCTCCGATACGACACTGGTAGAGAACTCTTGACTTCTTTCTGTCAATCCTCTTCGACCCGCCCTTCCGCTCATGTCCAGGAATGGTGGAGACGAAGGAGCTTATGTCGAGCTCCCACCTTTGAAGATCGGGTTTATATGGAATAGTTCCTCCGCTCTCTCTTACCTACCATTGACAAAGATGTCGCATCTTAGTTCCCTCAAACTGAAGAAGCCGCCCTCCAAATAGCCTTGAAATATGACCTTATCTATGCTCAATCTGGTTATGTTTATACCGTCCTTCCTGACCTCCCCAAACCCTGTGGCAGTAACGCCCCGGGGGCATCTCACTCTGCCTACAGTATCGTTGGAGCTCTTCCACATACCTATGATCAACCTCCTATGGGCTATGGTTTCCCTCCAGGAGGGGCCAACACCTCCAACACTTCTCCCCCTCCAGGTAGCATGAATCCATGATATGGCATGCCTCCTCCTTTTTCCCACCCTCATTCTTACCTCAATAATGCCCATCCTAACCCTTATCCTTACCCACATCCTGGTGTCCCAGCTCCTCCTGCATTTGGACCTTTCACTCCCTTACCTTCTAAACCCCCGCAATAGCACTTACTACCCCCTCCAGGGAAAGTATTTGGGCAGCAGGGTGCGACTAATCCTCTTCCTTCTCAAGGAAAGTGGAAAGGCAATCAAAATCAATATGCCTCTGGTAATCATGGATCCAATCCTCCAAGTATTCATTCTAACACTGCTACCCAGCCATAGGGCTCTCAGCCCAAGCCAGACAGGCCTCTTTGCACCAATAAGCCCTGCTCATGTTGTGGTGTTTATGGTCATTACACTCACGATTGTACCCTATTACCATAGATGCGGCAGATGTGGGAGTCTCAGGCCACCGTGAGGGGACAAAATTACTCCCCTACTATTCATCCCAATGCGGCTACTTCTCAACCCGATATGTTTACCGATCCTTTCCCTCAACAAGGATTCGTGGGTACTAAGCCACCTCATGCCCCGGTAACCACTCAACCTTCCCCTTCTAGTTCCTCTGATTACCAGATTCTCATCATGACTTCTAACCAACCTCTCACCATCGACTTTAACCTTCAAACTTGGTCTCGTCAGTACTCAATGCCTCCCGCTCCGTCTGTCCCCGAGTCCCCATATTTAGGTCCTACAGAGCCTCTGTCGACACCCAATGGTCCCTTGTAGATCCCTTCACCCAAAGCTGAGGTTCATACCAAGATTCCTAAGGGCCCATTACACTGAAATGCTGCCTCTGGTCAAGGTACCCATTCATATAGCATAGTGGATGATCTGGCACAATATCCTACTGCCATTTCAACACTGGAACTCCTCCAGTCATGTCCTTCTTAAAAGAAGGCTCTACTATCTTCCATGGGTGGTGTAGATCCTGTTGATGACCAATTGATTGTTTTTGATGCTCGTCAGTCAGACCATCCCCCCCTTCCTGCTTCTGTTGCTTTCCAAATCCCAGTCAAAATCCGAAACGCCAACGTCGCTCGGTGTATTATTAATGAGGGGGCATCTACATGTGTGATGTCTGCTTCAGTTTGGAAACAACTCGGCTCTCCTGAGCTAGCCCCTTCCATAATCACCCTTCGTGCGTGGGATGGCCATGCCTCCCAACCCATTGGCCTATTCCGTAACTATCCTATCACCCTTGCGGGCAAGACTGTTTGCATTGACGTTGAAGTTATCGACACCCCTCTTGACTATAACATTCTTTTGGGGCGTAGCTAAACCTATGCCATGTCTACTGTCCCATCCGCGGTCCACCGGAAGATGTTTTTCCCTCATAATGGAAAGATTGTCACCATCGACCAGTTGACATATCATGAACCAAAATATCAGACCTCCCCTGAGTCCACCATCTCTTCTGTCACCAATAAGGAAACCGTTGATTTTTTTACTAGTGTTTCCCCCAGCGTCTACAAAGACTCCTCCTTGCTTGAAACCTTCCTGGGTCCTTCCCCTCCTCTTGTCTCTGATCCTAGCTTGGTGAATGTTTGCATGATGCAATCATCTCGGGCTGATCTTAAGCAACCCACTTTGGCTAGTTAGCAACCTCAACCTCACCCAACCCAACCAGCTCGTAGCCCTTTGCCCCTACTAGCCAGCCTTCTTCCTTCTGAATCTTCTTCTAAAAATAGTCCCCACGTGCCTCTCTACCCTCCAGGGTCAACTCCACCCGATATCAACCACCTTGGCACCATTCCTCCTGGCCATTACCCCACTAGTCAGATACCTTTCCTTGCTCCCCCTCCCGGAGTTTATTTGGTCCCTATCTTGGCCACCCTATCCCTCCCCAATTTGTCCTTGGGTATACCCATCTGGTACCTTAACCCTCCAACCACTACCCCTCCTGGTCACCCCCAACCTTACCTTGCTTTGACATCGGTTTAACTGCTCCCCTTAACTTCTTCCATTGCTACAACACCCCCAGCACCTCAATAGAACCCTTCTCCTATTGTGACAGTGCCAGAAAAGAAAGGAAAAACTCACAAAGGGGCATCCAACGACAAGGCTACCCCGTCGCACCCTGCACCCCCTCAGCCACCAAAGCACGCTATCCAGTGTGCCTTGTGCGATGTTATCAGTCATGCCACCCATACATGTCCTGAGTTACTGCATCTCAAGGCCATGGTCAATGAAACATTTCCAAAATTCGATATCCCTGAGGTCTATGTCACTATACCTGATTCAATCCTAAAACTTAAAAACTTGCGCACCAATCACCCTTGTTCTTTGTGCGATTTCCTTGGCCATTATACCCACCTCTGCCCCCGCCTTGACGAGTATCGTTCCTCTTTAGATGCATACCGCCAATTCAAAGCCACACCTGACTATACAACTCCTTCACTAGCACCAGATGACCTGTCTACCCCAATTAACATTTCCCATCCTGATATTGAAATGACCGAATCTTTAGCCACCATTTCTTACCTCTCATCATCACCGCGATCCTCGGCGACCGACCCCTTAGCGCCTTCCCCCGATGTTTCGCCTGACCACCCATTTTCTTACTCCTCTATCACCCCACATGACGTCGCGCATGTGAGCCTTCCCCCCCACAATCAAGAGTCTCATATTTCCACCTCATCAGGTGATCCTCTTCCCTCCCCTCTTCCCATCTTCCAGTCAGATGAAGACATTATGGAAGCCATGACCAAACCTGATTTTCTGTGGGATGATATGCACCATCGTGCATACTTCCTTCCACATCAATCCCATGACCAATATGTTTTTGAATCTAAAGACTTCATTCCTGATAAATTCGATTGGTTTAAAAACCCCATCCCTACACCTGACGCTTTCAAAGAAGGTAATATGGTCAATATCTCTTGTACCATCAAAATAGACATTTCTATCAAACCAGGAATCAAAGAACATATCACCTTGGGAGCCCAATGCACTCCAAAAGAAATTGAAGCCTACACCAAACTCTTTAAATAATTCCACGATATTTTCACCTGGTCCTACTAAGAAATGCCCGGAGTCGATCCAGCCATTGTCGAACACCATATCGACACATGGCCTGATGGCAATCCAGTCCGTCAAAATTTAAGACCCATTCATCCCTCCAGACGTGAAGCCATCAAAGTCGAAATCGATAAGCTCAAGCAGGCTGGTTTTATTTATCCCATCAAATACACCACTTGGGTGTCCAACCCAGTTCTCGTCCTCAAAAAACAAGGCACCATCCGTGTCTACACCGACTTTCGCGATTTGAACAAAGCTTGTCCCAAAGACAACTTCCCCACACCATTTATTGACCAAATCATTGATGAGTGTGTGGGGCATGAGGTTCTATCCTTTATGGATGGATTCTCCAGATACAACCAAATCGTTATCCGTCGTGCTGATCAACTTAAAACCGCGTTCATTAGTCTGTGGGGCACTTTCGCATACCAAGTTATGCCATTTGGCCTTAAAAACGCTGGCGCCACTTTTCAACTAGCCATGTCTTATTGTTTCCATGAATTAGCTCATATTATCCTTGCCTATTTAGACGACCTTACTACACATTTTAAACATCAGGTGCAACACCTCCATGATCTGCGTACCATTTTCCTCTGATGTCGCAAGTATAATATTTGCCTTAACCCATTGAAATGTGTCTTTTGCATTCCCACCGGTCATCTCCTAGGCTTCATAGTGTCTAAAGCTGGTATCACTCTCGACCCTTTGAAGGTTCAAGCCATTCTTGAACTTCCTATTCCTCGTACCTTACACCAGCTACAAAGTCTCCAAGGTAAAGCTAATTTTCTCGGTCGATTCGTTCCTGACTATGCCACTACCACACATGGGTTTCTTAGACTTCTTCGATCTAACACCCCATTTGTCTGGGATACCTACACTCAAGAGTCTTTTTATGCCCTCAAACATGCTCTTACATCCGCTCCCTTGATCCGTCCTCCTGACTTTGACTGGGACTTCATCCTGTACATCTCCGCTTCCACCTATTCGGTCGCTCGTGTCCTTATCCAAGAGGATGATAACGGTATCGAACATGTGATCTATTATGTCATTAAGAACCTTGCTGGTCCGCCTGTGTCCTACTCACATGAAGAAAAAATAGTGCTAGTTGTCGTGTTCTCAGTCCAAAAACTGCATCATTACATCCTCATGTGTTCCACCAAGGTTGTGACTAATTCCAACCCCATGGCTTTCCTATTGAGTCGACGCATCCTCAGTGGGAAGTACGATCATTGGGTCATTATCCTTGAAGAATTTGACCTCGAATTTGTCACCCAAAAAAGTAAGAAAGGTTTAGTCCTCACTGAACTCATTTCTGAATTACCTACCGGTACGCAGGATACTCCAATTAATGATTCTCTTCCCGATGAAAATTTATTCGCCATCACCACCAAAGACCCTTGGTACGGTGACATCCTTACTTACTTGCGAACCCAAAATTTCGTCCTTCATCTTGATCATGATACTCGACGACGTATCCGACACCAAGCCCCTCGCTACCTTTTGATCGGTGACGACCTTTATCGTCACAGAGTAGATACTGTCCTTCATCGTTTCCTCACACACGCTGAAGCCAAGCAAGTCCTGAATGCCTCTCATAGCAGTGCTTGTGGTGGCCACCTCTCTGGTCTTGCTACCACCCAAAAATTCATGCGCGCTGGGTATTTTTGGCCTTCTCTCTTTATTGATTGCATTGAAGTAGTCAAACACTGTTCCAATTACTAGCATTTCACCCCTAAGGCACGAGCTCCTCCCACTCCCCTCCATCCTATCGTCACAGCTGGTCCTTTCTGTAAATGGGCCATCGACTTTATGGAGTGTCGACCTCCATCTCCTGGTAACCACAAATATATCATCGTGGCGGTTGACTATTTCACAAAATGGGCCAAGGCTATGCCAACATTCAACAATACGACAGCCACCGCAACCCTCTTTTTCTTTAACAACGTCATTGCTCGATTCAGGGTTCCAAAAAAATTGGTCTCTAACCATGGCCTACATTTTGAAGATGAGATATGGCACGAGCTATCCTCACTATTGGGTTTTGAGCACCAATATTCATCATCCTATTACCCCCAAGGTAATGGCCAAGTTGAAGTGGCCAACAAAATTCTTAATACCATGCTTCAACGAACGATGAATAAGCACAAAACCAATTGGCATCTTAATGCTCTTCCCTGCTTTGTGGGCTTATAGAACTTCTGTTAAAACCGCCACCGGTTTCACTCCTTTGCACCTTGTTTTTGGCGAGGAGGCAGTTTTATCGATCGAGTGTGAGATTCCTTCCCTTCACTTGGTCGTCGAACTTCTCCCTGATACCCAACCTCTAGAACAACAACTCATCCTACTTGAGTGCACCTCTGAAGACCGTCGTGTTGCATTGCAAACTCTTGAAGCGGCCAAAAAGCACACCAAAGCTCAGTATGACCGAAAAGTACACCCTCACACCTTTCATGAATGTGACCTTGTTCTAGAATATGACCAGGCCCACGATGCCCTCAATCATGGGAATTTTGACTCATTATGGCTAGGTCCTTACATCATCAGTAAAGATCTTGGTAAGGGGGCATACCTTTTAGAGGACTTTGAATGCCACCCCCTTCCTAATCCTCGCAATGCACTCTATCTTAAGAGATATTACCCTTAGAATTTCCCTTTCGAAATGCATGTTTTATTTTCTTTTAGATAGCCAACATCTGTTTGTTTTTCATGATTCGCTACTTCACCACGACATATGTTTTCCATGAAGAGTCACTTCACCTCTCCTCAAAATCATATTTCCTCACTTAACACTTTTCCTTAGGGCACCGCTTTGCCTCCATACTTGTTCTTGTTCGTGTCGATTTCCGTCATGAAATACCATCTTGTACTCATGCTTTTATGGTCCCCTTTGGATCTTCCCCCACTTCATCATCATCATTAGTGTTAGTTTTTCAGTCGCTCTACTATATTCTCTCATGCCTTAGTTGAGGATCCCTTATTGCCTCACCTACGGCAGACCTCCTTCTGTCGACATCAGCTCATTTACTCCAGAAGACAGGTCTAAAGGGTGATGTACCTTGGTTCCAGCTTCTCCACTTGTTTGGTTCCTCGGATCAGGCAACAGGATTTATCATTACCCTGTGACTTGATTATTTCTCCAGCTCCTTTCAACATGATCGAGATTCGTATACTTGACGGTCCAGTGATGCAGCAGCTGCTATTGGTGATTCCCGGGTATGTGTGAGATGTCTCAACCCTCATGAGGGGGTGGACCTGTAGGTAGCCCCCCACACGCCCGAATGACCTCTTCATTGCAGCCTTCAATGCATCTCCCTATATTTGATGATGATGGCCTTAGCTTCTTGCAACACCTTTTTTATTTGCATGTATCAGTCATATTTTGCGAGCCCTTCCTCGTTTATAGGGGGCATTTGGGTTGTATCTGTATTTCATGTACTCAGATATTATTATATAAGTCCTAGCTGTTATCCCAGGCACAACATGTATGTGGAATACATCATTCTATCCTTCTAGCTCGTGCTTATGCCAACATGTACTTTATAGTTCGGTTCCTTGTTTACTGGACGCACTATTCTTTTGTACTTTGTCTCGGCGGGCATAGATATGCCTCCCCCGCCGCCTTTAGTATAGGTACCATCTCATAAAAAGAGACTTGTTGCACCTGTAAGTCTCGTCTCCTCAGGGTCTAGTCCTTTTAGCACATTAGACTACCTTACATTTCTCTCTCTGACTTCCCTCTTGATGTCTAGTGATTGAGTTCTTACAAGGTGCTTTGGTCATTCGATTTTCTCCTAACACTCATACGCTGGGGGACAATCTGTTACACCATTTTTTGGTCATCTAACCTATTATCATTAGATGAACCCAAGTACACCATGTAAGACCAATTTTAACCTAAGTAAAATTTCTTTCACTATGTGAAATAACTTAGTAAAAACACCTTTATTAAGTTGTTTATGGTCTAAACAGGAAACCCCAAAAGGAAATAATAAACAAATCTATATTTTTTTATATTTCCTCAAGGAATAATCAGTTAAACATCAATTTAATTATTATTCCTGGTCATATTTAACCCAAAACAAGGAAATCAATTAATTAAATCCTTATTTATTTGATTATTTCCTAGGAATAAGTTATTTAATCCTTATTTAAATAATATTCCTAGTTAAATTTGACCAAATCATTTATAAATAATTAAATAAATCATTATTTTTTTAATTATATTTCCACCATTTCCTTGAAAATAATAAATAAATAAATAATTTATTTATTATTTATAAATAAAGGATTTTACCCAAGTCAAAATCCTTTTCCCTCCAACAAATTTAATAAAATATTCCTAAAAGGTGGTTCTAGAAGTTGGTTAATAATATTTTATTCATGCACCAAGTTCTAGGCTACCCTAATATTTCGTTATAAATAGAAGGGTTTTCCCATTCATTTGTCACCTTTCATTGCATATTAGATCACTTTGGATCTATATTCTTGGTCTGACTTTGAGCCATTATCATTGTCACATTTTCCATCATTTGCTTTGTGAGCTCCCTTTGAGTTCTATGTTTTGTTTGGGTTTTCTACATGAACAAGAGAGAGAAGTTTTAGATCTGAAATGTTGAGGACTTTCAAGAACCCATCCCATTGAGGAGAATTGGAAACACCTTTCTTGTTTTCCTCTCAGGTGCCCCTTTAATATAAAAATTCTTTCAAATATATTGTTCTTGTATTATCTATTGGATGCATGGAGCAACATTTCATTTTCACTGCTTAATGTCTTTTATGCATAGATCTCGATTGGTGCAGCTTTCTTTGGATCAACTAACTGTAGATTTAAAGATATTGGTAGTCGTAATTGATGTTAGGGCTATTTGTTATGCGTAGCTAAAGTGGTCTTTTCCGACAAAAAATTCACACTAACATCGTCCATCAACCTCATGAAGGTTGCGGGAGCATTCGTCAACCCGAAAGGCATGACCAACCATTCGAAAAGGCCCTCCTTGGCTTTGAAGGCAATCTTCCACACATCGGAAGGTTTGATGGGTACCTGGTGATACCCAAACTTCAATTCAATCTTGCTGAAATGTTTCGCCCCTTTGAGTTGATCTAGAAGGTCATCAATCCATGGGATCGGGTACCTATTCTGGATAGCGATCTTGTTTAGTGCCCGATAGTCAATACAGAGTCTGCAAGTCCCATCCTTCTTCTGTACTAACATGATCGAGCTCCCAAAGGGCAATGAACTTGGCCAGATGTGACCTTTCCGCAGAAGCTCCTGAATTTGCCTCTTGATTTCATTGTTCTCCAGAACAAAGGGCCGATAGATCTGTCCGTTGGGTAGTAGCACACCTGAGATCAGATCAATGAGGTGCTTGACTTGAATGTGTAGAGGCACCCCTATGGGTGATGTGAAAATTTCCCCATACTCCTCCACAACCTTGTCCATTTTTCGTTGTCATGTAGAGGAGCCATGTCTACAGGTCGTGGCCATAGTCTTCTTCTTTCCCTAGGGGCAGATCATCAGGAAAATAAATTTCCTTATTTGGGAAATGAGATTACTGCATTGTTTTGCAGTAACCAAAGAGATAACGGTAGGCGGTGGTACCTTTGGTATCCTGTACAACTTATTTCCAAAGGTAACAATAATAGCACAAGGTCGTGACTCATACACACCATGTCGCTTCCACAAGTATGGTTGGCCTAATAATACATCAGAAACATCAATAGGATAAATTTCACATAATACCTCATTCGTGAAGGGCTTGATGCTATAGGGAAGGCAGCATTGTTGGCTGACACAGAGATCCCGTCCTTAGTGAAACCACTCGATGGTGTATGGTTTTGGGTGCGTTGTGGTCGGCAAGCCTAACTGCTTCACGAAACCTACTAAAATGAGGTTCTTTTGGCTCCCATTGTCGACAATTAACTATAGCAGGGAACCCTTTACCCAAATCTGGAAGTGGAAGAGGCATTTCGCCTCCTCTGAGTCCTCTGGTTCCTCATTATGGATCTTCACAGTGGCAACAATGGCATTGGGCTCTGCATCAATATTATGTTTCCCTTTTTCATTCACTTTGTCAGGTTCTGATTCATAGTTGGACCATGCATCTCATTCAGAATCCCTCATCTCGGCCACGAGTGACTGCTTGGCCCGACACTTACTTATGTTGTGAGTGGAGCTCTTATGGAACTCACATGACTTTCCGTGTCCTTCTTTGGCTTCACGGTGTTTTTCTTTACTTGTGGCTTTGGCAGGTTGTCTTGGACCACCCTGCCTTGGATTTTTCCTTTGTTCTATCGTTTGGGGGCACCTTTCTCTTGCTTTTTATTTGTAGATCCAAAGTCTCGCTTCTTCTACTTGAATTTCTGCTCAATCTTGCCAGCATATCTATATGCCATACCAAGCGAGGAGATGTCGAGAAACTCCATTTCCTCTTGAATGTATCTGTGTAGGCAACTGCGATACTTTAGCACGAAATGTTTTTTTGAATCTTTGATACCCAAATTTGTGTGTAGGGTATGTAACTTATTCATCAGCTCATTCACATCTTGATCCCTTTGTTACCACAATGTGGTCCATTGTATGTACTTGTCCTCATGGATCCCCACGAGATAATATTTTTCCTTGATGGCATCTCGGAAATAATTCCAAGTGGGTACAACTGAGAATAGAGATGGTTTTGTCTCATCCTTTTTCTCACATTAGGTTTCCCACCAGTCCTTAACATGGGTGGTAGCTTTGAGGAGTGAAAAAATAATCTTCTCCTGGTCAGAAAAGTGATGGACTGAGAAATATCCTTCCAATAGATTCAACCATCTATCTACAACATCTGCATCTATTTTAACCTCAAATATGGGAATGTCAAAGTATACTTGTACCTTAAAGGGAGTCGCGCCTCTAGAGTGGCTATTGGATGCAGATGCGCAGCCGGTGGGCAGTCGTTGACAGATCTAGGAAAAGTTATCCATCATCGCATTCCTTTGTTTTTTGAGGGCCTCCTCGAGCAATATTTTGATAGGATCTCCTATTCCCTCATTTTTCTTTTCATCCGCCATGGGTGGCCGTCGAGGTTTGCGAGGCTGATCTTGCAAAGGTTCAATCAGATCGAGCCCTAACTCCTTATACCTCGACCTCGTTAGGGACATGCAAATAAGGATCAATAAAAATTAGACCGCTCTAATACCAATGATCCAGATTGATGCAAGAACGCAACAGAATACACACGTAACCATAAATACAAATATGCAGCAGAAATAACACTTCATTTCATTAATATCAAAGAACTGAAATTTGCTTACATATAGAATAGAAATAAACTAGCTAGGGAATTGGTAGCTTATCTCTGAGAAGATATGTGGCGGCTACAGGCCTCTGAACTGAGTTACAATGAGGCTCGAGGGCCTATTTATTATTTAGAAACAATGGAAAACCCTAAACATCTAAAACCCTAACACTAGGAGATGAAGCACCAAAACTATGGGCCCCGTTTGGGTAAATTGGTGTTTCAACTTCCCGGGGATGTAACTTTGGCATATGATCTCCGTTTGACATGCTCAATGGCTCGTTAGAGAGATGTATCCATTTGAAACGCTCAGTAGGTTTGGTCGCTCTCTGTTTTCCCAAAAAATGTCGTTTAGGGCCTCAAAACAACTTTAGAAGTTCAAGACCTGAAAAACCCTAAAAAATAGTAAGTTGTGCCGAAACTAAAAAAACTGAAAGAGACAATGGTGGGGCTCCAAGTGGAATTGGTAGGTGGCCACCAATATCCACCTGGATCAATATCATTTTCCTACATTTCATATTTCTACATGATGTTTAAATTCATTTTGTAAGTAATTGTAATCATCCCTCCAAGTTAGCATATTGTTGTTTCCCTTGCTTTAATTGCCACTAACACATCATGAGAGACCATCATTAACATGAATCGATCCCATTGAGAAACCATTTATTTATAATTGTAATTTCTATTGTAGTATAGAGTATGTACATCCAGATGTAATGTATTATTCAACATTCCAATAAGGTTGTGAAATATAATTTTTTTGTATACATTATAACTTGTAACTAGCACAACCATATAAATTTGGTGACATGTAAAGGTTCATAAGAGTCAATCCATAATAACCCTCAAAACACTTACACCCAATTTTCCATGGAGATTCTTAATTTGTAAATAGGATCCCTGGTCATGCCATGGGATAATACAATGACTTGTCAATACCAAATGCTCAAAAAACCATAATTCACTTCATATGACACTTGTTCATATGATTATTTATTTTGAATTAATTAATTTAATTAGAAGGGAAAAAATGGCATAACTACTTTGAAGATAAATCTCAACCTTTGATTTGTATATACTACTATGAATACTGTAGAATATTTCATGAGGTTAAATACCTACAATCCACCTAATAATTACTGATAATAAAATTAAAATTGTAGCGACCTTATTCCAAAATAGACATGTCTATTGGCATAATTAAAACACAATAGATTTTTCTCAATTTTCTTGATTAAAACTAATTACACACGAATGTTCTAGAGTGTAAAACAATGATTGGATATCTAAAATACAACATAAATTTATTAGGTTAAATAATTCCAATATTTTAAACTAACTTAGCCATATAAATAAGCATCTAGTAGATAGTTGATGAAATAGGCACTATCAAAATGTCATGATACTTTATCCTAATTTAAGCTATTAATACTATTATTCCACTGATGAATGTTGATAAGAATGAATCTATATTAGGCATCAAGATACATACATCATGATACATTATTCTAATTAAAGTGATAAAAAATATTATTACAATATTATTAAAATAAAACAGCCATACAAATTAAATGGTTGATAAATGGGAATATAAATCAATCTACAAGAGGCATCGAAACATCTAATTCATGATACATTATTATAATTTATGTGATTAACACTATTTTTCCAATATTGTTAAACTAACGCAGCCATACAAATTAAATAGCTAACAAATGTGCTTAGTTATCAAGTTATATAAGACAGTTATGTCATAATACATCTCACATTACCAAAAAAAAAAAAAAAAAAAAAATCATCCAAATTATCTAAATTATAACTTTATTAAAATTATAATATTTAAAAAACCCTATTCCAAAATATGTTTATCAACTTAATTAAAATAACAAAATGAATATTATTAAAATTAACATTAATATTTATTAATTAAACTAACCTTACAACACTCTAAAAACATAAAATAAACACAAGTTCTATTTTTAGTTGAATACGTTACAGTTTTACTTATTTCAATCTATTATTATTTTCATATAGAAAAGATTAAATATTTTATATTTCATTAATAAAATTTAATATAATAAATAAAATTTTGTTATTATTTAATTAATATTTTTAATATATAAATAAATATAATATTATAATTTTTCAAAAAAAATTAAATTATACAAATTCAATAACTCATATTTTAAAATCTCAATCAGGAAATATATCCAAATTTTATAAAACATTCAAACTACACTCTTAAAAAAAATAATTTATCTTAAATTGTAACACCATTTTCCCATCCCATTGTGAAAATAGGATACCATTAGGTACATCCAAATCAATACTACACCGTATTACATATTTCAAAATCAACACTAAATCGTATAACATATTTCATATGATGCCGTGATTGAATAAGAATTTGTGAAATATGCGGAGAGTAGTGCTATGGACTCGTGGGTAAGGCGATGTTTAAGTTTATTCAGGGTATAATTTTGTTTAGAAAGTTATTTTTGGAGTTGTTTTTAATGTGATTTTTTGGAATTTTTTAGGTTGAAATTAGTTGGAAAAATTTGAGATGAGATGAAATCTTGATTTGTGTTATTTAAACTAGCAATTGGATTTAGAACCTTGAAAAATATTTAGGGCATTTTGATTGTGCAGAGGTTACCCATCAAGCTTGTGATTTCAATGAATTTCTGTTAGATTTTAGAGAAATTAGATTGGAAAATTATACGGAAAAGTTTCAAAAAGGTATTATTAAAAACAACTCGGTTATTGTTCACTGGAATTTGGTTTTTTTTTTCAAAAAATTCAACTATAGCAGTGTTTAAAATGTTTTTTGGATAGTGGAAACAAATTCATTATTATTAAAATGAGTTGTCTTTAGTGCTACTTTTTAGAGCTTTCTGTTGTGCTAGAATCCTGCTAAAAAAATTGAGGTGAAATCTTGATTTGTGTTATTTAAACTGGTTTTTTACTGTATATATGGATTCAACACTGTAAAAACCTTTAGGGCACTTCTATTGTGCAAGATTACCCATCAAACTTCTATTTTCAATAAATTCCTGCCTGATTTTAGAGTAGTTAAAACTAAAAAATCTACCAAAAAACCTTCAAAAAATAGCACTAAAGATAACTCGTTATTAAAAATAGAAAATTCCTTGGATATCTAAAATTCTGAAATTTAACAACTATAACTCAAATTTCCCAAATTTTTACCTAAATTTAATTTTAATAAAACTCTTACAAAAATTTTCACTATCTTTCCAACAAAGTTTTCCGAATAAAATTGTGGCCCCTCACACTACTTTCTAACATATGTATCTCTTAACATGCTAATTGTCATCTAATGCAATCATGTAGACTTATTTATTTAAAAGGCTATAGGTGTGAGTTCAGGTTAACATCGTAACATTAAATGAAAATATAAATTTGACTTATACTAAATATAAAGGTTAACATCGTAGCATTAAATGAAAATATAAGTTTGACTTGCACTAAATATAAAACGGAAACGTGAAGAGTAATTACACGAAAGGAATATAGTACATCATCAAATCACAATGAAGACAATAAAAATTTGCTTAGCCCGTTATAAAACTATTATGTTAACCGGGGTTTTCAATAATGTGAACAAGAGAATTCCAAATTGTTTGGACACGTATATATTGTGAATGTAGATTCCAAACCAGCCAACTATTAGCTGGACCATTTTTCCACCACTCAAATACCAGGAAAATGGTGCGACCGATCGCTCATGAAAACCTTGACATGATCACTGCATTACAATATGTATAAAATATAATAGTGTTGATCATGGCCTTTGAATGGAGATAACTACCCATGTGAATATCGAAGATACTGCGCAAGAAGAACATTAAAAAACTGAAAAAAAATAATCATTGACGCAACGTGGTGTGCGAATTCCTATGACATGCCCCGGCAATGGCGGATCCCGCTGCGACTCCGACTGGTTTGGCTTTTCTTGAACTCAGTTTCCGTTTTAATTCACGTCGCCCTCTTCTTCCGTCGCAGAAATAGCGTTCTGTCCGCATGAATTGAAGGCTGAATCAATTACAGCACGTAACCCATGATATGCATTGAATTGGCATCGGGAAGGAAAGATTTCTGCTATGCGCTTAGAAATATTTTTGGGTGAACACAGAAACTCTCTGAGCACCAGACAATTTTAATTTTGGGAGACCACAAGATTTTCTGAATCTTAAAGCTTGGCAGAGGCGCCTGTACGCTTCTGCTACTTGTTTCAAGATTCACAATCCGGAACCAGGTTCATAGTTTTCTTACAGTATGGGTTCCGAGAGCAAATCCTCCTTGTCAAATGTGGGAGTATGGGCAATGAATGTGATCAGCTCGGTTGGAATCATCATGGCTAACAAACAAGTGCTGTCTGATAAAGGATATAATTTCAGATTCGGTGAGCAACACTATTCATATTCATTTCTAATCATGAAATTCACTATTCATATTCATTTCTAATCCTGAAATTCACATATGTAGTTTCAGTTAAATTAAATTTGTAATGGCATCTTTCTTTCCTTTTGTTTGAAGAAATTTATTTAATGTGTTGTCTGGAATAGTGAAAGAAATTCATAAAATTTGTTGCCTGGCACTGGTGAACGAAATTTATATGATGTATCCTCAAGGGTTTGAGAAAGTATTACTTATAAACAATGTTAGTTTCTTCTATATATCCACCATGTCTAACAAACAACTGATGTTTGATAAAGGATATAATTTTAGATTCGGTGAGCAACACTATTCATATTCATTTCTAATCATGAAATTCACATAGGTAGTTTCAGTTAAGTTGAATTTGTAGTGGCGTATTTCTTTCCTGGTGTTTGAAGAAATTGATTTAATGTGTTGTCTGCAATACTGAAAGAAATTCATAAAATTTGTTGCCTGGCACCGCTGAACGAAATTTAAATGATGTTTTCTAAAGGGTTGGAGAAAGTACTACTTATAAACAATGTTAGTTTCTTGTATATATCCATCTGAATGTTTGGTTTAGCGTTGGAGATTTCATATATGTGTTAGTTTTCCATCTTAATGCAATACTTGGTCTAAAGTTGGAGATTTCATTGCTGAAAAAAAACGAGTTGGACATTTCATATAATGCCTTCTCCAGCATTTATGAACGAAATTAGTATAATGTTTTATAGAAGATTGTAGAAAATGTAAAGGCTGTGAGTTTCTTAGTACAGATACATTTAAATTTTAGATTTTATAAGCTTACAGAGAAGGCCAAAAACACCCATCCAAAATTATAACATGTGCTTTTGTTCTGAGTGTTGAACAACCTTATAAGAATATACTTTTCCTGTTTCTTTATGTTTATACCAATTGAATTTTATTGCATTGCAAATTTCAGGAATGTTTAGGATTTTGAATGTAGAAAAACCTTATAAGAATATTCTTTTCCTGTTTCTTTATGTTTATACTAATTGAATTTTATTACATTCAAATTTCAGGAATATTTAGGATCAATTACATTCAAATTTTAGGAATATTTAGGATTCTGAAAAATTTTAGTGTTATTTTTAACTTGAAAGATAATAAGAAGTATGTCAATTATTTAAAAAATTTAAGTGTTTGTAAAATTTCAAAATATTTTCAAATTTACAATCAAAATAAAGATGACAGTCATCCTAACATTAACAATGTATAAGGCATTTTAATCTCAGGAATATGAGTTTAATGGAATCTCCCTCATCAATTATTAGGGCAGTTCGATTTATTTGGTGTAATTATGATTTAGTAAATATCTATGTTATGAAGATATTGAGAGAGCTGTCTTTAAGTGTGACATTTTGAAAAAAATTCTTATTTATTTTTCAAACTAATTTGTCTAAAATATGGCAAAAATTCATTGAAATCACAAGTTTGATGGTAGAAGTTTTCTAGAGCTTTCAGGGTGTTGAATCTATATATGTAATAAGAAAAACCAATTTAAATAACACAAATCAAGATTTCACCACAAAATTTTCCACTAAAATTTAGCTAGAAAAAAAATCTCAAATCAGTACCATAATGTTTATGATACACATTTTATTAATTGAGATAAAAAACATTGAAATTTGCAAGCTTACCTAGTATCCTTATTTGATCGATTGTCACTCTTATCTTAGTCAAGGCTAGAAACCTGTATTGCTCTTATAAATTAGGTTGATGTAAGATATTTTCTTTAAGCAATAAAGAGTTCATCAAAATCTCTGACTTCTTTGCAGAAGGTTGTTATTTCTTGCATTAATATCCATGTGTTCTTACACTCTGAGATGGTATCAAAGTTTGAATGCAAGGACCTTCTTTATTCGTTCAGAGATCTGTTGATGATGAAATCAGATCTGATTTATTTTATAGATTTATTGACGGTGATAGGAAATCAGATCTGATATTATCTGGGTTGGAGGCTAAGTTTTTTTTTTTCGAGAATTTTTATGATTGATTGGATTATTATTATTAGATTGGTTTTTCACAAACGCTACTAATGGCAGGAATGTTAGATACAACAAATTTCCTGAAACTTGAAGCCATTTAGTTAAAGAAACAAATTGTTTACTAAACAACCAGAACTAAGACAAATTAATATATAGACTTTTATTAATTTTTGTAACTTTTGCTTTAGTTATATTTGTTGCTATTTCCGATGTGATATATGCACAGGATATACTCATGAATGATCATGGAAGAGTGTGTTGGGTGACAAAGCTGTTATCTTGAATATAAGATTATGATTTAAACAATACGAGATCGGACTGACAGTTTGCAGATTTTAATGTTTTGCAGCAACCACCTTAACCGGTTTTCATTTTCTCGTGACTGCGCTGGTGGGATTTATCTCGAGACAGTTAGGATACTCCACTGCTAATAAGCACGTCCCTTTCTGGGATCTCTTCTGGTTTTCTATTGTTGCCAATCTTTCCATTGTCGGAATGAACTGCAGTCTAATGTTAAACTCCGTGGGATTTTATCAGGTCAGTAAAAGTGCAATCTGTTGCTTTGATTTTTGGGATCATCATGAAGTATCTAGATCTTTCATCAATCTAACAATGACACATTTGGTTTGTCTTGAGTGTTCAGATTTCTAAATTAAGTATGATCCCAGTAGTTTGTGTCATGGAATGGATTCTTCACAATAAGAAATACTCCACAGAAGTCAAGGGAACAGTGTTTCTTGTGGTCATGGGGGTGGGCGTTTGCACAGTCACAGATGTTAAGGTAAACATGAATGGTTTCCTAGCAGCTGCGGTTGGTGTCTTCTGCACGTCACTTCAACAAATAGTAAGTTCTTGAAACTTGTAAATACTGTTTAGTATTTCTGGTTAACCTTCCAACATATTTTTTTGGCCACTATTATTTCTTGGGCTACGCTGAAGGATATTAAATGAGATTGGGCCTATAGCCTACTCATCCTTATTTTAAATTTGTTTAAATTTGACATTAAACAATATATGCCCAATCACATTTAATATCTTATAACCCATGAAATATATATCTCTTATTTTATATTAATAAGAAATTCGTCAGAGCACCAAGGCACGTGGATGACGCAGGCTCGATGATAATTTATCTATCAATTCTTGACCTAAATTAGATTGGCTAAATACAACTTTGTTTCTCCTTGCAGTCTATAGGCTCCCTGCAACAAAAATATACCATCGGCTCATTTGATCTCCTGAGCAAAACTGCTCCAATACAGTGTGCGTCTCTGCTATTGTTGGGACCTTTCATTGATTTTCATCTCAATGGGCACAATTTACTGGATTATGAATTTTCACTTGGAGCAATAGTAAGATACCCTGTACTTTTTCATTTACGCTATTCTTACACATTTCCTAGTTTATGTTTTTGTGATTCGAATTGTTTTTATCTAAATTTCCAGATCCATCCCATTCAGTATTTGTACAATTTTTAAATTAATCAGTATAATTCTTCCCCATGATTAACCCATCTATCATATTCAATTTTTGTGTACTTTTCAAATTAACAGGTATAATTGTTTTTGATGATTAACCATATTAGTTAGTTTTAAACATTAGATTAATGCCATGGATCCAGGAAAACTAGATGAAAGTTCTCTGTGAACTCTGAACATGTAATTGAACAATATGTTTGTTGATCTGTACGCAGTTCTTCATTTCACTCTCTTGTGCTCTCGCCGTTTTTTGCAACCTAAGCCAGTATCTTTGCATTGGGCGATTCTCAGCAGTTTCATTCCAGGTTCTAGGCCACATGAAAACAGTGTGTGTTCTTGTTTTAGGGTGGGTCTTATTTGATTCGGCATTAACAGGGAAGAACATAATGGGGATGGGCTTGGCAGTGGCGGGCATGATATTGTATAATTGGGCAGTGGATAAAGCAAAGCAAGCATCTTCAAAAATTTTACCCACTTCACTTATAAAAGATAATGAAGATGAGACAACAAATTTATTGAAGAGTGGATTTGAAATGCAATCTACCAAGGGTGTGGAGTTCAGCGGAGAAACAAAGTAATCACGAGTTCATGCGGCGTAATTCCAAGAGCAGCTTTTATTCAGAAAGTCAAACTGGCAAACATGCCCGAATTAAGGTACTTGTCATCGAATAGAAACTTGCCAATGCTGATCACCAATGAATCAAATTCTTTTTAACCGTCAGCACTGTTACACTGACAAGAATAAAAAATAGGTATAATACACAATTTTTTTTGGTTTGGCGTTACACTGGCAGAAATAAACAATGGTGACTTCACAGTGCACACTGGTTGTTTATTATCAGACTCTCTTTGCACTTGATGGCGGTCTATTTTTTAAGCTGCAAGACTCTGGTCAATCTTGCTCGTCGCCCTTTTGGGTATCCTTAATCATCTATGTTGCGATAGACATTTCTGCGTCTAGATCTGCTGTAATTCTTGATATATCAAATCAACATTGAAAACCAAATTTTATGGAGAAGGTATTAAATTATAGAATATATTGATTAAACCTTAATTTAGTGGTCGGCAGCTTAAATAAGAGAGAAATATTTTTGCCATATGTCTTCTGTATTATCAACAACTAAAAAAAAGCTAGGACTAGGTAAAACTATCAAATTATATATATTTGTTTCTGAATAAGACTAAGTAAAACTATCAAAATATGTATATTTGTTTCCTTTTGATTATAGTTCACATTTTTTATTTATTTAAAGTAACATTGAGCATCGAGAAAATTACATATTGTTAGTATATTGGATGGTAGAATAAACTTCTCTATTCAATAAAAATTAATTAAAAAACACATTTAAAATAAGACTATATTTATTGTATTTTAAGTAAAGTTAACTATATATATTAAATAATTCACATTATTTTTTAATTTAAAAAACATTTTATTTTTATTTTGTCAAATCAATAACAAAATTACACATTATCAACATACTAAATTGTAAAATAAACTTCTCAACTCAATTATAATATATAATTATATTTATAAATCATAAAACTTGCGCACCCAACATACCACCTTAATTCTACCACCTCTAATGATCCTGTGAATTTTATCTTGTTTTATTAGTCATATTGACATAGATTCGAAAGTATTCAAAAAGATTCCCACACTTCAGTATCAGGGAGGATTTTTGTTTCCATTTATGTAAAGACAGAGTGCTGAGTTAGCTGTTAGAAAAGGTTTGGTCGTTGCAGGGTGGATTTTCAACTTTCCAAGTTATAGGGCCAAAAGTATAGGACTTTGTGTCTTCCCAAACAGCTATGTATAATATTCACAGCTATGTATACTATTCGTAGTTAGTTGGTTGTAGAAGGAAGAAACGCTAGCGAAATGGCTTTGCATGTATGTTTATGATTGTTTTTGCGAAAAGTAAGAGGAAGTAATATGGATGTCGAATGCAAAGAGATGATTAGTTAAATATGTATTGTTGATGGTTTTTTTTTGTTTTTTTATACATCATTTATATAATGGTAAGAAAAGATAAAGTCTCATTACATTATGTGTAAAAATTGAATTAATGAATATTCTAAACATATAGAGGAATAAAAAAATCTCTTTACAAACATAAAGATTTTAACAAAATAATGGGCATAGAAATGTGAGACAAAACATTATTTTAATTAATCATAAAACTCATACAAAATTTGGAACTTTCTTCATAACACTTTGAAACTTTCCTCAGAACTGCAGTGTTCTGGATTTACACAAAAATATATCTCTACTGCTACAAAACAAAACATTTTTCAAAAAACTTTGTCTCAATGTTCTAAGGCAGTCTTAACTTTGTCTCAATGTTCTAAGGCAGTCTTTTCTTAGCCTTCCGGCTTTCTGTGCTTACAATACGCCACATTTACTGCTGTCTATTACAAAGTTTATATATATATATATATTGTAAATATTTGTATTTACAATTATATTATATAACGTATATCTTAATGTTAAAAAAAAAAAAACTAAAACAGTCGCGGCAAATAAGCTTTCATACAAAGGTTTTGAAACCTTAATACATCACGCGCATATAAAATAAAATATTAAACCTTAAACCTAAGGTTAAAAACTTAATGCAGATGCATTTCGCGGATTTGAAACAACTTTATGCAGACCGGTTTATGAGTTATCGCATCCATTCAACCCCTTGGCTGACTATACTATAAACCATGCGATCGGCCTGCTATTGGTTAATGCGTGACACACTGGGGGAATAAAGAAAAAAATCAAAACATTTCATAATTTTATCGCATCCATTTTAGGTTGAGCTAATTGTGCACTGGAACAGTGTGATAGGCGCGCTATTGGTTGTTGGCCTCGTGACTTGGCAGAGGTGGGACCAGTCATTGCGCTGGGCTGTGGACTGTAGTGACAAGGCTTGGGTTCATGCGAATGGCACACGCTTATTTGCGGGAGTTTGACGTGGAGTGATGGGCTCCAAAAGTCATAACGTGGGATCGTTTGGCGCGTAGGGCAAGGTTTAAATGCGAAGGTTGGCGTTGTGGATAAGAATCGAGGTTGCGTGGTTTGACCACGAAATTACACAACAAAACAGGCTACAGGCTTATAACCAAAAACTTGGACTTGCAAGGGTTTAAAGACACAATTGAATGCATGGGTTGAGTGAAGATCGAACCCAAAAATTTATGCACCTGTTCTTTAGAAATTTCCATCAAAATTAACTTCTATCCTCCTAGAGAAAGTTTGAAATTGGAATTAGATTTCCAACACTCCCCCTTAATTACAACTACTGTTTTCTTCAATACCCAGACATTTTCTCAAGTAATTAAAACTTTCTTCCCTAAAAGTTTTGTCAAAATATCAGCAAACTACTCTTCTGTTTTGCAATGCTTCAGAACAATTTCACCATTGTTCACTAGCTCTCTGATGTAGTGATACTTGGCATCAATGTGTTTCCTTCTCTTATGAAACACTAAATTCTTTGATAAAGCTATAGCTGAGCTATTACCTCAATACACTGTTGTGCCTTTTACCTTTTCATGACCCAAACTTCTTAATATTCTCCTCATCCAAACTGCTTGACATGTTACTGCTGTAGCTGCCACATACTTTGGCTCTGCTGTTGATAAAGCCACAATTGGCTGTTTCTTAGAAGCTCAAAAAATGGCTCCTGATCCCATATGAAAAACATATCTAGAGGTAATTTCCTGTCATCTATACTTCCAACCCAATCACTATCACTATATCCAGTCAATTCAAAATTTTCTGAAGTGGTGTATAAAATTCCATACCTCTTCGTTCCTTTCACATATCTCAAAATTCTTTTTTCTGATTGTCAATGTGTCTTCTTTGGCCTTTCCATAAATCTAGAAATTAAACTTACAACATGCATAATATATGGCCTGGTTGCAGTCAAATACATAAGGCTTTCAACTATGCTCTTGTACAAACTTGGATCACAATCCTTGCGACTCTCTTCTTTGCTTAACTTCAATCCCATCATTGTAGGAGTAATTGCCACCTTGCAATCATGCATGTTAAATCTTTCTAAAACTTCTTTAACATACTTTTCTTGAGAAATAAAAAATTTATTTTTATTTTTCTCTACTTCTATTCCTAAGAAGTATCTCAGCAATCCCATATCAATCATCTCAAATTCTTCTTTCATGGCTGCCTTAAAATTCTCAATGAGGTAAGAATCATTACCTATGAATATTACATCATCAACCTACAAAACAACAATGAGCATCTTACGATCTTTTTCCTTGATGTATAATGCGGGTTCTCCTTCACATTTCTCAAACCCATTTTCCAGTAGATAGGCATCTATCCTATTGTACCATGCTCTTGGTGCTTATTTCTACCCATACAAAAATTTCTTCAATCTGCATACCTTGTGCTCTTGACCTGGTTTCTCATATCCCAGAGGTTGTTCCACATAAACCTTGTCCATCAATAATCCATTTAGGAATGATGATTTCACATCCATTTGGTGAACTTTCCACTTGTGTTGTGCTACTATGGACATCATTTCTCTTACTGTTTCCATTCTTGCAACCGGTGAAAATGTTTCTTCACAGTATCTTCCTTGTTGCTGCTCGTAGCCTTTGACAACAAGTCTGGCTTTGTGCCTTTCAATCTTACCTTCAACATTGCTCTTGGTTTTGTAAACCCATTTCGCTCCAATTACTTCCTAACCTTTTGGGAGATCAACTAATTGCCATTTCTTGTTTTTCTCTATGGCATTTATTTCTTCATCCATAACATCTATCCATTTCTTATCTTTTACTGCTTCTTCAAAATGAATAGGATCTTCTACATGACAATATAATGCAAATAAAGAGTTCATACCCTCATTTTCTGCCTCTTTCTCATAAATTTCATTCAGACTTCTAAATATGGTTCCTCTTTCACTTGTTGAACTTGTGCTTGTAGAAACTCTCAAATCTGCTTCTTGTGGTGTCCCTTGTTGTCCTTGTGTTGGTGGAGGTGGTGTTGCTAATGAGGGATGTCTTTCAGCCATTTCTTCCTCATCATAATCATGAGACAAAAAACTTTTCACATTCACTATTTTCTCAATGCTTCCATCCCAAGATTCTTCCTCAATAAATTTTACATCTCGTCTTATCATAAATTTCTTCGTAGATGGGTTATACAATTTGTATGCTTGGATTCTTCATTGTATCCAACAAATATGCACTTCTCCCCCTTACTTTCCAACTTCTTCCTTAGCTAATCTAGAATGTGTGCATAAGCCACACAACCAAAAACTCTCATGCGGGTGACAAGCTGTTTTATACCACTCCATGCTTCTTCCGGAACTCTGTTCATAACACTCTTTTTTGGGCATCTATTCAAAAGATATGCTACAAAATGTACAACTTCAGCCCAATATTCATTTGACAAATTTTTTGCCTTGAGCATACTTCTTACCATGTCCATGATGGTTCTATTTATCATTTCAACAACTCCATTTTGGTGTGGTGTATACCTTGTTGTAAATTGATTGTGCATCCCATTTTCTCTGCAAAAAAGCAGAAATTATTTGGAGATATATTCTCCTCCTCTGTCTGTTCTAAGGACTTTAATATGATGCCCACTTTGATTCTCTATGAGAGCCTTAAAGTGACATAATTTCTCAAACACTTCACTCTTCAATTTCAAGAAATAAATCCAAGTTTTTCTTGTGTAATCATCAACAAAGGTTAGCATATAGTGTTTTCCTGCTAATGATGGTGTTTTCATTGGTCCACACAAATCTAAATGGACTATTTCTAAGGGTGCCTTTTCCCTTATGCTCTTTCTTGATGGAAAGCATTCTCTATGTTTTTTTCCTAAGATGCAGCCTTCACATAGGTTGTCTGGCTTTGCAATCAATGATAATACCTTTACCATTCCTTTCCTATGCAACAAATTCAGACCTCCAAAGTTTAGATGTCGAAATCTCAAATGCCATAACCATTTTTCATCATTTTCTTCTCTTTGGAATGTCTCTTGTGTCACTGGTTCCGTTGCATATCCTTTCTTCAAATCTTCTCTCATCTTGAGAGGAAACATTCTGTTTCTTTTCATATTCACTTGTGCAATGCATTGCTTGCTTGGTGGTTTATCCATCATAGTGCATACATCATTTTCAAAGAATACATTGTAGCCTTTTTGAATGAGCTTTCCAATGCTCAAAAGGTTACACTTCATACCAGGCACATAGTAAACATACGATTTGGATTTCCTTTCTCCTTTCTTTGTTAACACACTTACTCTGATTTTCCCATGACAAAGACTTTATTGTCTATCCCCAATGTTACTTGAGACGTCACATTTTCATCAATCATGGAAAACATAGAAATTTTTCCAATCTTATGGTTGCTATATCCTAAATCTAGAAACCATATATCTTCATTTTTCTCTTCAGCCATATTACATGCTAAAAACAAGTTCTCTTGGCTAAGGTTTTCTTTTGTAAAATTAGCATTGGGTCTAATACCCATGTCACTCTGTTTCTTCCTACATTGATTGGCATAGTCCCCATACTTCTTACAATAATGACATTGGAATTGGGATTTACCATACCTTTTTCCATGTGCTTGATTTTTTCCACCTTGTTGGTGGCTTCCTTGGCCTTGATTCTGACTTTGGTTGCTACCCCTTCCACTAGTATTTGCAGGGTTGTTTCTTCTTCTGTTTTAGCTTCTAACTTTTCCTTTTCCTCTGTATTTTCCTATGCCTTGACCTCTTCCTCTTCCAAAGGAAATTTGGGTCTTGAAGACATGCTCCAAAGATGAACTTGATGTTATACCCAGTATTTTTTCATGTGTCATCAATGATGCATGAAGCTCATCAATAGTAAACTTTGAGAGATCCTTTGTCTCCTCAATGGTTGTGACTATCACATCAAACATTTAGGGTAAGCTCCTCAATACTTTCTCCACTATTCTTCTCTCTTCTACTGTCTCTCAATAAGATCTCATTCAGGTAACCAACCCAATCAACAATGTGAATAATGAGTCTACTATATCAGACTCTTTTATGTAAATGACTTCAAAATATCTTCTCATTAATTGAAGCTTTGTTGTATTTACTTTCTCCATTCTTTGGTAGGTTGTCTAGAGGGTATCCCATGCATCTTTGGACCATTTTTCTGCTGCAATTGTTGGACATATACTTTCATGCACTGCTTGATAGAGATAGAAGAGTGTTTTTGAGTCCTTCTTTCTATTACTCTTTAACAAATATTTCTCTTCCTGTGTTAAGGCATTAAATGCTTGTTCATCTACTGGTTCTTCTAAACCAGCTTCAACTAGGTCCCATAAATCTTGAGAGGTAAATAGGGCTCTCATTGTGGTTCCCCAATAGTCATAGTTCTTCCAATTGAACTGTGGGAGTTGAGTATTTCCTATACACGTGCTCGTTCTGGCTCCTGCCATAGCTAGCTCACTGAACTATGCTTTTAAACTTGACTATGTTTCTTAAATAAACCTTCTCATTGTTAAGAGATTAAACCATGTCTTCCAGAGACTTCTTCTGGAATGCACTCTTTAAAACAAACATAAAACTTTTTTTTGTAAATACCTTGTTTTTCTGAGCCTTCACACTGCTAGAGAAAACTTCAAAAACTCCTTCTTCCTCATTTAGCTTCTTTGGCCAATGAAAAGAGCATGGACTAGCTCCAATACCATGTTGGAATTTCTGAATATTCGAAAAACACAGAGGAGTTAAAAAAATCCCTCTACAAACATAGAGATCTTAACAAAATAATGCGCCTAGAGATGTGAGACAAAATACTATTTCATTAATCATAAAAGTGATACAAAATTTGGAACTTTCCTCAAAACTGTAGTGTTCTGGATTTACAAAAAAATATTTTTGCTGCTACAAAACACAAGGTTTTTCAAAAAACTCTGTCTCACTATTATAATACAGTCTTTTCTTAGCCTTTGGGTTTTCTATGCTTATAATACACTCTGCCACACTTAATGTTGTCTATTACAAATTTTAAATATATATTGCAAATATTTTATATTTAAAATATATATTGTATAACGTATATCTTAATGTTACAAAAAAAAAACTAAAATAGTCGCAACAAATAATCTTTCATACAAAGGTTTTGAAACCTTAATACATCACCTGCATATAAAATAAAATATTAAACCTTAAACCTAAGGTAAACTTAATGCAGATGCATTTCACGAATTTGAAACAACTTTATGCAAACCAGTTTATGCGTTATGGCATCCATTCAACCTCCTGGCTGACTAGACTCTAAACCATGTGAATGGCCTGCTATTGGTTAACACATGACATGCTGGCGGAATTAAAAAAAAGTTCAAAATGTTTCATAATTTTATCGCATCCATTTTGGGTTGAGATGACTGTGCACCCAAATAGTGCGATAGGTGTGCTATTGGCAGTTAGCCTCATGACTTGGCAGAGGTGGGACCAGTTGTCATGATGGGTTGTGGACTATGGTGATGAGGCTTGGGTTTGTGCTAATGGAACACGATTAGTTGCAGGATTTTTACTTGGAGTGATGGGCTCCACATGTCGTGATGTGGGGTCGTTTGAAATTTAAAAAAAAAAACGTGGTAAATGATATGGTTGGTGGAGTTTTAAATGGCACGTAGGGAAGGTTTAAATGCAAAGGTAAGTGTTGTGGATAAGAACTGAGTTTGCGTGGTTTGACCACGAAATTACACAGTAAAACAGGCTACAGCCTTATAGCCAAAAACTTGGACTTGTAGGGTTTTAAAGACACAATTGAATGCGTGGGTTGAGTGAAGATCGAACCCAAAAAAATTTTCACCTGTTCTTTAGAAATTTCCATCAAAATTAACGTTTTTCCTCCTTTCCACAGTTTGTAGTTGAAATTAAATTTCCAATATGTATAATATTTGTATTTAGTTAGTTGTACAAGGAAGAAACGATGGGGAAATGGCTTTGCATATATGTTTAATATGGTTTTTACGAAAAGTATGATGAAGTAATATGGATGTCGAATGCAAAGAGATGATTAGTTAGAAAATTTTTAGGAATTTCTTCTGTGTGTATTAAATATGTATTATTGATGTGTTTTTTTGAGATACATCATTTATATAATGGTAAGAAAGATCAAGTCTCATTACATTATTTGTAAAATGATTTAATAAATGTTGTTTTATTATTAAATAATGAACAATACTTTATTTTTTTGAGTCCACTTTCTAAAGTTGCGGTTAAAGTCGCATCATTTTATCATTATATTAGTGAAAGGCTCACCACTTTCTCCACAACACAAGGGAAGTCGCCATAAAAGATTTGAAAAAAATAGAAGATAAACTGGATAGTGATTCGCCTTGGCTTCTTACTAGATATGCTTGTTATGAAGTTATAGGTGCCTTGTACTAAGAATTTTTAGTACTTTATAATATAATGTGCTAGATGTCTTTGAGGGATTTCATACATTAAATGGGAAAGCTCACATGCCTTCAGCTAGAAAACATTCATGACATTATGAATACGCATGTGTATAAGAATTTTCAATTTCAATTCAATGTTAACTACCTGCTAAAGTATAACGTAGGGATGATTGTGGAGGCAACAAAGTTTGTGATGCTTTCGATTCTTAAACTGCAACTACATGGATAGAGATAAACACAATCACCAACCTAAAATGAAGAAGGTAATTGGTGGTGATCATGGAACTTTTTGTATTTAGCTCAAGATTGTCTAAAATTGGTGAGAATTTCATGATGGATATCTCCAACTTACCATGCAAAGTTGGAGGTTTATTATTCTTTTGAAGCCCGATGGGAAAACAATTCTTCAGGTAAATAAATTAGTAAATGATCTACGAAAATAGTTAAGAACCCATAACAATCTTCAATTGATAAATGGAAAGTATTAAGAGCCCATAATAGTCTTAAATGAAGGCAAGTAATGCCCAATTATAAATGTGTAACTTCCATAATATGGAGCTAGGAATCCCAATTTTTATTGCAACCAAACTAGGATTTCATGCAACATATACTAGAATAAGTTTGAAATCAGAAATAAAAACAAAAATCCATTTGAGGTGAAGCAACAACAACAACCACCACATCCTTCGTTATTATTGTCAAGTGTTTTGCACTAGCCCACTTTGTAATGGTAGATGTGTCTTCAAACACATAATTTTACTAATAGGAAAAAAATTTACATGAGAAATTTGCAAGAGTTTACACACGTAGATTCCATCACTCTTGCAATTAGGAAAAATACCTATTTATAAGCTAGATGTCCTAAATTATTTTAGATATGGACCACTTGATAAAACATCAAGTGTCCATTTACAATAAATATCCTTCTAACAAATCTACTAACTTTATTCCTATATTAGAGCCTAAGATATGACACTATTCTAGAGTCATATCTTTTGTAACAATATTATATTTCTATGTGTCTTTAATATTAATTTAAATATTCTAATTTAATAAATATTTTATCCTAGCTTTAAACTATGATATTTGGATCATCTAACATTCCACCCTATGATCCAAAGATACATTACAACCTATACCAATTTCATCCGTGAAATTAGTAAATTTTATCTTGCCAATAGGTTTGGTGAAGATATCGGAGATCTGATCTTTTGAAGGACCATAAATTGACTTGATGAAATGAGTGAACTTATATGATGATACTTGGTGTCCACATGCTTTGTCTTTGAATGAAAAACTAGGTCTTGGCAAGATTTATTACTAACTAGTTGTCGATGAATAGTGATGTAGCTTTTGTTGGAGGAATTCCCAAGTCTTGTAAAACTCTACGCAACCAAAAAATCTCACATGTTGCTTCCCATGTTGATATGTACTCTGCTTTTGCTGAAGAAGTGGCCATTGTAGCTTGTTTCTTGCAACTCCAAGACACTTCAACTGAACCTATGTTCATTAAATAACCTGAGGTTGATGCCCTATCATCAATACTGCCAGCAAAGTCGGCATTTGAAAATCCACCAAGTACAAATTTTATTGTCTTTTTGTAAAGAAGACAAAAATATTTTATTCCTTGGATATAATGAAGAAATATTTTGGATGCATTCTAGTGGTTTTCTCGTGGTTCCTCCTTAAAACAAGAAATAATATTGATGGAATAAGAAATATCTAGTAAAGTAGTTGTCAGATAAATCAGGATGCCAATCAACTGTTGATAAGTAGTGCTATCCACCATCCCCCCCCCCCCCCCCTTTCAAATTTTGAAAGTTTCAAGTTTTTTTCCATGGGGGTAAGAACAAGCTTGGAATATTGCATTTCAAATTGCTAAAGAACTTCTCCTGCATACTTACTCTTTGAAATGAAGATATGATGTGGACGTTGGAATACTTCAACTCTAAGATAGTAGTGAAGTAGTCCCAAATTTGTTATCTTGAAACCTGCATGTAACTCCTTTTTTACTTGTGCAATGTGATCATCATTTTTTCCAGTGATAATTAAATCATCCACATACATAACAAGAATCACCATATTTTTACCTTGTTGGCATACATACAAGGTATCATCAGATTCACTACGTTGAAAGCCAACTTTCCAAAGGTATTCATCCATTTTGGAATTCCAAGCTCAGGGAGCTTGTTTTAACCCATATAAAGCCTTTATTAGTTTGGAAACTTTATGTTCCTATCCTGCAATTTTAAAACCTATTGGTTGTGTCATAGACACTTCCTCTTGTAAATTTCCATTGAGGAAAGCACTTTTTTCATCCATCTGATGAAATTTCCATCCTTTCTTAGCTGCTAAGGAAAGTGCTATTCAGATGGTGTTCCATTTAGCTATAGGAGAAATTTTTTCCTCATAATCAATCCCCTACTGTTGCACAAAACCATTAGCAACAACTATTTCTTTGTAATTTTCGATATCGCCATTTTGCTCGTACTTAATTCGGTAAACCCATTTGCATCTGATGGGTTTAAAATTTTGAGGACAATCAACAAGTTTCCAAGTGTTGTTGTCGAGAACTGCCTACTATTCATCAATCATAGCCTATTTCCATTATTTATGTTTTAATACCTCTCTATGGGTAGAGGGTTGAGTAAAATCATTTGCTATCAAGGAAAAAATTCCTTCACTTATATGTGATCCCCTTGTCTCAGTTTTATTCTTCTCATTAGGCCTTGCATCTTTCAAAATTTGAACTTCCCATTTTAGAAATTGATGTTCACTGTTTTGAGATTGTGAAAAAACACCATCATTGTAAAGAGGGCTGATGAAAACAAATGTTCGTTGATCAACTGCAGATTCTGGGGGTGGAGAGTCGTTGTTAGAAGAACTTCTCCTGTTAGGAGATTTGGATGAACTGGTAGAAAACCCAGAAGGTGCTGGTGAAGAATATGGATTGGATGAAACATTTTCAGATGAAGGAAACTCAAGTTCATACCAATTTTGTAAATTTGGTTGACTTTGTATATTTCCTTTTCTTTTATCACCTTTTGTTTCTAACTTTTGAAGAAGGCTTTCAATTTCTTCAACACTCTTAATCTCATTTTCATCAAAAATCACATCCATTCTCACAATAAATTTCCCATTGGACAAAAGTCGGTACCCTTTATTCTCATCAAAATAACCAATAAATGTGCACTTCAAGCTTTGTGAGTCAATCTTAGTTCATTTTTCTTTCAGAACTAAGGCATAACATATTGATCCAAAATCTCTAAGGTGTTTAACTTGAGGTTTGAAACCAAACTATGCTTCATAAGGTGTGATTCCATCTAAAGAAGCAGTTGGAGCTCTGTTCCTAAAGTAGAAAGTTGATTTCCTCGGCCTAATATGTAACACATTAACTTTTTGAAAGTTACCATAGATATCGCCATTCCTAACAAGGCGTGTTTCATTATTTCTACTACTCCATTTTGTTGTGGAGTGTAGACATTGATAAGATGTTGTTTTATGCCATTATCCATGAAATACATTTTGAATTCATTAGAAGTGAATTCTCCTCCATTTTCTATTCTAAGAGTGCTAATCTTCTCCCTAACTTCATTTTCAATAAGTCGGCGAAAAGTTTTAAAATTTTCAAATGCTTTTTACTTTTTCTTCAAAAAATATAGCCAAGTTATCTTGCTAGAATTATCAACAAAGAGTAAGCAATATCTACATCCTCCTAGCGAAGTTTGTAAGGGTCCACAAATATCACTGTGAACCAATTACAAATGCCTATTTTCTCGCCATAAACTTGTCGAAAAAGTCTCTCGATTTTGTTTTCCATAAATGCAAGCTTTACATTTTTCATTTTCCCTTTTGAAAGTTGGAATGCCCCTAACCATTTACTATTTTTGTAACTGAGAGAGACTTTCAAAGTTGAGATGGCCATAACTTACATGCCACACTTTGAGCGGTTAAACGTTTGTACTTGCTGCTTATGCAAAGTGGGAATTTCTTGGAATAATTGTCTCTTTCATCCTTAAAATTTTTCCATCTTCATAACCTGTCATCACTGTTTTCATGTTTTGATTGATTGAGTTAATTTTAACTAATTCATCCTCCATAATCACCAGATGTCCTGCTTGTCGAATCATGTCTAAAGATAGGAATTTTTTCTTAAATGTTGGTACATACCATACATTTGAAATCATTCTTTCTCCAATGCTAGATAGAAAAAATTTAACTACACATTTTCCATGAGTATGTTTTGTTTTATTAGCAAGTAAAATTGAATTGAGATGGCATTGTTGAAAGTTTCAAAATAAGTCACGTCCAAAAGTCATGTGTTGATATTCTCCTATATCCAAAATCCATGCATCTTCATATTCAATTATAATAAAGGTTGAAACCTGTAAAGTTGTTGATTCTGTATTTGTGAAGACATATTTTGAACCATCATGATCATCTTGATCATTTGCAAATTGTGCATTTTTTTGATGAAACTTAGAAATTTTATCAATGGAAGTTCTACAATCCTCAACATAATGTCCAACTTCGTTACATCTCCTGCAAACAATTTGACTCAAATATCTACCTCTGCCTCTGCTTTTTCCTTTTTTCTGAGTTTGTCCTCTGCCTGGAATTTTTCCTCTTCCTTTATTATAACCTCTGCCTTGATTTTTTCCTCTGCTTTGAAAATTTCTCCTGCCTAAACTATAGCCTGCGTTGAAATTGCTTCTTTTGCTTTGACTGCGACCATGAGCTTGTACATTGTGTTCTTCTTGAATTTGATTGAAATGTCCTCTTCCTCGGTTTTTAGAACTATCAGTTGAGGATTTACTTGTGCTAGCCTATGTGAAGAAGAAATATTCCCCAATCTGTTTATTCTTCCAAATTTTTTTGTCATGTTGGGCTAACATATCATTCAAATAATCAAATTTGATCTTCTCTAATTTTCCAGTGACTTGCAAAGTTTCCAAAATGTGTGTAAGATCATGGAAATCTAGCAATTAAAATTGAAGTTAGGAAAATTTCATCAACAACTTGAAAACCAGAATTTATTATTTCCTGCTTGATGTTTTTAAGCCATGAAATATATTCAAGAACATCACCACCTTCAGTTAATTTTTTTTGGAGTAATTTTAATTTAAGATCAACATTTTTTTATTCAGGTCATGTATTAAATAGATATTTCAATGTACACAAAGCAGTCCATGCACATGAGGCGTTTTCAATATGACTATACATCTCATTGTTAGCTGAAGAATTTATACGAGCTAGTTCCTTGGCATTTTTGACTTCCCATTTTGGAATTAAAACTGCATCAGGTGGCTTATTAGGCTTAATGTATTCATCACATATTTCATGCCACAATTCATTATATATGAGACTGCTTTCAATTAGACATTTCCATGTTGTGGGACATTAGGTTCAACGCTCCCCATGTGTTTCGCGAGATGGACTAACCGCCTCTCATGGATCCTAAATCAGGCGATTGTAGCAGAGAATAACTCCTACGGGATTTGGTCTAACGGTAATCGTGATTCCAACAAGTGGTATCAAAGCACCCGACTCATGTTGGGGGGGAGATTGTTGGACATTGGGTTCAACACTCCCCATGTGTTTCACAACATGGACTAACCACCTCTCGTGGATCCTAACTCTAGTGATTGTAGCGGAGAATAACACTTGTGGGTTTTGGTCTAATGACAATCGTGAATCCAAAACATGTCTTATAAGATTTCAGCCCTTCTAGCTTATCAGAATCACAAAAGAAATTAATTAACTTTGAAATTGTAATGTTGAAGTAGTCCACCAAAAGAAACAAGCACAAGAAAGAAATGAGAAACTCGTTAGAAGAAACATGTCACACCAAAAAAAAACTATAGGGGTTTGGCCTTGACCCTCATATAGTCGTTGAAAAAGGAGAAAAATGACTGAGCTTTGAACTTGTCTCTATTCAATTTCTCTTTGAGTGTTTACAATGAAATCTTTTCAAAATTTGACTGCTTAACAATGCCGTTATAAATTTCCTTTAAAAAAAATCTAACCCCCCCCCCCCCCTCAAAGTAAAAAAATACTTTGAGTTACAAGTGATGAATCTTATTTCTCCAAAATAAAATTACAAATAACATCTAATTATTGTACTCCAAAAATTGCAAAATTTATAAAATAATCACCCCAAAAAAAATTATCCCACTTACATTACCAACATTTTAAAAATTACACTTATCTTCCAAAAATGACCGATGTTGTTGCCCCATTCATTTAAAAAGTTATCCTTGGATCTTTGCTTCTGGTTACATTGTTTGCTCATAAAAATTATAACTTCCCCAAGGACAGGGTAATGCTTTCTAAGCGCTGGCTCTGTTCGAAATCCCGGTAAGTTTATGTAATTTGGGTTATGCTTTGAAGATTTCTCTAATTTTCATGAAAAAAATAAAATTGCCAATAGATTGTGTATTTTAACCGTGCAGATTTATAGTTCTGTCTGTGATGGATAGATTTAGTGAACAAAATCGCCTTTTTAGGAAACCTTGCAAAAAAATGAAATTTTTGTCTGCAATTTTGTTTTTCTGTGAGTGGAATAGGGTTTATTTAGGTTAAATATAATTATTAGAGCTAGATCAATCTACCTTCTTGTTATTTCCTCCGTAAACGAAATGCAATAGAGAAAGTTCTTAGTGCAGAGGTTGTCTTAGGGTGTTCATAGTCGAGGAAGCAGGTGGTGTGGGTAGCTTGGCTATTCAGCTTGTGAAGCATGTGTATGGAGCTTCCGCAACGCCACTCCGATTAACGGTCGTTGCTATAGAATTTGATATTTTTCCCAAAGTCCACATCTAATTTAATATCAAAGAAAACATGGACTGGTTATTGACTTGGGAACTATAAGAATCTATGTATTCTTATAGGAAGCCAATTTTAGAACTCGAGTGGTAGAAAACTATGAACCGCAAAATATTTAATGGCGAGGGGAAGGTATTCATGTTGCATATTTCTTTTAGTTGTTCAGGTAGCAAGTTAAGAGCATCCGAGTATGAAAACATGTGAAGATCTTGGCTTCATGGGTCTCTCTCTCTATTCAGACAGTCAGCTACTGGCCGAATATGTTAAGGATGAAGAGATGGTATCGGACAATTCAATTGATGTAGATGGTTATTGGACTGGCAAGGTCGAACTAGAATGAGGGAAATTCGGGTAACTGGATGGATACATAATCAAATCCGCTCAATAACACCTGAAAAATTCACTTACACAATTATGGGAATTGGATTCCAGTGCAACGACGATAGTGGCTAATGAGTGTAAGGGCTGTAGGATTAGTGTAGAGAATTGGATGCCAATGCAATGAATGTAGTGGCTAATGAGCGTAGAGGAAGTAGGATTAACATAGAGAATTGGATGCTAGTGCAATGATGACAGTGGCTAATGAGCGTAGGATTTTAGATTAAAAAATATGAATCTTAAAAAAAATGATGTTCATATTTTAAAATATAGAATCAAATAATAATTAAATTACTTTTTCTCTGAAAAACCAATTTGACAAATTTTCATACCAATTCAATTGGAGATCTGATACCACAATAATGGAAGAAGTGTCCTCAGACATGTAATTTTATTAATAGGAAAATAAATTACATGAGATATTTGCAAGAGTTTACACACGTAGACTCCAACACTCTTGCAATTATGAAAAAGACCTATTTATAAGCTACATGCCCTAGCTTATTTTAGTTATAGACCACTTGATAATACAACAAGTGTCCATTTACAATAAATATCCATCTAACAGATCTACTAACTATATTCCTATATTAGAGACTAATATATGACACTAATCTAGAGACATTTCTTTTGTAACAATATTATATTTCTAAGTGTCTCTAATAATAATTTAAATATTCTAATTTAATAAATATTTTATCCTAGACTTAAACTATGATATTTGGATCATCTAACACTTTCTTGAAATTTAATTTATCTATTAAGAGTTCTTGAAATTAAATCTCTTTTTCTAAGTTACTCAAGTTCAAAATAGTCATGCAACATTGAGTTATTTCATAAATTTATTGTAAAGTGTATTTCACTTGTATTATAAAAATGAATTAGTATAAAATAACTTCAATATTTAATTTTCACTTACTATGGAAACTATATTTATAAAGTAACTTCATCATACAATTTTTACTCATTTTTGAGTGGCATTGTAAAGTAACTTATTTGTAAAAGTGAGTTTATAGACAAAGCTAGTGAGCAATATTTTTTTTTTTTGTTTCTTAGCAACATCTATTACCATGTGGGTCAAATTATATTTGACTCATGGTTATTTGTTAATCTCGATGCCTTTTTATTTTTTAAATAGGAAAAAATATAATAATGGAAGTCCGTTTTTTATGTCATTTCTTTTTTAATAGAAAACATTTTCAAGATATTTTTATCTATACCATTAGTTTCACTCTTTAAATTCATATTATATACATATTTTAATATGGTCACTTCAAGAAAATGTTTTCTTATTGCTACCTAATACTTATGAAAATCCCACATGGAGGATACAATAAGAGGTAAAAGATTATATTCTATTACCTTAGGACAAGAAAAATCCTCCAATAATGTTAATAAGAAATCCAAACAATATAACCATAACAAAAAAACTTATGTATTATTGAGAATGCCCATTTCTCCTAGTTTATAATTCAAGGAATTGATGAATCTAATGAAGCTAGGGAAATGTTGGAAAATATATTTGGTTAACTTTATATGATTATATATCATTAAATTAATAAAAAAATCATGACTTTGAGTCCTAAATTCATATACTTAAAGACACTAACGTCGATCTAAGGGGTGACTAATGCATATATATATATATATTTTTAATCTGGGTTCTACACATTCTCTTTTTTTATCTATATATTTTATGGAAGTAGAGAAGCTTTAGGGGTTTCATATAAGTATTCTAATATTGGATCTCTTTTTGACTGTGATAGAGATAAATACAAGCTCTTGCATATTGGAGTGATTATTATAGTAGGTATATATAATGGGAAAAAAGAAATATAAAAACAAGCACCAAAAGAGAAACATCCTCATAAAAATAAGCAAATAAATGGTCATAATCCCTCTCATCTAGCTTCTACTCCCAATGATGATAAGAATGAAAAAAAATACTAACAAGAATTGCAATTATTTTGGGAAGGATAGTCATATAGAACCTAAATATTTTAAAAATATGGAGGCCTTGGAAGAAATTGTGAAGAATGAAAACATCAATATTGATTATGCTTCCTACAAAAATTCTTCTAATGTATATGCACTTTCATATTCTAGTTTCTCTATCAATGGAACCTCTTCTTATTCTAATGATGATTGGTTTATTGATCCTAGAGAATCTCTTCATATGTTTAATGATAAATTTATTTTTTCTACTCTTAGTAATGATAACTGAACAAATATTTGTTAGAAATGATAGATAGTTTATCGTTGTAGGGTTTGGAATGATTCAAGTAGATAATGGTCGTTACACTAATGTATTATGTGTTCCAATTCTTTTCAGCACCCTTGTATTAGTATATCATGTCACTCATTAAAGTGAATATAAACATAGTAGAGTTTTTGTCTCAAAAAATTGTAATAAAGGACATAAAATATCCTAAGAATGTCCTTTCCATTCAAATATTTGATGATATTACTAGGTTGTACAAGTTTCACAACTTTGGATTGTCACATTATCCTTAGTTTTTATTAATCATTGCAATGACTTGAAAAAAGCTACTATGCTTAATCAGAATATGGTGGTTGTTATTCCTATCATTTCTTCCAAAGATGGTTTTTATATTGGTTGTGTTCCAAGGAAAAATTTAAGGATAGAAGTTTATCTTAAATTTTACTGATCTTGGTGAATCATACTAGTCCCTAATATCCAAAATTTAAAATTCTTGATGAAGATTTTGGAAAAACATTTAAAATTTATAATCACTTTATATTAGAAAATATATAATATTGGTGATTTTTAAGGTGAAGCAACAACAACAACAACCAAATGCTTCATTAGTATTGTCAATTATTTTGCATTACCCCAAGTTGTTGAAATTTAATTTATTTAGTAAGAGTTCTTGAGATTAAATATCTTTTTCAAAGTTAATTTTTTAAAATATTCATGCAACATTGAGTTATTTCATAAATTTATTGTAATGTGTATTCCACTTGTATTATAAAAATGAATAAGTATAAATTAATATTAATATTTTGTTTTCACTTACTATGGAAACTATATTTTACAAAGTAACTTCATTATACAATTTTTTCTCATTTTTTTGTAAAAGTGAGTGGTTTCGTAAAGTAGCTTATTTGTAAAAGTGAGTTTGTAGACAAAACTAGTGAGAAAGGTGATTTTTTGTTTTTGTTTTTTTTTTCAATCTAGGATAATCGGTAACTGGTGAGAGTTATCTTGAACAAGGCCCAGGATCAAATCCTACTGGCTGCCACTATAAACCTAGGCTAGGTGCAACAACCTGCAAGCCACACAATAGCAATTAACTTATGCCTCAACAGGAGCCGAGACGTCCACTATGGGGTCACCTACTCTTCTAGCCAAGACACAACAGACCATATACTCAATGAGATTTGAACCTCCATCTTGTGGGTTTCACCCAGCGAAACTTACCGTTAAACCACATGTCACTGTATAAGGTGATTTTTTGTTGCTTGGTAACATCTATTACCATGTCGGTCAACTTATACTTGACTCATGGCTTTTTTTTAGCGTAGATGCCTTTTTTCTTTTTAAATATGAAAAAATATAAAAGTGGAAGTCCATTTTTTATGTCATTTCTTTTTAAATAGCAATTTTTTTCAAGATATTTTTATCAATATAATTAGTTTCAGTTTTTAAATTCATATTATCTACATATTTTAATATGGTCACTTCAAGTGAACTTTTCTTATTGGTACCTAATACTTATGTAAATCCCACATGGAGGATACTGGAAGAGGTAAATGATTATATTGTATTACCGTAGGAATAGAAAAAGCATTCACTAATGTTAATAATAAATCCAAACAATATAATCATAATGAAAAAACTTATGTATTAATGAGGATGTCCATTTCTCCTAGTTTATGATTCCATATTCAAGGAATTGATGCTTCTGATGAAGCTAGGGAAATGTTGGAAAATATATTTGGTGATCATGATATCATTATATATCATTAACTTAATAATAAAATCATGAAATTAAGTCCCAAATTCATATACTTAAAGAAACTAAAGTTGATCTAAGGGATGGTTAATATATATATTTTATTTTATTTTAATCTTGGTTCTACGCATTCTCTTTTTGTATGTGTTGAAATTTTCAACAATAAATAATGAAATTGGCAACCAGAAAGGACAGAAATTGACCACATAACTGGTGTGGGATTCCAGTCACACATGAATGAGGAATTCAGTTACACATTAGTGCTAAATGTGGGCGTCTAATTTATTTATCCCTTAAATAAATTGAAAAATAGATTGTAACTTCATCTCATAACAAATTGTATGAGTTAACTAAGTTAGAAAGACTGGGTTACCTCAAGAATTTTGAGTTGGGGTGAAAGATGACACATGTAGAGTGATTGTAATATTTTGGGGGTCGAGTTGCAGTTAATGCAATAACGTGGTGCATGTGTAATCAGTTAACTCAAGCTAATTGAGTTAAAATCAGTTTAACTAGTTCTAACTCAGTTATGATCTACTGAGTGGTCAAGTGAATTAAATTAGATTTAATTCACAAGTAGTGATCAATCAGATAACTTATGATTCACTATTAATGGTCATTTCACTAATGTATTATGTGTTCCAATTCTTTCCAACAAGCTTGTATTAGTATATCATGTCACTCATTAAAGTGAATATAAAAATAGTAGAGTTTTTGTCTCAACAACTTGTAATCAAGGACTTAAAATATCCTAAGCATGTCCTTTCCGTTGAAATATTTGACGATATTACTAGGTTGTACAAGTTTCACAACTTTGGATTTTCACATTATCCTTAATTTTTATTTCTCATTCCAATGACTAAACAAAAAATTGACGAAGGGATTTGGTCATATAAACTACTGCTCATTGTAGGTACTATGTTTAATCAAAATATGGTGGTTGTTAGTCTTCTCATTTACTACAAAGATGGTTTTTATATTGGTTGTGTTCGAGGGGAAATTTTAATGATGAAAGTTTATCTTAAATTTTTGTGACCTTGGTGAATATTACTAGTCCCTAATATCTAAAATTTAAAATGATTGATGATAATTTTGGAAAATGTTCATATTTATAATTACTTTATATTAGAAAATATATAATATTGGTGATTTTTAAGGTCAAGCAACGAAAACGAACACCATATCTTTAATTAGTATAGTCAAGTATTTTTCACTAGCCCATTTTGTTGAAATTTAATTTATTTAGTGAGAGTTCTTGAGATTAAATCTCTTTTTCTAAGTTAATTTTTGAAAATATTCATACAACAATGAGTTTTTTTATGAATTTATTGTATAGTTTATTACACTTGTATTATAAAAATAAATTAGTATAAAGTAACTTTAATATTTCATTTTCACTTACTATGGCAACTATATTGTATAAAGTAACTTCAACATACATGTTTTTCTCATTTGTTTTATAAAATGAAGTGGCTTCGTAAAGTGAATTATTTATAAAAGTGAGTTTATAGACAAAGCTAGTGAGCAAGTTTTTTTTGTGTGCCTGAGAAACATCTATTACCACATGGGTCAACTTCTACTTAACTGGTGAATTTTTTTTAATGTCGATGTCTTTTTAACTTTTAAATAGGAAAAAATATAATAATGGAAGTCCTTTTCTTATGTCATTTAGTTTTAAATAGAAAAAAAAATCAAGAGATTTTTATCTATACAATTAGTTTGACTCTTTAAATTCATATTATCTACTTATTTTAATATGGTCACTTCAAGTGAATTTTTTCTTATTGGTACCTAATACTTATGGAAATCCCACATGGAGGTTACAATAAGAGGTAAATGATTATATTATATTACCTTAGGAAGAGAAAAATCCTCCCCTAATGTTAACAAGAAATCCAAATACTATAATCATAATGAACCCCGGATGGAGGTGATCGTTAGGGAATGGGACATGGCATCTCCTTTGCAATGCACATGGCACATCCACATGGCTACGCATGGCCTTCGTCTGATCACTATTAAATATTGTAGTTGTTCACCTTCTACCGACATTAATCCATCTGCCCCAAGCCATTACAATCGTCCGGCCTACTGCCTCTCTCGATATTTCATGGCACCCAAATCCTTCACTCTTGCATTCTTCTCTTGCAGCTCGAGGTTCTTTATCCATTCCACCGGTTTCAGTCCAAGGCTCCTCAACATCCATTCCCTGTCTCCTCTATTGCTTAAGGCATCCTTTCATCTTTCTGCTTCTTCCCTCTTTGATCCATTGACCTCCTGCAACGACATGCCTCGAAGGCACAAAATGTGTTGTCGAATAGGCTACGACAGAGGCCAATCCTCTCACTCTCCCATTTCCCTCCATGATGAAAGCTATCTCCCCTTCCATGAGGAAAATTTCGCCGCTTACCAGCTCATTTTCGACTCCACTAGCTCTTTGAACCATCCTCTCATCTTTGTGACTCTTTCTGTGCGTCCTCCAGATGTCTCATCAAGGGAAAATTTTAAGGGCTAATATTCGCATTTGGGCTAGTTTTCCATGTTTTTTTCCAAAAAAATATTCGCTAATTTCCATTTTTTTTAAAAATTGATTCACCCAAATTTTATAATATAAAACTATTTAACCTAAAAATTTCCAAAATTGTATATATACTAATATAAAATAATTAGAAACCTAAATATTTTCACAAAAATAACATCAAATTTTTTATAATTAAAATATTCAGGACTAGTAATATTTGCCAAGGTTTCTAAACTTTAATATAAAATTCCATCCTTAAAATATTCTCTTGGACTCCTGTCCATATCTTCTGGCTCTGGCTCTCGGAAAATTCTTAGAAAATCCACCATATCCTCTTCCCACCCTCGAAATTCCAGGAAATTAGAGGCCCTACCTACCAAATCAGCCACACATTCCTCCAATAGCGAAGGGAACGACAACGTAGCAGCAGATGATAAGGCTATTGATGTAGGTGTGCGTTCTGCTACAACGATTGAGCCCACGGTGCAGCTGTCGAAGAAATAAGAGGACTCCTATGATAACTATGGGTGCTTCATAGTTGAAGAGCCTCCTCCACATGACCAATAGCATGTCTTGCCACTTCAGATTCTATTTCAAGGTGTTTCTTACCTCAACTAGGTTTCACTTTTGTGTTCTCATGTTTCTCCTATTCCTGCACAACACGATAATTTTTTGGTCAATTTTTGTAAAAGTTGGTTTCCCCACTTGAGACAGTGTTAGGTCCCTATATTAACAATATAGTCCCTTATTGTTGTTAGTGTAACCCCCTTATTTTAATTATTGTACCCCTGTAACCCCCATATTGTTATTATTATGCCCTTAAATTATTATTTTTAGGTCAGCTAGGGCTACATTGTGGCCCCACTAGGATTACATTGTGCCCCCATGGACTCCTATATATAGAAAGGAGGTTTTGTAATTTGAATCATCCAAGAATTGTTAATTTATGTAATGTATTGGAGGTTTCCCCCTCGAAGTGGCTTATTTATAACAGGTTGATATCTCTTTTCTTCTAATTTTGGAGTTGGTTTCACAACAGACACCAATCTATGGACTAGTTTCCCCAACTCGGGCAGTCCCATTTTTGTGCTTTTGAACTCTACACCTGCCAGAATTGGCTAGCATAGAAACTCCAACAGGAATTTTTCGAACTGTATTTTTATGTGCCATATAGTAGAAATAGTATTATTTAGAATATATATATATATATATATATAATCATAATTAAAAAACTTATGTATTAATGAGAACTTCCATTTTTCCTAGTTTATGATTCCATATTCAAGGAATTGATGAATCTGGGGAAATTTAGGAAACGATAAATGGTTAACATTATATGATTATATATCATTAACTTAATAATAAAATCATGACGTTAAGTCCTAAATTCATATACTTAAATAAACTAAAGTCGATCTAAGGGATGATTAATGCATGTATTTTATTTTATTTTATCTTGGTTCTACACATTCTCTTTTTGTATCTATATATTTAATGGAATTAGAGAAGTTTTATGGGTTGCATATAAGTATTCTAATATTCAATCTCTTTTTAACTACGTTAGAGATAAATAGAAGCTTTTTCATATTGGAGTGATTATTATATTAGGTACATATAATGGACAAAAGGAAAGATAAAAACAAGCACCAAAAGATAAACATCCTCATAAAAATAAGCAAATAAAGGGTCATAAATCGTCTCATCTAGCTTCTACTCCCAATGATGACAGGAACAAAAACAATTATTGACAAGAATTACAATTATTATCGAAAGGATAGTTATATAGAACCTAAATCTTTTAAAAATATGAAGTCCTTGGAAGAATTTTTGAAGAATGAAAACATCAATATTGATTATTCTTCCTGCAAAACTTCTTCTAATGTAAATGCGCTTTGATCTTCTAGTTTCTCTTTCAATGGAACCTCGTCTTTTTCTGATGATGATTAGTTTATTTATCCTAGAGAATATTGTCATATGTCTAATGATAAAGACATTTTTCTACTCTTAGTAATTATAACATCAAAAAAATATTTGTAAGAAATGATAGATATTTTATAGTTGTACAGTTTGGAATGATTCAAGTAGATAATTGTAATTTCAATAATTTATTATGTGTTATAATTCTCTCCAGCAACCTTGTATTTTTATATCATGTCACTCATTCAAGTGAATATGAAAATAGTAGAGTGTATGTCTCAAAAACTTTTAAACAAGGACTTAAAATATCCTAAGCATGTCCTTTCCAGTGAAATATTTGATGATATTACTAGGTTGTACAAGTTTCACAACTTTGGATTTTCACATTATCCTTAGTTTTTATTGCTCATTGCAATGACTTGAAAAAACTTTGGACTGAGGGATTTGGTCACATTGACTATCACTCATTGTTTCTACTATGTGTAATAAAAATATGGTGGTTGTTATTCCTCTCATTTCTTCCAAAGATGGCTTTTATATTCATTGTGTTCTAGGGGAAAGTTTAAGGATGGAAGTTTATCTTAAATTTCATTGACTTTGGTGAATCCTACTAGTCCCTAATATCCAAAATTTACAATGATTGATGATAATTTTGGATTTTTTTTATATTTATAACCAATTTATATTAGAAAATATATACTATTTCTGATTTTTAAGTAAAATAATTTTATACTATAAAATTTGAGAGAGTTCATTTTTAGATAAATGGAAATTGGCGAATCTGATTTTTGGAAAAAACATGGAATACTAGCCCAACTGCGAATATTAGCCCCTAAAAATTTCCCTGTCTTGTTCTTAGTAAACATCATCGGGATATTTTTTATAGATGTACCTCTTTGAACACCTTATTTGTTTCACATGTTGTTCACAATGGTTTATGTAATCCACTTCACTCTCCTTTCTCTGGGTACAAGTAATTCTAAACATCCATTGACGACTTCTCTAGATGGACATGAATTTACTTATAAAAACTTAAGAGTAAAGTTTTTTGCTTGTTCTCTTCCAACAAGGCCCTTGTAGATTTTTTTTTCACACCAACTACAAAGTTTAAAAATATAAAGCAAAGGTGAATATGTCAACAACAAACTAATAACTTGCTACACTGCACAGGGAATTAAAACATGGCATATTATTCGATATAAAACATGAAAAAATGGTGTTGATGAAAGAAAGAATCATATATTAAAGGAAAATACTAATTGTATGATTCACTATATGAGATTAAGTCATTATTATTATATGAAAGTAATCAATTTATTAAATTACATAGTAAATTAGACTCCTAGAATCACTTTAATATAATAACAATAGAAAATTCATGGCTAACATTGAGCTAGAGTTTAGCCACTTATGTGTGTTTGGTTGTGTATTATTGGTTCACATTTATGATGAGAAATGGATCCGCTACAACCTAAGAGTGAGACATGTATTTTTGTTGGATATTCTAAAGATGTAAAGGGTAACATACTACTTCAACCTCATTTCAATGAACTAATAATTAGAGGAGATGATAAATCTAACAAAAATCTCTTTGTTTGTGAGAAAAATTTGGCGGTTGTGACCTCCTTGGCCCATGAGAAATCATTGACATTTATGCAACATTCTATTCTTATTCTAGTTTATTCTTCAAATCATGAAAGTTAGGATGAAAATCCACCTCCACCTACATACCTTACTAAATCTCATGATCCTACACAAACAAAATATCTTCTAATATAGGTTCATTGATCACAATAAATAGATAGTGACATTTTTCGTGATCCTACAAAATCGATGGCATCCTCATTCAAAGTTCTAGTGATACTCCTGATATTTTTCAGATAAACTTTAGAGACATGTGATATGGAAGCATTTACAGAAGCTTCATTGAAACCGTATTAGTAAGAAATGATGAATTAATAATATCATTCCTCGATAGGGAGTGATATTTGGGAACTTGTCCCTCTTCCAAAAAAAATAATACTTGTGAGATGAAAATGAATATATAGAACTAAATATGCATCAAATGGAAGTATTGGAAGACATAACTAACAAATAAATTATAAAGGATTCTCTCACATTGTAGGAATTAACTACAATGTAACCATTTATTTTGTCACCATAATGAATTTAATTGTAACAGTCCTGCATTTATACCCTTGATTTTGTATATTTAATCATAAATGTAAAGACCAATGTGTAAGCCATGACTAACTTGGACAAACCTTGTAAATGATTTAAGTATTAAATTTTATTCTTGAAAATAATACAAATACAAAATGTTGGCCTAAAAGGAGGGACACATCAATCCAAGACTGAGAGAGACATAAGAAGTGGTAGAGCGGTAGCTGGTGGTATAACAAATTGAACCACGAACTAACAGATGGAAAGATGTGATTGAGAAAGAAGAAGTTGTCGCGTTTACTTGATTTTGCAACGTGAGTGAAGGTGAAGCTCTATATACTTGTAGGATATGAAGGGAATAAAGGAAAGAAATAGTTGAGAAGGAAAATAAAGCAAGAAAGAAGAGGCAAAAAAAAATATAGAATCCTCGGAATGATGGACATGGAGAGTTGGAGCAATGTTAGAGTTTGAACAAAGTTATGTGCTCTAAAATTTGGGTCTTTTCTATTGTATTGATCTGTTAAGGTCACTATACTATGTGTGTTGAAGATTGAAGAGTTAGTGGGAAGCAGAATTGAACCACTTAGTGCTTTCTAAGTAACTTGATAAGTTAATAAGTGCTTAATGAATATGTTGAGTAAACTTTTATCTCTTTTTGAATGGGCTGATAAACCCCTTGGTTCTTGTTGTAAGGCTGATAAACCACTTAACAAGGTAATTTGAGCCATTATGGTGCTTGTTGGTGTTGAACAATTGGCATTCCCCTGATGGCTAGTGATAGTGAGTGCATTGGCATTGATGAAAACAACCATGGGAAAGATATGTTGGACAATTGGAGTTCTATAATAGTTGGAAAGAGTGTTTTCATTGATTTCAACCAGAATAAGATGGTTTTTTGTGACAATAGATTTTTTCGTTTATTTCCACTAGCCTAGTTGTGATGGTAACAGGGCTATCATTGATGTTCTTGATGTGTCAAGCTCAGGGGGAATCTGATGTTTGTTATAGTTGCTTGTAGAGACTCATTATAGTAGCAAGATTATTGGAGGAGTTATAAAATGATGAGTATGAGGGTTGATAGTCAAATTATTTGAAATAATTTCTACCTGAGTAATGTAGCTCAGATGCTCCTAGAAGTGGCATAGTTGGATATTTCTCGAAAATATGTAACAACACTGGTCAAAATTTCATGTAAAAAAAAATAAGATGAAGGTCATGGGGCATGTATTCCAAGTTTAATGGTGGGAAAAAAATTCTAGTGGGTGTTCATTTGGTTTATTATGGTTAAAGGAAATTGGAAAAGGCTTTGGTAAGGCAAGAGGTATTATTGGCATTTTATTTATGAAAATAATGGAAAAATGTAGAGAAGGAAGTTGAAAGGTCACACATTCCATGTGAGGAGGAAATTGAAGGAAAATAATGGAAAATCAAGAAAATAGAGGTCTCAATAACCAAGAGGCTTCTAAGGATCAGTTTGAAAGTTTTTTTTTGCTCATACTTTTGTCATTTCAATTTTTTAGCTCTTATTCTATTATCTTTGACTCATACTATTAGAAACATACATTTTTCTTGGAGAAATCTTGGAGGAGTGTGGAATACTTGGATTTTTTGAGAAATAAGGTAAAGGAAGATAAGGAAAGAGCAAGAGGACATCATGATCAATAGTTACATTGGTTTTTCTTGTAGGTACCGAGTTACATGTACATTTTCCTCACAAGTTTTGGCACACATGCCATATCAATGTGGTTATTTTTTCATGGTATGTCATTAGCATGGAGGATTTCCTTGGGTGATAGAGATTTTACCTAGCCTTTCCATTTCCTAGATGTTCATGGTGTTGTGGGTTCATTTACTTTTATTTTCTGGTTGGTTATCATGTTCCTCTAGTTGTGGGTTGAGTTACTAGTTCCTAGATACTTGGTTGGAAAAAACCTCTAGAGCCCTGTAACAGCTTGGATTGATTTATTATTCCTAGAGCTTTGGCTAGAAAAAATATCTCAAGCCAATTGTGGGTTGAGTTACTAGTCCTGGAGCCTTGGTTGGACAAACACTCTGGAACCTGGCAGCAACTGTGGGTTGACTTACTATTTTTGTAGCCTTGGCTGGAACAAATCCTCTGGATCCCTAAATAGATTGGGTGGAGAAGTATCTAGTGATGGTTTGTGATGTCTGAGCATAAGGTGGAGTCAATGGTTGAGAGTTGAGGTGGTTTGGCCTCTACAAGCCCTAGTTTGGTTTTGATTGATGTGTTTTATGAGATCCCACATTCATGCTTGGAATATGGCATAGGGGTGACTAGCTGAAGAGAGATTTGGCTCAACCATGTCTATGTTTGGGTGGTATGTGGAAGTCCCAAACTTGGTTTCATTTTTCTTATGTATATAAGACCTATTTCCATATTGTATTGGTGGGTAAATATGCTTGTTATGATGTGGCTTATATGGTTGTTCTGTGCTTACCATTTATGTTGTTTATATGTTTGTTATGAACGTGTTCTATGAAAGTGATGATGTATGGATCTCATCATGTTTTGACATGTAAATGATTGAATAATGAATCTATGACTTAATAGATGATAATGCAGCTAATACGATGAGACAACAATGCTTCTTAACAATTCTCCGATAAGTATGAGACTGCTATACTCATATTTGTTGCTTAAATATGTATATTAAATATTTCTGACATGTTTGATGAAATGAATTTCATGGATAGTAGGGGTCCGATCAAGTCCTTGTTCAAGTGATTGCATTTACATTGTTATTCCAATTTTATATTTCATTTGTAGAAGTTTGATGTAGTTATGGCACTAACCTGAGCCCTGTGCCTGAAAAGGTGGTACACAAGTCGAGTTCATAGGCATAGAACTACCTCGAAAAGTCCCCAGCTGCATGGATTCCCATGTTGTCTGAGAAACTGGAGGTTTCCACTTGCACTCTTTCCCATATCAAGGGAGAAACTAAGGGATTAATGCACTAAAAGGTTAGCTTGTCTCAGGGTATAGCCTCTTGGAATGTTTGGATGGCTCTTGGGTGTCTTGTAGCATGTGCAGAAGGTTTGTGTTGTTGTGTTCTGTTGATTCCACTTCCTTAACTGACACATAGGGAGTTGTGTCATTTCTTAGTAACTCTTCATCACATGTTTACCCCGTTTGGTCCATTAGTTGGGTAGATGTAGAAGGAGGGTGTTACAAAATAGCTTTAAAATAGTATGTGGAAGTTTTAAAATGGCCTCCTTGATCAAAATTTATTTCCATTCAAATTTGAGGAGCCCCAAAGTTAAATGTAGCCTTAGGTAAAAGTTTTGACCAAAATGGAAGTGGCCATAGTCAGAAGAGTTTCTAATGGAGACGCTAAAGGAGATTCAGGAATACATGGCACGATAAAGCAACAGTGGGAGGAATTTCTATTGGCGTAGAAGGAGCCCACCTAATAGCCTAGATCGAGAGAGTTAACCTGACGGTATAGTTATGGTGCACAAGTCTTAGCGGTGGGATGACACCATCCCAAAAAACTTATCCTAGAAAGTGAATCTTAAAGGATTGGAAAGGGTGCAAAGGGAAAGCACATGGTGGTGGATGTCACGACACATCAACAGAGAAACAATTTATTTGGTCCTATTTGTGCACCTTTGATCCTAGCCCGAAGCTCAATTTTTCCCTACATGTTTTATATTTTTGCATTGTTAGCTTTGTGGCTTTTGGTTGTGAGTTGATGATAGTAGTAAGTGACTGAGAAGGTATTAGTGAAGGGGATTATGCTTCAAACCTATTGAATATCCTAGATGCTTCAATACATGAGTGTTGATCAGTGAATAATGAGCATATATAAAGCATGTTGCAGAAAATATTAGAATTGAAGTTGTTGTAGTTGAGTTTGATTTGATGAGTTTTGTATGTTGTTGGATATATTTTTTTATGGTGATTCTCACAGTTGTTTTATGGAATATTTTCTTATGCATTTGGAACATATCCATAGTGTCTTATGATGTAATTTGTATTATGAAACATTCTTTTGTTGTGAGGATCTCATTGGATTCAGATTTTAAGTGGCCACAATTTTTATATTTTAGAGAACATACTTTGTTCATTCGTTTTATATTGATTTGATGATGAGATATTTCTATTGAGAGCATGTATGCAGAACTGAATTCTTGTTGAGAAAGGCATCCTAGGATCTAATTTGAAAATAGATGAAAGGAGGTTTACATGATGGTGAGGAGCAGTGATATCGAATCTTCAACGAAATAAAGAATTTTATTAATCCAATAATGGTTGGATAGTCCAATGGTAGTTGGGCAAGGATCAAATGATCATGGTGGAATTTAACGGATGGTAGTATATAGAGATCAGTAGAGAACATATTATTTTGAGTTGATCAGTAGTATCAAGTCTCCTTGTCGATGGGTGTTTGTGTTAGTATATGAGGTCAACTCTTCATGCTAATGGGATTCAACACACTATGTAAAAGATCAATTGCTTGACTAATAGAAATTCAGAGCATAACAACAACAACACGGGTGGTTTTTCTCACCGATGGGTTTTCACCAAAAATATTATGTCTCATGTCTAATTGATGTGATTGTGTGTATGTTCATTGGTCATATTTCTGCTTATGTTTTCAATTACTTTATGTGATGCACACATTTAATGAATAACTGCTAACTTATGTGCGATTCATTAATTGAGAAGTAATAAAAGGAAAAAATACTATATATATCACACTAATGGTCCACCCCAACCCCCTCCCTCTCAGTAGTGCTCAAAGGTTTCCAAAAATTATTATCAAAACAAAGGGAATATATTAAATAATGAACAATTACCTAGTCACACTCTGAGTTCAAGATGCTATCCTAAAAATTGTGAAAAATGATAGTACTAACAATGAAAACCATGAGTAAGCATAGGGTGAAAATGTGAATTAAACATAACAATTCTGGGGCTTGACAACCACCCTTCATCCCCTTTCTTCAACACATTATGATATTTCTCAAACTCGAGTTTTTCCTGAAAAAGGAGTTAGTAGGTCACAAGGATATGTTCTTAATCTAGTTGGGTAAATTCTAATTTGGATTGGTGGAGAATAATTTTGGAGGACATTGAATCCTTTAATGACTTTGCCCATTTTTTTAAGTGGCTTTTAGAAGCTGGATTTTCCCTTCAAATACGGAGATTGGATTTCCTCCAATCTACTAGCTCTAAATTGATTTAACTATATCATTGAATCCATCTAATCTAATCCAAATTGGACTGAATCTAAAGGGAATATGACCACAATGCCAGATTTTAGCAATTTCAAGAGAAATGGGTCTAAGATTTGAGCTACATAAAGAAAAATGTTTAGAATAAAATATAATTATTGAACTAGAAGAGAAAGTAATATGAAAAAAATATCCAAACAAACAACTATATAACCAGAGCCAAATCTTCTTTTTCTCTAAGTATAGTCATTTGAGGAGGTATTCATATTGAGAAGATTTAAATTTAAATCAGATCCTCCATTTTATCTTGAAACTAATCTCTAACTATAGAGCCTTCTTCTTATTCCCTAGAATATATGGTAGTACTAAAATCTCAACCCATGATGCAATATGACCCATATTCTGAGTCTCTTGGTTCCATGAGAAAAGCCTGACAATAATATTTTTCCTAAAAATGAGCCAAGATATATAAATTAATTACTAAACATACGTTTTGGGAAGGGCACTGTAAAATATCATTTCCAACTAGAAAGGAGAGGAATGTTGACCCTAAATCCTTAGAGCCAAGGAATCCTAGAGAGTACAAAAACCACCTAAAGCCCCCTTTTAATTCACTGTCAAAATACCACTACCATTCAATAATTATACTAGTTTTGGGAAATCTCTTGATATCCCATTTTAGTCTCTCAGTGTAGGAGAGTATGGGTGTTTTCCTTTTGAGCAAATGATTTAACCTCCAACATTATTTTATCTAACCTCAACCCTTATGAATTTAGGAGATTATTTTAATAATTTTCTATTCGATATGGTGGCTCCTTGATTGGGGCATGAACTGGCTCCTTTCCTTGTATTTTAGCTCATTGTGACATATTTGTCCACAATACCTTTTTTTTCCAATTCTTTGTCTTTTTCAACTTTTTTGATCAAAACCTCTCTATTCATTTTCCTTCTCGCCTGAATGCAATCTTGTTCCCTCTCTTTCCTTGTCTCTGATTTATCATTAGTCGAATTGGTAAGGAAGGGGCCATTTCACACCACCCTAGGAGAGTGGAACTCGTTATCATCCAATGAAGAGTCAATATCACCTACTACATGGATCAGGGAATCCTCAAGGGATACAATCTAATCCTCAAGAAGACTGGGAAAGGCTTTGAAGTCATTCTGAGGAGAGGGAAGGATATTTGTTGACGGAATCTTGCCTTCCTCTTCAACCATGTTGAGTTCTTCAGAACTATTTATATATTAAGCCTTCCTTACACCTTGATTGTTGGTATGCCCTTCATGAGTTGATTTTTATTGGGCAAAAGAGGCTCATTCCTTAACTTTTTTTCCCTGCTGGATCACTCTGTCGTGGTTGGTTTTCAGTATATTTAGCTGGTCCTATTTTCCTTTTGCCTTGTTGATATTGATCATGTTCTTCCACCTGATTATGTTTCACCTCGATCTCGTTTTTGCATCTTTTAGCAAAGTGTTCATACTCATGATAAGTCTTACACTTAAAAGGAAGTTGGTAATAACCCACCTCTTGGATACAGAACCAATTATTGAAATTGATATGTATGTGTCTAACCCTTTGTCTAGATCTACATCCATGTAGATCCTAGCAAATGAAAACAAACTCTCTTCTATCCCAACACGATCAATATACATACCCAGGGCATTTACAATGCTTTTAAAAGTGGCATCATTCTAACAAAATAGAGAAAGGAAGGGGAGCTAAACCCATACCAAATTTCTTGAAGGAACATCACTTTCAAGGTTAAAATTTGGGCTCCATCGATCTAAATAGAGACCATGAGAACCCCTGAATTAAGGGTCACTTTTAAATATCAAGTTTTAGACTTCCTTATTCTTGAAGAAGAATGTATGAAACCCTCTTCTATAGAAAGAAGAGGAAACTTGGCCTTTTATCAATGGTCATTAAGTTTTATTTACCCACTGCTTCAAGGAGCATGGGGAAGGCCAAATCCCCATGAACTGGACTGCTAAGTTGAAGAGCCCTTGTTCTAGATTGAGAAGAATTGATCTCTACCTTCGAAATATCCTTTAGGTTTTTGACAAAGCTTAAGGGTTTCGTCTACCAGAATTTCAGCCTATTTGAGATCAAAGCATTCAAGACTGAGCTATATCTCAAAGCATTAAAGACAAAGCTATATCAAAGACAATGAAGAGTGCGAGGAAGGAGGGCCACTCAAACTAGTGGCCATCAAACAATAAGACATCCACTCATATTTCCAAAAACCCTCTAACATGCAAAACTAAATCATAAAATAAATATTAAGATATTTACATATATCCAATATTTAAAAAACAAATTCCACTTTTAAAAAAAAGGTGAAACCACCGAGTTATAAATACCATTCAAATACTAATTATTAATATAAAAACCATTTTACCATAATTAAATTTAAATAAACCAAATTTCTATAATGAAAAATATAATTAAATAAAACTTTAATACATACTCATTGGATCAATTTGTAATTTAAAAAATCTACCAGTTTTTAGATGGTCAAGATCACAAGTAGTTTGAACTACTCATCGACACCAACTCTTCTCATGGTGTTGTCCACCCTAACAAAATACAAGAAAATAAGATAATTCAAATAAATAAATAAATATATAACCAAGTTCTGTGGGCTTTTCAGATTAACATTATACAACATCGGCACATCCAATACATACGTCGTGAATACCCTCTCTTTAATGTGGAAACTAAAAATTATACATAGGGCTCTCTAATTCAGTAAATTATGAAGACACGTATGCAAACATGTCATTTAGGAAGTAGATGTCTTTTGGAATCATGTTCTAGCAGATATCTATCTTTCGGTTCTTATTGGGATCCACCATCTTACATTGTTGATATTTGCAGTGTTCTTATTGGCAGTGGGAAATATTCTTTTGTGAAAATCCCAACGAAATCCTCATGCGTGACATGAGCCTTTCATTTTTCTTTCTCGATCCCAAGAGAAAATACCATGCACCATGTCGGTTGAAATATATATCGTTTGCTCTAAAAACTTTTAAATCCTACAGTATAGCGTTTATTATATGCACCATAGAGGCTGAGGTATACATTGTTCAGTCGAAATAATTATAGATCCTACAGTCTACTTTACATACTGTTCACCTTTTCCTCAGAATCCAAACATATCGGGAAATACATTTACGCTCTCAGTGACAGTTGTCTTTGCTGGTGTATTGTAAGGTTTCTTTGTGAATGCCTCTTTCTGGTTCAATATTTTCTTGCTACTGTTTTTATTTTTATTTTTTTCAAGTTAAAATCGTTTATGATGTTATGGATTATAGTTATATTATGTTAGGTTTAAAGAGAGATGCTCTGAACACAAAGATTGTATTTTCTCTTTTTGTTTCTGACTATCTCTATTATTATATATACATTAATAAAAAACATTTTTTTTATACGCTATGATCTGATATACCTTTTTATCATCATTAATACAAAGGCATTTTCTTTAGACTCTGAAACTGAGAAAAAATAAGTTGACTTTTTAATCTCACTTCTGAATCCGATTCATAAACTTCTTGGAATCCGCAATAAAGACAAGAATCCTCGTCGGATTCGTATCGTATAATTAAGCTATAGTTTATTTGTTGTTATATATTTTGAAGTGAATCGGATTCATAAACATTTTCGGAATCAGCAATAAAGATATGAATCGTCGAATTCCTATCATATAATACATTTTGGGAATCAGTGGTAAAGATATGAATCGTCGAATTCTTATCATATGATACATTTTGGCAATCCGTTATAGTTATGGTTATAGTTTATTTGTTGTTATATATTTTGGAAGTTTTTTATCTTATGTTTAGTTTAATTTTTTTAAAGTTTGGTAGAAATTTATTGGAATCACATGTTTGAGTTGTGAATTTTTCGTATTTTCAAAAATTATTTAGGATGTTGAATTATATCTGCAGTGAGAAACTCATTTTGAATAGCAAAAATAAAGATTTAAGAAAAAAAATTGACCCAATTACCACCAAAGTATTTAAAACTTATAGTTAAATAATGCATATAGAGAGAGACTAGATTGAGCCTAGACTAGGGGTGGCCTTTTTATTGAATGGAAGAGAAAAGATCAACTCCCAATTGGATGCTTATCAGCAGGATCTTGTGAAGTGGATCTAGCTTAGATTTCCCTTGGATGTTTAATTCCCTCAAAGTGGTTTCCACCCCTCTCCATGACGTAGACAATGCCTATAACTAGAAAGAACTACAAATGTTTGGGTGGGGTTTAGTCTCCAGGTCTTAAATTCAAACTTGATAGGGACAAGTTGAAGATAGAAGCGCCTCTGAGAGGGGTTACGGTTTCGTTTGAGAGGGGGTCCGGCGGCTGCCTTGTCACTGTGGCCTCCTTACATCTCCTATTTTGATGGCGTTGGAGCGTTTTGTTGCTGATGTCGTTGGTGGGCCACCGATTTCTGTTTCCTTGCTGCTGCTCGCAGGTGTGGTGTCACTGGTTCGAAGCCAAGTCCCTTGCATCTGCGGCTGGCGCGTCGGGCGGAAGATGGTATCTTTCCTTAGGGTTTCGTCTGAGTGGGGATCGGACGGTCGCCTTGCCGCTGTGGCCCCTTTACATCTCCTGTTTTGATGGCATTGGAGCATTTTGTTGCTGATGCTGTTGGTGGGCCGTCGATTTCTGTTTCCTTGCTACTGCTCGCGGGTGTGGTGTCGCTGGTTCGGAGCCAGGCCCCTTGCATCTACGGCTGGCTCTTTGTTTTCGATGGGGCTAGGGCTATTTACTTGGAGATGTTGTTGGTGGGCCGAAGCTTTCGGTTTCCCTGCTGCTCATGGGTGTGGTCACTGCCGAGATTTTGCAGTCGCTGCTCGTGGGTCTGATTTACTGCCGATATCTTGCTGCAGCAGTTTGTGCCTTATATCTGGCTGTTGCGATCAAGGTCTATGGTTTTGGTGCTGTAGCAGTGTCCTTATGGATTTCTCGACCCAACATCTGCTGAGAGGGTGGGTCAGGGTCACCCTCGGACTAGGGGTTCAGGGTCTGTGCCCTGTTGCCCTTCTATGCTTGGCTTATTTCTTTCCAGTGCTCTGGGATGTATGTGCCTCTTGTAGGATTTATTTTCTATGGGATTGGTGTTTTCCCCTATTTCTTAGGGTGAATGTTGCCCTGCCTTGGATGGCTATATGTGTGTTCTTGGGCTTTATCGTGATATCCCTTTTGGGTTTTTTTTTAGGGCTGTGTGCCAAATTTATTTTGATTATCAGTATTATGTGCAAATATATGTCTCCTTAGGGTTTGGATATATATTTTGAGGGCTTGCGGCCAAGTTTTTTTTATCTATGGAGTTTACTCTCAGATATATACTATATGCATGAATATGTAAACATCTTTTTATCTAATAGAAAGTTGTTCGTTTTTTTCCTTCTGAAAAAAAGAAGTGGCTTTAAATGAATTAAAACTTTCCAAAAAAATTTCCAAACTATGTGAAGCTAAATTGTTTATATCTAATCAGTAATGTTTAAGTATAAAAACATAAAATTAATTTAGTGATATAAGTTAAATAATTGATCAATACAAACCAATTCAATCAGAAAACACATTTAACGTTGTATGTTCACTATTTTTCTAAGTTTCCAACAATCTAATATAGTGAAATAAAATATAAAAAATATAAAAGCAAATAAAAATTTAACTATTCCTTACACTTTAATTTGAAACTCCCAACACGGCCCATCACATCTGCGCCCCCTACTATCATACATTGTTGGAGATTTTTTATCAATGTTTTTATTACTCTGCGCACCCTACTATCATATCATACATTGTTGGAGATTTTTTATCAATGTTTTTATTACTCTCTTTCCCATTCCTTTTTCTTATTATTCTCTTTCCCATAAATAATCATGTTAAGACCATAAGGTAAATTATGTCTAGTGTCGTATCCAATAAATTCTGAAGTTGTTTAACATGTATGGAGGTTTACGGAGATACATGTCTTACATGTCTTCCTCTTTCAAAGCGGTTTTCTTGAGTCATTTTGAGTCATCACATCATGACAATATCTTTAATTTTGTGTGGTGTTTGTTTTATATTGTAGTTATGTAAGTTTAGAAAAACTCACGGATTAGTTTGGAAAATAATTGAAAACTTTTAGCAAGATTATAACATTATTTTGTAGATTGTTTTGAAAATTTGGGTTATGACCATTAAAATTTAGGATTTTGAGTGTTTGAAAAGTTTTTGATTGTGCTAAATCAATTTAAACCACTCAAACATTTCATCCATCTAAATTTTTAAATTTCTTTTGGCAAAAAATTATCGTACAAACCAATTTGTGATCGCTGCCTTATTCTTTTTTATACATTTGTTATTCAACAGTACCATATGGAAATCTATATCGAGTACGTGTTGAAATACAGGGCTGTAATTTCACCAGTAAATTTGCTGATAATTTGCTCATCAAATACACTTAATAAACTTGTAAAACCATCAAAATTCTTTTTTTAAACTCTAAAGACCGTCAAGGAGGTGTGAGAATAGTTTATTTCAATGCAGGAGTTTGTTTTGAAATTTCAACTCTAGATGCAAATAGATTATAGGAAATTTGAGCACTTGAAAGTTATCAACATAGCAAATAGAAAAAGTTGAACTACATGCAACAAATGTTCCTGGGTTTTCTTTTATTTTAGGTTTGCAAATATGGCAACTTAAAATAAAAATTTAAAATTTAATGTAATTTTAATCCAATTTAAATGATTATTATTCCTTCAAAAATTTATAAACTATAATTACTTTAAACAAGGTAAATTCAGATGCACATTTTTAAGTTATATAACGGCTTAAAATTATTCAAGCAAACCATGTGACAAACACTAAATTAAAAATACACCTGGACGTGGACCTCTAGGGTAAGTTTTATGCATATTTAAGCGAAGAAAGTTGAATAGACTTTCATTGGACTTCTTTGACTGATCTTTATTAAGAAAAGGTCAGTTACATTAGCAGTATGTACAACATGTTTCACCATGTTACAAGTAACATAGAGCGATGGTAGAGCCAAAACACAAAACAAAGGCAAAATCAACGTCAACATCGTAATTCTACGTGTGAACCACAGTTCCAACAGAAAGACATAATTAGAAGTGTGTCGACCGTGGACAAACATAGATCAACAACATATATGTAAATTCCAAGCACAGGTTAATATGACAAGGTGAACATGAACATAATATACCGTCGACCAGTCAATATACTGTCCAACCCGGGCGGACCAAAAGACCAGTCAATATACCGTCCAGCCCAGGCTGACCGAAAGGCTGGTTAAGGAACACATAGGAGTGTCCAAACATAGTAGCACAAAAAAACAGCGGAAGGCATCATAAATATGGAGACTGTGTTGAAAAATGCAAATACTAAGGCATGACCATGTGGCCATTTTTGAGGACGATCCCTTGAGAGATTTTGGACAAGTGTATATGCCCATCGACGACTCTCAGGCCCATTTTAGAAAGTGTGTCAGCGGTAGTGTTGAACTCCCGATAGATATGTTGTATATGAATTACCTAGAATGATTGAATGAGAATCCGTATGCGAGCCTTTCAGTTTCAGAGCAAAAGAGTATCAAAAAGTGTAGTGCCGGAAATGTCGTCAATAACAATTTTAGTCTCCATATATGTGAATGCACTTGAAATGTTGACTAATAGCTAACCAGAGAAGAGCCCATAATGCCATCAGCTCACCTTTAGTATTAGTGTTATGACCGCCATACCAATGTAGATTAAAAACCAGGTCTCTTTCCAAGAGAAGAAACGTACCACAACAACATTTGTGATCCTGTGTCGCACCATCAAAATAACTTGCAGGTCGCGAGATGGGGGGGAACATGCTTGTTGGAGTCATGTCAGAGTCGACTATGTCCCTTAACTTCGAATTCTCTAGCCAACCCATAATTTTAGTGATAGTATTGAGAACATTTTGCTTCTAACCCTGGAAAATAGCATGGTTCTGGGCCTTCCATATTTCTCATAAAACAAAAGGAGGAACGAGAGTGAGATGTCCCCCGAACTCTAGTCCCCATTTAAGACATGCTTCGCTAGAAGTAATTTGGATGGCAACAATGCCAGAGGATGTGAGGACAAGAGTACAAACCTGCAAAGAAAAGGAACAAGTGAAAAACAAGTATAACACAGATTCACAATCACAGAAACATAGGAGACATAAACTAGGACCTAGGAAATCTCTTTTGCACACGTTTTCCCCTATGAGGATTTTATTATTCCAATTTAGCCCAATTTAGCCAAAGAAAACATATGATTTTGAAGGGGATCTTCGGTTTCCATATGAAGAGAAACCAACTAGACATGGGAGTCCGAAGTTTTTCAGAATTTCAAAATAATAAAATTCCCTTCCTTAACACAGAGAATATATTTAAAATTTCACTCACAGACAGAGTTTTCACATAAAAAAAAATTTATTCCATAAAAAACTGTTACAGATTCTTCCTCAAGAGAGGGATTACAAAATAATTTTGACTGCTGCAAACACAGTTCAAAAATTATCACTCTGTCATTCACTAAAATATATACTTTTGTATATACTATGTTTTTCCAAAACACTCTGTTGTGTTTTTCATTTGCTGTCTCTGTCCTCTGTGTAATTAAAAATTACAACACTCTGTTTTTGTATATAACAAAATATCTCAGCCCTATTTCATTCAATGTCATTAATTGACATACAACCAGAAAATTCACCGCTTGAACAATCTTTATGGCATCATTAACTTCTGTCGGCACCGATTGGAAACGCATTGAAGTCGAATTTGCATGGTGGCACTTTGATTTTTTTCTTTCCCGCACTACTGTTCTGTGTAATTAGAATTACATTTCTGCCTCATGGGCATTTTAATATATATATGATGCGCATATATATATATATATATATATAACATTACACTATGGGCCTTGTCATTATATATAAATATATATGACATGTTTTAATAAAATTTAAAACAAACAACATAAAACAAAATATGCGATGGAAAAATAACATTAACCCGAAGTATTTTGTTAAATGCATTTGTGTGGGCCCCCAGCTGATGACGTTAGCTTATTCCGATGGGGTTCACACCTCCACCCACAAGAGTTCATCGACCCCCGCGGACTTGGTTTACCACTTAACCTCTACTTCCGGTTAACTGCTTCGTCCCTACGCTGTTAAGTTATGCGCGCAGTTGGAAATTAATTCCAACACTCCCGCTTAATTTCAACTGCTGGGTTTTCCTGCATACCCATGCATTTTCTGAAATGTTCAAAGCTTTTCTGCTGAAGTGGCTTTGTGAGGATATCTGCAAATTGATCCTCTGTTCTGCAATGCTGCAAAACAATCTCGCCATTGCTAACCAATTCCCGTATGAAATGAAACTTGGTGTCAATGTGCTTTGTCCTTTTATGAAAAACAGAATTTTTAGACAATGCAATAGTTGAGCTATTGTCACAAAATATCACTGTCCCTTTTACCTGTTCTTGACATAAGCTTCTCAACATTTTCCGCATCCAAACTGCTTGACACGCTGCTGCTGTAGCTGCCACATATTCTGCTTCTGCTGTAGACAACGCTACAATGGGTTGTTTCTTAGAAGCCCATGAAATGGCTCCTGAACCCATGTGAAAAATATAACCGGAAGTGCTCTTCCGATCATCTACACTTCCAGCCCAATCACTGTCCGTGTATCCAACTAAATCTGAACATTCTGAAGTAGTATACAAAATACCAAACCTTTTAGTACCTTTAACATACCTCAAAATTCTTTTTGCTGCTTGCCAATGTGCATCCTTTGGCTTTTCCATGAACCTGGAAATCAAACTAACAACATGCATTATGTCCGGCCTAGTTGCAGTCAAATACATAAGGCTGCCAACTATGCTCTTGTATAAACTAGGATCAAAATCCTTGCTGTTGTCCTCTCTGCTGAGTTTTAATCCCATCACTGTGGGAGTGATTGCTGCTTTGCATTCCTGCATGTTAAATATTTCAAGCACCTCATTAACATACTTTGCTTGTGAGATAAAAATCCCATTTTCATCTTGTTCTACTTCTATTCCCAAGAAGTATCTCAACAAACCCATGTCAGTCATTTCAAATTCTTCTTTCATGACTGTTTTAAAATGTTCAATAAGGCAATCATCATTACCTGTAAAAATAACATCATCAACATACAAAACTACAATCAAGATTTTACCATCTTTTTCTTTGATGTAGAGGGTGGGTTCTCCCTCACACTTTTCAAATCCATTTTCCAGTAGATATGAATCTATTCTACTGTACCACGCTCTTGGCGCTTGCTTCAGCCCATAAAGAGCTTTCTTCAACTTGCATACTTTGTGCTCTTGGCCTTTCTTTTCATAACCGAGAGGTTGATCAATGTAAACCTCTTCCATTAACACTCCATTCAGGAATGTTGACTTCACATCCATTTGGTAAACTTTCCACTTGTTTTGTGCTGCTATGGACAACACTGCTCTCACGGTTTCCATTCTGGCAACCGGTGCGAAAGTTTCCTCATAATCTATCTCATGCTTTTGTTTATAACCTTTGACCACAAGCCTTGCTTTGTGTCTCTCTATTTTGCCTTCAGCATTACTCTTGGTCTTGTAGACCCATTTTACTCCAATGACATTTTTACCTTTTGGGAGTTCAACCAAATCCCAAGTTTTGTTCCTCTCTATGGCATTTATCTCCTCATCCATAGCTTCTATCCATTTCCTATCCTTGATAGCTTCTTCGAAATGAACAGGATCATCAACATGACAATATAAAGCAAACAAAGAATTGATACCTTCATTAGCTAGATCTTGTTCATAAATTTCTTTCAAACTTCTGAATTTCTTATCTCTTTCAGTCGGTGTACAAATGCTTGAAGAAGCACTTGAATTTCCTCCTTGTGGTGTTCTTGGAGAAGCACTGTCATTTCTCCTCAAGGGTGTACCCTACTGCTCTTTTTTTGGTGTTCCTGTTTGGGAATGTATTTCAGCCAACTCATCATCATTCTCATCATGAGATAAACAATGTTTAACATTCACTGTTTTCTCTATGCTTCCATCCCAAGCTTCCTCTTCAATAAATTGAACATCTCTGCTCACAATAAACTTCTTGTTAGATGGGTTGTATAACCTGTAGGCCTTGGATTCCTCACTGTATCCGATGAAAATACATTTCTCCCCCTTGCTGTCCAACTTCTTCCTTAGCTGATCCAGAATGTGTGCATAAGCTACACATCCAAAAACCTTCATGTGTGTGACACATTTCTTTGTGCCACTCCATGCCTCTTCCAGCACTTTGTTCATTACTGCTTTTGTACGGCACCTGTTCAAAATATACGCTGCACTATGTACAACTTCAGCCCAATAATCATTAGGCAAATGCTTGGCTTTTAACATACTCCTTGCCATGTCCATTATGGTTCGGTTCTTCCTTTCGGCTACTCCATTTTGCTGCGAAGTATATCTAGTTGTAAACTACTTTTGAATATCATTTTCTCTACAAAAACGTATAAAATATTTAGATATATACTCACCTCCTCTATCAGTCCTTAAGACTTTGATATGCAACCCACTCTGGTTCTCAACAAGTGCTTTGAAATTGCAAAATTTTTCAAACACTTCACTTTTGTTTTTCAAAAAGTAAACCCAAGTTTTTCTTGTAAAATCATCTATGAATGTTAACACATAGTGGCTGCTAGCAAGCGATGGATTTTGCATCGGTCCACATACATCTGAGTGGACAATCTCTAAGGGTGCTTTTGCCCTTATGCTTTTCCCGGAAGGAAAACTTTCTCTGTGTTGTTTCCCCAAGATACAACCTTCACAAAATTTATCCAGGTTTCTCATCGTGGTAACCATACCATTTCTTTCCATTCAACAATTAAGATCTCAAAGTTGAGATGTCCAAATCTCAAGTGCCATAACCATTATCATCTTTGGTTCACTTGAAACTATCTTGTGCTTGCTGCTTTCTCTTCACCATTCTTCAAATGCTCTCATTAGGAGGAACATCACAATATGTCATCTTCTCTTGACATGATTGCTGGGTGGTTTATTCATGATGGTACAAACATCATTATCAAAGAAAACATTATACCCCTTATGGACAAGCTGTCCAACACTTAAGAGGTTACACTTCATTCCTGGAACATAATAAACATCTACTATGGTTTTCCTTGCACCTAATCTTGTTAAAACATTTACATCTCCTTTTCCCATAACAGAAACTTTGCTATCAGTTCCTAGTGTGACTTGTGACTGCACACTCTCATCTAACATAGAAAACATTGCTAAGTTTCCTGTCATATGGTTACTGCAACCGGAGTCTAGAAACCATAAATCTTCACTCTTTTCTTCAACCATATTACAAGCTAAAAATAAATTACTTTGGTTGCTATTTTCTCTAGTAAAATTTGCACTAGTTTTGTTTCCCATATCATTCTGCTTCTTTCTACATTCATTAGCATAATGACCATATTTTTTACAATAGTGACATTGGACATTGGATTTATCATACCTTTGTCCTTGAGCATTCTGCTGACCATTCTGCTGGCTGCTGCCTTGGCCGTGGCTGTGATTTCGACTGTTGCACCTTCCATGTGAATGTGAAGGGCTGTCCTTTCCACCTCTTTTTTGGCTTCTGCCTCTTCCTCTCTTGTTTCCTCTGCCTTGCCCTCTTCCTCTTCCGAAAGACATCTTGGTTTTAAAGGCATGTTCAAGAGATGAGTTTTCACTCCTACCCAATCTCTGTTCATGGGTCATCAGTGATGCATGAAGTTCCTCCACTGAAAACTTTGTGAGATCTTTAGTCTCTTCTATGGTGGTGACAATCACATCGAATCTTGAGGATAAAATTCTCAAGATTTTTTCCACAATCCTCTTGTCCTCAAGAGTCTTTCCATGAGATCTTATTTGTGTTACCATTCCAATCACATGAGTGAAGAATGAGTCAATAGTGTCTGACTCTTTCATACAGAGAGTCTCAAAGTCTCTCCTCAGCAACTGAAGTTTTGTTGTCTTCACTTTCTCCATACCCTGATAAGCTGTCATAAGAGTCTGCCATGCTTCTTTAGATATCTTAGCTACTGTTATCCTTGGAAACACACTCCCATGAACTTCTTGATACAAAAAGAAAAGAGCTTTGGAGTCTTTCTTCTTATTTCTCTTCAACATCTCTCTTTCTGCCGGAGTTAACATATTAAACTCAAGTTCATATGCTGTCTCTTCAAAGCCATCCTCAACAAATTCCCATAAGTCTTGGGAGACAAATAAGGCTCTCATAGTTATTGATCAGTAGTCATAATTTTTCCCATTAAACATTGGGAGATGGATATTTCCCATACCCGTACCAGTGCTGGCTCCAACGATTCTGCACTCTTAACTATGATTCACAAACACTTGACTGTTTTTTTTTAAATTAACTGACTGTTTTGCAATAGCAACACAAAACTATATAGAGAAATACCTTTGGATTCTTCTTGTCTGAGTCTTCACACTGCTGGAGAAGCTGCTGCAACAAAGAACTCCTTTCCTTCAGCTTATTTGACCTTCAAATAGCCTGGACTAGCTCCAATACCAAGTTGAAGTTTTTTAGAATTCCAAAATAATAAAAGTCCCTTCCTTAACACAAAGAAGATATTTAAAGTTTCACTCATAGACAGAGTTTTCACATAAAAAAAATTCTATTCCATAAAAAAACTGTTATAGATTCTTCCTCGAGAGAGGGATTACAAAATAATTTTGACTGCTGCAAACACAGTTCAAAAATTATCACTCTGTCATTCACTAAAATATATACTTCTGTATATTCTCTGTTTTTCCAAAACACTCTGCTGTGTTTTTCATTTGCTGTCTCTGTCTATTACAAAACAAAAAACAACTCTCTGTCTTTTTCAAAACGCACTCTGCTGTGCAAAACAATTCTGCTCTGTGTAATTAAAAATTACAACACTCTGTTTTTGTATATAACAAAATATCTCAGCCCTTTTTCATTCAATGTCATTAATTGACATACAACTAGAAAATTCACCGCTTGAACAATATTTATGGCATCATTAACTTCTTTTGGCACCACTTGGAAATGCATTGAAGTCGAATTTGCATGGTGGCACTTTGATTTTTTTCTTTCCCGCACTGTTGTTCTGTGTAATTAGAATTACATTTCTGCCTCACGGGCTTTTTAATATATATATGATGCGCATATATATATATATATAACATTACACTATGGGCCTTGTCATTATATATAAATATATATGACATGTTTTAATAAAATTTAAAACAAACAACATAAAACAAAATATGCGATGGGCAAATAACATTAACCCGAAGTATTTTGTTAAACGCATTTGTGTGGGCCCCCAGCTGATGATGTCATCTTATTCCGATGGGGTTCACACCTCCACCCACAAGAGTTCATCGACCCCCACGGACTTGGTTTACCACTTAACCTCTGCTGCCGGTTAACTTTTTCATCCCTGCAATGTTAAGTTATGCGGGCAGTTGGAAATTAATTCCAACACATATGAGGATATTTTCTTAAATAACCATAGAGCCATTATGAATAATTCTGCCCCACGTGATAAAGTCTCGAGCCACTTTTTTGCATAGTCTATCGTTCATAAGGACATGTGTGAAGTGATCCCATTCGAACGCCCTGAAACCTCGCAACCCAACAATGTTTTCATGTGCAATGAGCAAAAAATCCCCCCCTGTTGAAATTCCAAACCACCCATTGTAAGAACCATGGTTTAATATTTTGAATTCCAAACCGCCCGTTGTAAGAACCATGGTTTAATATTTTGAAAACTGAACAGGATGATGGAGCCATGTTTGGAGCCACTCTCCTATTTGGAAATCTTCTAAGTAATGTGACAGTTCCTAAAATATTTAGTAGAGATAATTTGGCCTCATGTGCCACCTCCAAAGAGAGCCTGCTAAAAATATTTCAAAAGTAATGAGGTTCCAAAAACCCGGGAATCTAAGATCCCCCATCCATCCGCAATTTTTGGTCTGGTGATGTTCTCCCAGGAAGTGAGATGGTATTTGTTGATAGTACCTGACCCCAACCACCAGAAACGAGAAATAAATGAATGGATGATGTTACATGTAAGGGTAGGGAGTGCAATTAGATGAGACCAATAAGTCGTAATATGATGAAGAACATATTGTACCAAAGTGTAGCCACCATCGAGTGAGAGGCAGTGTGAATACAAGCCTTCGATATTCTTGTCAAACTTGGAAAGGAGCCATGCCCAGTCATTAATTCTGTAGCAGGTTGGTTTAAGGCAAAAGCCAAGGTAGGAAAAGCCATTACTTAGAAGGAGAAAAAATCATGTTAAACAAATAAAAAATGTATCTGATATCCCAAATTTCCCCCGAGGAGAAGTATATAGAGGACTTCGGCCCATTAATATAGAGGGAAAAAGTTTCCCCCATTCATTGGAAGATATGAAATAAATTATCCCATTGCTCCCTCTTTACCAGACCGAAAGACAGGATATCATCATTGAAAAAAAGGTGTAAAATGCATACTTGAGGGGCCATCCGCAATCCCTAAAAATGATTCAAGCCTCGGGCAGTGTTGATCTTCCTGCTAAAACCATCCATGACGGGTAGAAACAATAGAGGGGACAATGAACATCCTTGTCGAAGCTCTGGTTGTGCTCTGAAGAAATTGATGGGATAACCATTGATAAGAATGGCGATCCACATATTAGATACACTCGCGATAATCCAGTCGATATTTTCATATTCAAACCCAATCTTGACAAGTATGAGACGTAGTAATCACTAGTAAACACAGTCACAAGCCCGTCTCAAGTCAATATTCATGGAAATCACTTCCTTCTTCTTGGAGTGTACACATTCCTGTGCTATGGAAATTGCATCATGTATTGAGCATCCTGAGAGGAAACTGAATTTCTCTTTCGAGATATGATATGAAACTACACCTTTAATATGTTCAATAATTACCTTGGAGATTATATTACACAAAATATTACAGAGGGAGATGGGCTTGTATTCCAAGAGGGAGACTGGGGCAGATACTTTCAGAATCAAGGAAATAAAAGCAACCTTAACGGAGCCTAAGATGTACTTTGTGACTCTGGATTCGTCAATCATGGCTTTGAGAGAGTCCGTGATCAAGTGAAAGTAATGGGTAAAAAATTCAACAGTCCAGCAATCGGGTCCGGGACATTTGTCTTTCACGAACCAAAAAAGAAATTAGTGGACTTCATCCAAAGTGATATGGCAATTCAAATGCAAGTTTGCTTCCTTGTCGAACATCAGAGGAACTCCTCAACAACTCATAGAACATCTTCCATATTAATCTCATCTCTTTCTTTAAAAAGTGTCTCAAAAGACTGTACAACCTCCCTACAAATATCCATCTCATAAAATTTGAGCTCACCATCTGCACCACGAATATTACAAATGGAATTAATGTTTCTCCCCTGGTTTCAAAAACCTATGAAAGAATTTGGTGTTTTGGTCGCTTGCCTGAAGCCAAATGGCCTGACTCTTAAGCCTCCAAGTGTCCTCTTGGAATTTTGAGATCTATTTCCTTCTCAACTCCAGAGTTATAAGTGTATCCATTTCCATTTGTGTGGGACGTCTCTCCAAGAGGCAAGAACTAAAGGCCTGAAGCTCCATGGTGACCGCCTCTAGTTCCGCGTATAAAGATGCTTTATTTTTGTGCTCCCTCGTCCGTGTTAAAGAATTTAATCCCACCATCTACTACGTGTCGAAACCGTAGTCCAAGTGTCTCAGTTTAGTTTCAGTTAGTCCAATTTAGTCCAGTTACACTACAGTCATTTATTGTTGATGCTCCCAATGTAATCCTATTTAACTAATTCGTAATATTGAGATGAGTAATTCTCTGCTCTACTTATTTTCAGTTTTTCAATTCTTGTATGGTATCAGAGCTAGTTTGCATAAGTCTCCCTAGAGAGCACAACAGAGCCAAGTTGGAGTAATAGAGAAGAGAGGCGAGCCTGCATAAGACTCTTTGAGAGAGCAGCAGAAGTTTGAGGAATATAGAAGACGCCTTGTGAGAAAAAGCCAGGCGAAGCCAGTAAAGGCGCCGACAAAAGAAATAGAAGAAAGCCCCAAAAAAATAATTTCGCTGCACTAACGCACTGTTTTGAAGGAAGATCAGTGTTACATAACACACTGGTTGATAAGAAAATACGCGTTAGAACGCAGGAGCCAAGAGCATCAACTGCGTTAGTTCTAGTAACTTTTTAAACTACCACGGAAAACGCGTTGCTGAAGTGGATCAGCTGGGTTAAGGCAAACGCTGGTGCGGAGTTCATCACCTGCGTTAAGGTATTTTTCTTGTGTGATGCATGAAAGTCTGAATTTCATGAACGGCACGGAGGTTATGGTATGCGTTAACGTGAATTAATCCGTGATGGATGAAGGTAAAAAGCTTCAAAGTGATTTTAAAAGTCAACATATTGAAGGGTTTTAAAAAGAATGAGTGGCATCAATGTATGGCATGAATGTATTCACATGTGCATGATTCGAAGAAGGTTTTTTTATTAAAGTTTTTTTTAATAAAAACTTTAAATTTATGAAAAGAAAAAGGGACGTGACTTTTAATGGTTTTATGTTAAGGTATTTAAAAAGAGGAAGAATCTCTTCAAAGAAAGTTTTTTTTATTAAAGTTTTTTTTATATTAAAAAAAAAAAAAAACTTATAATTTGTAAAGGTTTTATGAAAAGAAAAAGGGGTTCGTAAAGAAAAGGAAGTTTGATGGTTTATGGCATAAATATTTTTTTGAGTTTTTTAAAAAAAAACTTAAATTGATTATGGGTATTGCAATATTTTAAAGAAGAGGTTTCTCGGATTTTTTGTTGAGTTGTAGTCAACACTCACAAATGGGAAAATCTAAGAGGCTAAAGGAGAAACAAAAGATGTTCGAGATCTTTTTAGATCTGGAAATAAGAAGGCAAAAATATGCCTATGCATTAAAATGCATAAAAGAATCAGTCGATCAAAGTATAATTCCCTTGATTTCAGATGCCAAAACAGCCAAGGAAGCATGGGATACACTTGAGAGATGTTTTGGTGCAAAGGGGAGCATTGCAGTTGAAGATGAAGGTGGATTTGTAGTAACAGATATTCATCGAGATGAAGATTTTGTTGAATCCCATTGTGCTCAGTCACAAGTGGAAGATGTCTACGAAGAAAGTGAAAAAGTAGCAGAGAGAGAGCATGATGATGCTTCTCATCCCCACTGTACACAGCTATATGTGGACGAAGATTTGATGATACCAGCAACATGGCTTGCTAACGAAGATATGATGAATCCAACAATAGAGCTTGCTTAAGATGAAATGGTAAATACAGCAACAGAGCTTGCTGAAGAAAATTTGATGATTCCAGGAACACGGCTTGTTGATGAAGACTTGATGATTCCAGCAACAGAGTTTGTTGATGATGACTTGTTGATTCTAGCAACACAGCTTGCTGATGATGTTTTGATGAATCCAGCAACACAGCTTGCTGATGAAGACTTGATGATTCCAGCAACAGAGCTTGCTGATGATGTTTTGATGAATCCAGCAACAAAGCTTGCTGATGAAGACTTGATGATTCCAGCAACAGAGTTTTCTGATAATGATTTGTTGATTCCAGCAATAGAGCTTGGTGACAAAGATTTGGTGATTCCAACAATAGAGCTTGCTGGTGAAGGTTTGATGATTCCAGAAACACAGCTTGCTGATGATGTTTTGATGATTCCAGCAACAGAGCTTGTTGATGATATGGTGATCCCAACAATAGAGCTTGCTGATGTGGATATGATGAATCCAACAACAGATTTTCCTGAAGATATGGTAAATCCAGTGATTAATATTGTTGATGTAAACTTTGATAATGAAATTTTCACTAATGATGACTGGTTGCAGATGATGCAACAAAAATATGATATTGACATGATGCTATTTGGTGAGATAACCCCACTTCAATTAGTGGAAGACAACCTGATTGCACCAACACAGGTTAGTGAAGAAAAGACAGTATGCAAAGGGAAAGCAGAAACAAGGATCAGGACATAATCAAAGAAAGAAGTCTGCAAAGGGAAAGCAGAAACATAGACAAAGGAAAATGTAGCAAAGGAAGCGCAACAACATACAGTTCTCATTACACATAAGAAGGAAGAAACAGAGAAATAAGTAGAGACAGAAGTAAAGAAAGAAGTCTGCAAAGGGAATGCAGAAATAGAGATAGAGGCAGAAGCAGAAAAGGAAACACAACAAGAGAAAACTCTCACTGAAGAGAAAAAATACCAGAACCAATGTCGTTCTGAAAATATTTTTTATTCTAACATTGATTTTTAGTGTGTAGCTACACGGATCGATTATGAAGAAGAGCTAAATTTTATTGAAACATGGCTTGCAACACCATGTCTGGATGAGATATACACAGAAGATGTAGATATGAATGATGAAGATGACATGCATGACAAACATGTCAATGAAATTTTCAAGCATTGGAGTTTTGAAAAAATAATATATTATTCTAATCTTATGTTGCAGCACATTGATGATGAAAAGCACACTACAAAAGACAATATGTGACAGCAGCCCATATTTCTTGAAGATGTCTAGAACATGCTTAGATAGTCTGGAACAATAGAAGAACTACATCAGCAAATGAAGAAACAGAGTTCTCAAGGATACAATAAAGCAAAAAATCTGAAACAATTTAGAGACTACAGAATATGGAAAAAGAGAAGAAGAAAACTAAATCTAGTTGATAGTCAATTTTTAAATTGTAAGTCTCATTGAGACATAGACCAACAGGTATCTGAATTAAATTTTTATGTGGTTGAAATTAAAGAGGATTGTTAAATAATGTAATCCCAACCACCTGCTAGGTGTCGAAACTATCAGTCCAAGTGTCCCAGTTTAGTTTCAGTTAGTCCAGTTTAGTCCAGTTACACTACAGTCATTTATTTTTGATGTTCCCAATGTAATCCTATTTAACTAATTCGTAATATTGAGATGAGTAATCCTCTGCTCCACTTATTTTTCAGTTTTTCAATTCTTGTCAGTGCGAACCCTACTCTTAAGAGTGGCCCAAAAAGAGGTGATGAATTCCATAGTGGTATGATCAGTCGGCAGTGGGTAATTTTTCCATACCTCATTAATGAGAGTGTTGAAACCCCTATCATTAAGCCAAGTGTGATTGAACTTGAAGGGGATCCATTTTAGAAACCATTCCATTTTCCATTGTAACAAAATGGGAGAGTGGTTTCATATGAAGCATTTCACCACTAAACACCACAAATTCCCTAGAGTATCCAAAAGGATTTGTTTTACCAGGAATAGGTCAAGTATTTTTCCAATATAATCATCCCCGAATTTGTCGTTGTGCCAGGCGGGCAAGAGAGGAGAGGGAGATACATCGACCAAGAAATTATCTTCGGAAAGACCAGAAATTTTTTTAGTCAAGTGGTCACGGGGTCTGGAGGACCGCCAACATTCAAAATGGAACAAAGTTAGATTAAAATCCCCTGAAATAATCATAGAAGGTAAACTAAGAACATTTGAGTCTCTAATGAGGTCCCAGAAGGAGAGATGATCATAGAAAGAAGCATAAATTTTCCAAATGTAAATTTTCTCATGTGAGCCATAGATCTGTCTTGAAAGTAAAATACTAGGAAGGAAACCATAAGTCTTGAAATTCCCCCAAGTAGGGTCCCATTATGCAACAAGACCACTAAATAACCCACACGAATTAATAGCTACCGTATGCCAGCAAGGGTGAATGAGTCTGAGATATTCCAAGGATGTGGATGAACCGACCATAGTTTCATGGATGAGTACAATAGTAGGTGGGAAGGAGTAGAAGAGGTGGTGGATAGACAACCTTTTAGAGGCATCCTTAAAGCCATGAATATTGAGGGAGAGAATGGCCATGATGGCCCGGTAGCATGGGGAAACTGGTCTCTAACGGCCCTAGAAGGGGAAGATTCAAGAATTGGTATGTCTTGTAAATTACCAAAATCAAGGTTAAAGGGCGAGCTCCAATGGAAGTGTCGATGATGGTGACCCCCTCTTCCTGATTTACTAGGAGTTGTGACATTCTTAGTAGAATTATGACCAATGAAAAGAGAATTTTTCTCCCTAGGCCCCTTGTGAACAATAAGGGAAGATAGATCCATAACCAGGTTGTGGAGGAGGAATTTAATTTCATTGTTGAAAGAGTTGTAGGTGGAGGATGGCATGGTAGCATAGGGTGAAACAACCAACATAATAGAGGAGGAGGGAGGCAGGGAGTCATGAGGGTCAGGCCAATTGCAGGTGATCATTGAAGGAGTGCAGTGGCCAATGGAGAAGTGTGCGATATGAAGGGGGTGGGGGGGAGGGAGGAGGTGAGGGATGAGGGGGGGAGCATGAGGGAGGGTGAGGAATGGAAACCACGTCATGGGAGGAATAAGGAGATTACAAGGAAACATAGAGTAAATCATGAGCAATAATAGGCGGATCATCCGAAGCTACGAAAGTACCTGGATTGGAAGACGAGCCCAGAAGAGAGTCATCCTAACCGTATCATTTCATGTGGAAATTGCTTTGAGCCACTATAGATTTATTTCCACTTCACATGACACTGTTAATGATATTACGGTTGTAGTGACACAAAATACACTAAAACAGTACCCCGCAGTAGTTGATGCGCTGTGTGGTATGAAGGGGAACTCATTCCAAAATAATCTCTTCTAGAAGACCGCCCGCGTAATCCACCTCCACAAGAAGCTGGGCCAAAATCTTGTCATGGACACCAAAAACCTTTGGGTCCATATAGATGAATTTACCAATAAAATTAACAATAGTCTCCAAAGTTGGTCTGGTCCAAAATTCAAGCGATAGACTTGGAATTTTAACCCAAGTATATTGGTTGAGTGTAGTGCTGGTGAAGGGGTTGAAGCCCACATACCATCTGGAGAGTTGTAGGAAGCTACGACCATGTAACCCTGGCTTCATAAAAATCTTTAGGGCATCCTCCTAATGAATAAAGTGGAATTTGTACCAATGGTTCATCAAATGATTGAATTTTGGAGTATAGCCCAAAAGTGGCTTCCATTGTGCCAAAACATAGCCCTCCATATCCATGTTTTTTGATCCAACAAAGTGCCATCTACCCGCAAAAACGTGGTTGTGAAGACTTATTATGCGATCCCAAATAAAATCATGTTCGAAGCTAAGTAGTTTGGGCTCAAGACAACTGCAAATGTGCTTGTTTCTCCATCCCTGTCGTAGTATTAATGGGTAAAGTCCATCGTCAATTGCATGTGCATGTGAGAAGTTTATGGGAGTGTGAGAGGCTGCCATGTCACCAACCAAAGAGCCCCCTAGTATTAGATCCATGTGGATGCCTCTGCATGCCCAAGTTTTCTCAACTCCAAGGTGGCATGCAGGAAAGTTTCCTGAGCATAGATGTCAGTATCTAATGATGCGAGATAATCCACCATTGACCTCCGAGTCAAAACTCTAGATATATCGTCTTCACTAGTTCAAAAAACCTCTTACTACCACCTAAGGAAAAGTTTAAAAACCCTGTAGAAGAGAGTACCAAGAAGGTCCAGAAAGGAAAAATAGGAGAACACTTAGAAGTTCCCTACAAATGAGGAAAGTTCAAGGGAGTCATAGCAAGCATACACGTCTTGAAAATAAAAGGGAGAATATAATACCTGTGATGAGTGGAGGCGAGGTCATATGAGTTTGCGAAATGGGTAAGGAATATTGCAGAGTTTTCATAATGAATGAAGATATGTCAGCGAAGGATGAAGAGTAGGTTGTCACAAAATCCAAGTCCATAGATCCACCTGACATGCAGATCAAGAGAATTTCAACAACCCCTAAAAAAATTTAATCCCAACAATAGGATGGCCACAAAAGCAAGAGGGATGGAAAAAAACAACATTGGCCGCACCACCTGACGCCACTAGGCCACCCTATCACCACACACCAATGCCACCCAGTAGTACGAATGCCACTCGGTCACCACTACCAAGTACCCTCCAACACAAAAACCAAAGACTGTGGACGTCGTTATTTGCAACAACATCAGCACTAGTAGCCCGAGACACCCCACCAAAAATTGTAAACTCTAAAGCTAAATTTCTTGAACGATCAAGATATGTTGAAAGAATCCTTCCATTTGCACCAAAGGTGTGGAAAAATGGAAAAACATTGTTGTTCAATTTCCACGGAGGAGTCCTTGTTGAACAACCTTCCGAGAGAAATAATCCAATATTGCATTTGTAAATTAAGGGAGGTGGTATAAAGTCAGAGAAAAATAACAGGACCAACAGTCATCCCTACAAATGTCGAGGCAAAAGCACGGAAGAACGAGATCGAGGGTGGTGGAAGTGTTCGAACCAATTGTGAGTAAGGATACATACAACCGCTGGGAAGACAATGAAGATGTGAAAAAGCTCCTGGAGCATGGTTGATGTCATATCAACAAACAAATCCAGTAGTAACAGAGCATAGGATTCCACCCTAGAGAAAAAGCTCAGAGAAAAGAAACCAAGAGACCCCATAGGAAGGGACTAATGAGGACAGCAGAGGTAAACAAATGGAAACTGGGTCTACTCGTAGAGGATAAAATTCACTTACTAAAGTTGCAAGATGTAAAGTTGTGAGAAAGGTAGAAAACAACATCCAAAGACTCATGGGGTTCAATAACAACTGAAAAAATAAGTGAAGGAAAAGCCACAAACAGAGACACAAGAAGAAGAAAAGAGAGGGGACACTAGTGAGAATGCTAGGCCTATATGAGATACAAAATGTTAAATATTTGTATTCATTTTAAACTAACTATCAATTGAACCGGGGGTGCAAGGGAACGCCGAAAGGAGGAGCTGTGAATTATGTTTTGCTACATGTAAGGGTGCATAATGAATGTGAATTTATGGGGTGAAAAATCTCTCTTTAACACAGAAATCCCACTCTTCTCTCCAACACGTTCGATCTGCAAAGAACTTTAAAAAATTACCTAAAATGTGTGTGAGAATTGAAGTTTCTAAATTTTTTAAATTTTTTTTATTTTTTTGACAGTATGCAAGTCGCATGATGAACTCCAAAAATCGCATTCATAGGCGTGCACTGAAGTTTCCAACCAAATTTGCACTGAAGTTTCTAATTTTTTTTTTCTTTGACAGTATGAAAGTCGCATAGTGAGACACTTTCAAATGGTTCAAAAATACACAGTTGAATTAACAGAAAGTGACAAGATATACAACACTAATTACAAATAATTGCTGGTCGCTGTGATTATCCATGCTAGACGACATACACATGAATGTTCATCACACAGACAAAAGCCAGTGTTGCTGGGGTTTTCTTTCCACCGACTGCTCCACACAAAATGAAAAAAAAATACACCCTAAAAAATTCAAAAACTGTTGGAATTATTGGAAATTCCAAGCAAACAGTGGAGAGAATGACGCTCTCCTCTACAACACAGAGAAGTTTAAAACAGAAATTTTAATCGCAGACAGAGATGGCATGAAAATGCTTTCTATTTCAATAACAGAACTTAAAAAAACTGTTACAAATTTTCTTCCTCAATGGAGGGATTCACAAAGTACTATCAAGACTGCTACACACGCAGTGCTTCAAAATAAAACTTCTCTCTGTCTCTCAAGAACGCACAAACAGTGCTTTGTTCTTCTTACTGTGCTTTTCTTGCCTGCGGGCTCTTCACACAGCGATACAACAACAATACAATACAATGCTCTTGGGCATTTTCTCCTTTTATATGGCGTGGCGGAACAAAATACGTAAAACAACAATAAAAACAATTACAAAGGAAAATCTTTGCAAAACATAAAACTTTGATATTGGCGCGACGTACGAATGGGGACCACATCGTAGTCGGCCATCACAATTGACAGTATTGCGATATGCGATATGGCGGAGCGGAAAAAGTATGATTTGTGATATTTGCGATGTGCGATGGGATCGCATTGCAAATATCTGCGATAACACATGGCGGAAACGAACAATGGAAATGCGATATTGCGATATTGCGATGGTGCGATGGGTGCACATCGCAACTTTCAACATTTGCGATTAACACATAGCGGAACATATATAATGAAAATGTGATTGTGGGATCGTGCGATGACGCGACGATCGTACATCGCAACAAACTAACTTGCGATGGCGGAGAGCAATGACAACTTTGAAATATGCGATATGCAATTGTGCGATCTTGTGATGGCGCGACGATCGCACATCGCAATTTCAACAAAACTCTGGCAATGGGCGGAGGGTGATTGCGGTAAAATGCGATATTGCGATGTTGCGATGTTGCGATGGCGCAACCATAGCACATCGCAGATTTCCATATTAACAAGACACTTGGGTTTTCTGAACTTCTGAAATTGCGATCTTGCGATCTGCGCTCAAGTGGTGGGGACCACTTGTCTGGCCTTTTTATAAAATAAAAGACTTCTGCCTGTTTAAACACATTTCATTCATTTTTGGTTGTTGAGGGCTTTTAAGCCCGAAATCAATGTCTTAATGAATTTTGCTCCTCCGTAGACTTGAACTACGAAGCTCTTCATTCCTCTGTCAAAAATGACTTCGCCCATACTTCAAAATTAATTCCTTTCTCTGTCATACTTGGCTGCGACCCATAAAACATTAATTCATTCTTCTTAAATATAGAGTGCTGTGCACTCAAAACTCTGCGCTGCTGCTGCTGCTGCTGTTGTACTTTGTTCTTCCTGCCCAAAGGCTGGCAGGTGACTTTAATATTTCAACACTCCCCCTTAAAGTCAGTTGCTGGGTTATCCATCAAACCCAAACATTTTCTTAAAAATTCAAATGTTTTCTGTGCCAATGGCTTTGTCAAAATATCTACATATTGCTCTTCTGTTTTAAAATGTTGTAAAACAACTTCTCCATTGTTTACCAATTCTCTGATATAGTGAAACTTTGTGTCTATGTGTTTCGTTCTCTTGTGAAACACAGAATTCTTTGATGATGCAATAGCTGAGCTATTGTCACAATAAATCACAGTGCCCTTTACCTGTTCTTGGCACAAACTTCTCAACATTCTTCTCATCCAAATTGCTTGACACGTTGCTGCTGTAGCTGCCACATATTCTGCCTCTGCTGTAGATAATGCTACAATCGGCTGTTTCTTAGAAGCCCATGAAATGGCTCCTGAACCCATATGAAAAACATAACCGGAAGTGCTCTTTCGATCATCTACACTTCCAGCCCAATCACTGTCAGTGTATCCAACTAATTCTGAATTTTCTGAAGCTGTATACAAAATACCAAATCTTTTTGTTCCTTTCACATACCTCAGAATTCTCTTTGCTGCTTGCCAATGTGCTTCTTTTGGCTTCTCCATAAATCTGGAAATTAAACTAACAACATGCATAATGTCCGGCCTAGTTGCAGTCAAATACATCAGGCTTCCAACTATGCTTTTATAAAAACTTGGATCAACATCCTTGCTGTTGTCATCTTTTCTCAACTTCAATCCCATTACTGTGGGAGTAATTGCAGCTTTGCACTCCTGCATATTAAATCTTTCTAAAACCTGATTCACATACTTTGCTTGAGATATAAAAATCCATTTCTCACCTTGCTCTACTTCTATTCCCAAGAAGTATTTCAACAAACCCATGTCAGTCATTTCAAATTCATCTTTCATGATTGTTTAAAATTCCCAACAAGGTAATCATCATTACCTGTAAAAATTAAATCATCAACATATAAAACAACAATCAACATCTTACCATCCTTTTCTTTGATGTAGAGGGTGGGTTCTCCCTCACACTTCTCAAATCCATTTTCCAGTAGATAGGAGTCTATCCTACTGTACCATGCTCTTGGTGCTTGCTTCAGCCCATAAAGAGCTTTCTTCAATCTGCAGACCTTGTGCTCTTGGCCTTTCTTCTCATATCCGAGAGGTTGTTCCACATATACCTCTTCCATTAAAACTCCATTTAAAAATGCAGATTTTACATCCATCTGGTATACTTTCCATTTGTTTTGTGCTGCTATGGACAACACTGCTCTCACTATTTCCATTCTTGCAACTGGTGCAAAAGTTTCTTCATAATCGATTCCATGTTTCTGCTTATATCCCTTGACAACAAGTCTGGCCTTGTGTCTTTCTATTTGTCCTTCAGCATTTCTCTTGGTCTTATAGACCCATTTTACACCAATGACTTCTTTACCTTCTGGGAGATCAACTAGCTCCCATGTTTTGTTCTTCTCTATGGCTTTAATTTCATCGTCCATAGCTTTTATCCATTTTCTATCTTTAATAACATCTTCAAAATGAATAGGATCATCAACTTGACAGTACAAAGCAAATAAGGAATTCATACCTTCATCTGCTGCTCCTTGCTCATAGATTTCTCTAAGAATTCTGAACTTTGTCCCTCTTTCACTTGGTGTAGTCGTGCTTAATGAAGCACTCAATTCTGCTCCATGTGGTGTGCTTGGAGATGCACTCCCACTTCTTCTCAAGGGTGTTCTCACTGCTGCTTGAGGTGTCCCTTGCTATGCTTGTGCTAGTGGAGGTTGTGCTACGGATGAGCTGTTAATTTCAACTACATCTTCCTCATCTTCATCATGAGAAAAACAGCTTTTAACATTGATTGTTTTCTCTATGCTTCCATCCCATGCTTCCTCTTCAATGAATTGCACATCTCTGCTTATCAAAAAATTCTTTGTGGATGGGTTATACAATCTGTATCCTTTGGAATCTTCACAATATCCAAGGAAAATGTACTTCTCCCCCTTACTATCCAATTTATTTCTCAACTTGTCTGGAATGTCTACATATGCCACACATCCAAAAACTCTCATGTGGGTGACTCCCTGTTTTCTGCCACTCCACGCTTCTTCTGGAACTTTGTTCATCACAACTTTTGTAGGGCATCTATTTAAAATATACGCAGCATAGTTTGTTGCTTCTGCCCAATACTCATTCGGCAAATGCTTTGCCTTTAGCATACTTCTCACCATTTCCATTATGGTTCGATTCTTCCTTTCAGCAACTCCATTCTGTTGCGGTGTGTACCTTGTGGTAAATTGCTTGTGTATGCTGTTCTCTCTGCAAAAACGCAGAAATTCCTTTGAGATATATTCTCCTCCTCTATCGGTTCTAAGAGCTTTAATGTACTGCCTACTTTGTTTCTCTACAAGAGCTTTAAAGTGGGAAAATTTCTAAAAAACATCACTCTTATATTTCAGAAAATAAACCCACACTTTTCTTGTGAAATCATCTATGAAGGTCAGCATGTAGTTGCTGCCTGAAACATATGTTGTTTGCATCGGCCCACATAAATCTGAATGAATTATTTCTAAGGGTGCTTTCGCCCTTATGCTTTTCCCTGAAGGAAAACTTTCTCTGTGTTGTTTTCCCAAGATGCAGCCTTCGCATAGGCTGTCAGGCTTCTCAATCAATGGAAAACCTCTTACCATTCCTCTTCTGTGCAGCAAATTTAATCCTCCGAAATTGAGATGTCCAAATCTCAAGTGCCATAACTGATTTACATCTTTCTCTTCCTTCTGGAAGGCTTCTTTTGTTACAGCTGCTACATTCTTTCCTTTTCCTTTCAAGTCAATGTTGAGCTTGAGCGGAAACATTCTATTGCTGGTCATTTGGATTTCAGCAATGATTTTCTTTCTTGGAGGAATATCTTTTATGGTGCACACATCATCTTTAAAAATTACATTGTAACCTTTGTTTATGAGCTGCCCAACGCTCAAAAGATTACATTTCAAACCTGGAACATAATATACATCAGGGATAAATTTCTGCTCCCCATTCCTTGCTCGAATACTAACTCTGCCTTTTCCCTTGACAGAGATCTTAGTATCAGTTCCTGTGGTCACTTCAGATTTCACTTCTTCATCTAGATTGGAAAACACTGCTTTGTTTCCAGTCATATGATTACTACATCCAGAATCTAAGAACCAAACATTATCTTCTCTATCTTGTGCTACATTACAAGCTAACAACACATTACTTGGGTTTTTTTCTTCTTTCGCTACATTAGCATTCTGCTTATTTTTCATGTCATTTTGCTTCTTTCTACATTCATTGGCATAGTGCCCATATTTCTTGCAATAATGACATTGGACATTGGATTTTTCATATCTTTGTCCATGAGCATGTTGGTGTTGATGTCCACCTTGCTGGCTGTTGCATTGGCCGTGGCTCTGACTTTGAATATTGCTCCTTCCATGTGAATGTGAAGGGCTGTTCCTTCCACCTCTGTTCTGGCTTCTGCCTCTTCCTCTTCCTTTGCCTTGAACTCTTCCTCTTCCTGAAGGCATATGGGTCTTGAAGGCGTGCTCAAGAGATGAGTGTTCATCTCTGCTCAATCTCTATTCATGAGTTATCATCGAGGCATGAATTTCATCTACTCTGAACTGTGAGAGATATTTGGTCTCTTCTATGGTGGTAACAATAACATCAAACTTTGAGGGTAAGCATCTCAAAAGTTTCTCCACTATCCTTCTATCTTCAAGAGTTTCTCCATGGGATCTTATCTGATTTACAATCCCAATCACATGTGTAAAGAATGTGTCTACACTGTCTGACTCTTTCATGCAAAGAGTTTTAAAATATCTTCTCAGCAACTGAAGCTTTGCTGTCTTAACTTTCTCCATACCTTGATAGGCTACTTTCAGAGTTTCCCATGCCTCCTTGGATCTCTTAGCTGTTGCTATCATCGGAAACACACTCTCATTTACAGCTTGATACAATAAGAAGAGAGCTTTAGAGTCTTTCTTCCTATTATTCTTCAACACATCCTTCTCTGCTTGAGTTAAGGCATTAAAAGCCTGCTCATCAGCTAGTTCTCTAAAACCATCTTCTACTAATTCCCATAAGTCTTGTGATACAAACAGGTCTCTCATGGTAATGGCCCAATAATCATAGTTCTTTCCATTAAACTGTGGAAGTTGAACATTTCCAAGACTCATACCAGTGCTTGGTCTATCCATTTCTTCAAAACTGAACTCTAATCTTAAATAAATTGTATTTCCTTCTTGAAAGAACAAACTCCTTAAACAATAAACAACTGCACTTTTATCTTTGAGAAATACCTGACTGTGACTTCTGTCGAGCTTTTCACGCTGCTGGAGAAAACGCTACAACAAGTCTTCTTCTTCTTCAGCTTCTTTGAAACCTTCAAAGAGCCTGAACTAGCTCTGATACCATGTTGGAATTATTGGAAATTCCAAGAAAACAATGGAGAGAATGACGCTCTCCTCTACAACACAGAGAAGTTTAAAACAGAAATTTTAATCGCAGACAGATATGGCATGAAAATGCTTTCTATTTCAATAACAGAACTTAAAAAAACTGTTACAAATTTTCTTCCTCAATGGAGGGATTCACAAAGTACTATCAAGACTACTACACACGCAATGCTTCAAAATAAAACTTCTCTTTGTCTCTCAAGAACGCACAAACAATGCTTTGTTCTTCTTACTGTGCTTTTCTTTCCTGCGGGCTCTTCACACAACGATACAACAACGTTACAATACAATGCTCTCAGGAATTTTCTCCTTTTATATGGCGCGTTGGAACAAAATACGTAAAACAACAATAAAAACAATTACAAAGGAAAATCTTTGCAAAACATAAAAATTTGATATTGGCACGACGTACGAGTGGGGACCACATCATAGTTGGCCATCGCAATTGACAGTATTGCGATATGCGATATGGCGGAACGGATAAAGTGCGATTTGTGATATTTACGATGTGCGATGGGATCGCATCGCAAATATCTGCGATAACACATGGCGGAAACGAACAATGGAAATGCGATATTGCGATATTGCGATGGTGCGACGGGCGCACATCGCAACTTTCAACATTTGCGATCAACACATAGCGGAACATATATAATGAAAATGAAATAAGTAATGCGATAAATCACGTGGCCACTGTGTCCGCACATATGCAACAAACTAACTAACGATAAGCGAAGCGATGACAACTTTGAAATATGCGATATGCGATTGTGCGATCTTGCGATAGTTAGGCGATCGCATCATAAAACAAAACTCTGGCAATGGGCGGAGGGTGATTGCGGTAAAATGCGATATTGCGATGTTGCGATGTTGCGATGGCGCAACCATCGCACATCGCAGATTTCCATATCAACAAGACACTTGGGTTTTCTGAACTTCTGAAATTGCGATCTTGCGATCTATGCTCAAGTGGTAGGGACCACTTGTCCGGCCTTTTTATAAAATAAAAGACTTCCGCCTGTTTAAACACATTTCATTCATTTTTGGTTGTTGAGGTCTTTTAAGCCCGAAATGACTGTCTTAATGAATTCTGCTCCTCCGTAGACTTGAACTACGAAGCTCTTCATTCCTCTGTCAAAAATGACTTCGCCCATACTTCAAAATTAATTCCTTTCTCTGTCATACTTGGTTGCGGCCCATAAAACAATAATTCATTCTTCTTAAATACAGAGTGTTGTGCACTCAAAACTCTGTGTTGCTTCTGCTGCTGCTGCTGTACTTTGTTCTTCCTGCCCAAAGGCTGGCAGGTGACTTTAATATTTCAACAGAAACTGGTACACCATTGTCACCGAACCCCAAGAAGCCACGATCCATCTGCCTACCTCGGCTGATGAATCCAGTGGGGACTAGTTTTCACATTAAAAATCTGAGGAGCCTTCTCAGAGTGCCTTGCTTCAAATTTTGGCTTGCAGGGTTTCTCGTTCAGAGACTTAAGCAGCACGACTTCCTTTTCTCTCTCATTCGCGTCTGTAAATGGGAAAAAAATAACAGGTCAAACCCTAAGGACAATTAATCTTCAAACACTAAAATCACTCAACAGTATTATTTCCTCTTTCTGATTTGAGACCTTCAAAAGACCAAAAATAAAACAAATAGACCTTTAACAAAAAAAAATAAAACTAAAACCTTTGAAGTCAGGCTTATTAACCTAAAAACAAAGATTTTCTTTTGGCTTTACCTGTAAAGTGTTGTATTATTTCCGTTTCTGTGCAAACAACCCCTTCGATAGCTATAGAACACTAGAGAAGGGCTTCTTCAAGCTGCGACTCGAGTTTGGAGAACTCATTGACCTCATTGGTGTTTTCAAGGGTTTCGAGGAATAGATCGGCAAAAAATTCCGCATCATCGAGCGTTTCATAACTTTCCCGGAGCTAATAGTCACGGAACCACGGCGAAGACTGGAAAAGATTCCACCATTCCGGGACCCATTTTTATTGGTTGGTAGAATAACAATTTTAATTGGCTGGAAGGGCGACAGCCAAAGCCTCTCATTGGCTGGGGTGAACAGTGTTTGCTCACCCCAAGCCAGCAATGAAAACGCCTCCGACGTAATAATTATTTTAAAATGAAAATAACTTATTTTTTACTAGAAAATTATAAATCCTAACCTAGTAGAACCAAAATATTCAACCACCAATGGTTTTTGATGGTGAGCAGCAACCGACTGATATTATTTACGCTACAGATATATTTGGACCAACTTTATAATACAGTCGCAAAAATCCAACTATGCATGGAACGACTAATTGAAAACATATTAAAAAAAAAATTCTCAAGTATAAACTATGTGCATTTTTGCCATTAAATACAACGTATAAATTGATGGTACGTGAAATTATATTTTCCAATGTATAGTATCTATATAGGTATTTTCGTGGTTAGAGTTTTGCTATTTTTTGGTATTTTTTTCCATTTTAAAATTTTGCGATATTTTTATTGTTTCGTATATTTGTTTTCAAAACATTATATATTTATATTTTAAAAAATTAAAATCAAATTTCCTTTCAAAAATTATATCATTATACTTTGGGAAAAAGAATGAAAATATATGTAATTATTAAATTACAATAATTCATACACATCAACTTTTAAAAAAAGATAATGATATAAAAAGTTAAGGCCCATCTATATATATATATATATAGATATAGATATATATTGTTTGCTTGGTAGTGTGTCATCGACAAACCTATGGTTATAAATAGCGACCTAAGGGCATCTAAGCCGTAAAAATCACACGTGGATCGCACTCGGCCTTGACCACTCCAGCCTTTATCATGGCAGAATTTTTTTGCCCAAGGGGAGATTGGAACCGGTGACCTTTTCATCACGACTGTGTGAGAAACACACATATACATTTTTTTTGAAAAAATTAAAAATTTGCTATATCTAAGGTTAACTTAACACTAAAAGAAAAATCAACTTAATAGTGCAAAGTTGATCATATATGTTTCCCTAGAGCATAATAAATTTATATTATCATATGTGTATAAGTAAGAAAACTCATACAACTAAAATAGTTTTCTATTTCTATTAATAACAACCATTTTTATATTTTATAATATTTATAGTTGTGTCTATATATATATATATATGTGTGTGTGTGTGTGTGTGTGTGTGTGTGTGTATATGATTAAATTAGAATTGTCAAATTACTTGAATTTTAAATTACCAAAAAATTTGTTGCTCACTACACTATCTTGGCCCTACCACCATTGGATTAATAATTATGTTAATACATGTGCAATATGAGTTTGTAGATCACATCATCACACGCTAGCACTATCACCGAGACCTTAGCTCGTCAGATTCATTGTTCCACAACAAATTGAGCACTAGAGTTTTTAATATCAACAAAACTCATGGTGGTGGAGAAAATTGATGTTGGTAATGAAGGGTAATCACATGCATTCATAAACAATGTTAACTCAACCCTAATTACCGTTATTGTACATGCTTGAAATCACATTAATCACATCCAAATATTAGTTCGTGAGTGTTACGATTGAACAAGAACATTGTCACATTGACAATCTTCGTAAAAATGGTAGGATTAAATTAATGAAAGCAATATTGGTTAGCTCTACTCTAAGATACTACACCCGGAGGGACTGCGTCCGCAGGTTGCTCTACATTCTCATTACAGATCAAATAATATATATCTTACATGCAAATAGGTGAGTTAGAACCAATACATAAGAAATAGGAACAAACTCCTAGTCTAAGGTTCTGGTGAACCGAATCTCTCCAATTAAGTTTCTCCATTATCTTCAACAATCCCCCTTAATGGAGAAAGTGTTCACAAATATTATGAAAATTTCCCTAAACATTTCAAAATTAATTCTACCAAGATGCTTACTAAAAATATCGACAGCATTATCACAAGTATTACAATATTTGACATGATTTTATTTTGACTGAACTTTGTCGCTAACGAAGTGGAACTATGTATCAATTGGCTTAGTGTTTTTACGAAACACCAAATTGTTTGAATGTTTTACGGAGCTCTGGTTATCACATCTGATAACTGTTACATTTATTTTTTCTTATCATGCATCTTGTAGAAGTCACCTCAACCAAACTGCTTCACAAGTCGCTACACACATCGCTTGGTACTCAGCTTCCGCTGAAGAGAAGGAAACTGTGTTATTATTTTTACTACTCCATGAAATTACCTGAAACATAATGCTAAATGCATAGCCTATTATGGATCTCCTTTCATCTACGTTTCCAGACCAATTGGAGTTTGAAAAACCTGTCAATTTAACATCACATGAATCAGTATATAAAATGCCATACTCTAAGGTTCCTTGTAGATACCTTAAGATGCCATTTTCTGAAATCCAATGGCTCTCAAGTGGATTGGACATAAATTGGCTCAATGCACTCAGAACAAAATCCAAATCTGGTCTAGTAGTGGTTAAGTATACTAAACTCCCAACAAACTACTTTTACAATCTGGCATCTACCTCCTTTGAATCGTCATCACTCTGAAGTTTGGTATTTTGTTTTAGCGGCACTGGTGCAGCCTTACACTGATCCATATTAAACTTTTTCAGTAGACTCCTTACATACTCACTCTTTACTAGAAAATTCTATCCCTAATATCTCCAGATTTCTAGACCCAAACAGTAGCGAAGCTCACCTAGGTCTTTCATCTCAAACATTTTTGAAATATGCTCTTTGATTTCTTCAATGATTTTATCTGCATTTCATGTAATGATGAGATCATCTGAATATAAATAAATCAAAGAAATTTTCCCCTTTTCATCAAACATAGTATAGAGACTGGGGTCATTTTTACTTGTTTTATAAGTGAGCTACAAGAAGAATGAATCAATTTTATCGTGCCATGATCTGGGAGCCTGTTTTAGTCCAAATAAAGCTTCTTTAATCTACAGACCAAATGTTGTTTTCCCTGTTTAACAAATCCCTCAGGTTTCTCTAAATAAACTTCCTCTTTCAATTCCCCATTTAAGAAAGAATATTTAACATCTAGCTATTGCATCATCTAGTGATGTTGAGTAGCTAAGGCAACTAAAATTATGATTGAATTAAGTTTAGCTACTAGGGCGAAAGTTTCCTCATAGTCTATACCTTTTTTGAGTGAATACCCCTTTGCAACTAGCCTGGATTTTTATTTATCTATGCTCCCATCTGCTTTAAATTTGGGCTTCAATAGCCATTTACAACCTATGGTTTTTTTCCCCTGATGTAATTCAAATAACTCCCAAGTTTTTTTTTTAAGAATTGATTAATGTTCCTCTTCCATGGATTCCCTCCATTCATTATATTCATTGGCTTCATTATAACTAGAGGGTTCAACAACATTTAGCATGCTAGTTATCAAAGCATTCAACATAGTTACCGATCAAATAGGTAACTGAACTGGTACCTACTTTTTTGACGTAGCAAAAAAAACTCCCGATTTTGAAAATTGGTGATACAGAATCATTCTCTATTTTTTCAGAGCATGTTTTTTGCACTTTAATTTTTTTTATTTTTTTATGTCATGATTTTCATGTCGATTTTGAATAGCGGTTGTGTAGAATCACCCAATTTTTTTTAGAGGGTTTATTTTGACACTATACATTTTCTAATGTCTTCCTATTCCCTCAGATGTTTATTTTTAAGTGCATTTATGTACTTGTGTTTAAAAAAATAATAATTAAAAAAAATTGTAATGAAATATTCATTTTTTCACATAGATAAATTTTTTTTAAAAGGGTGAATATTTTAAAGTATATATTTTCTATATTTTTATGTATTGTTAATTAACATTTCAATGCACATCAAGAAATTGTCACTAAAAAATGTATATTTTGAACCATATGACAAAAAAATACACATTTTCAATATAAATACGATGGAAAAAAATACTTTTAAAGAGTTTTTGTTAAAAAAGACATGTTAAATAAACTAATTTTTTGGGAAAATATTAACAAAAAAAATTAAGAAAATAGAACTTTTTTATGAATTTTATGTCAAAAAGTAATAGTAATGACAAGTTTTTTGCAAAATAAAAGGATTCTTCTCATAAAGTATCAAAGTCTAAAGGAGTGAGAAATTGAAAGAGAGATGGGGGATCGCCGAATGGATACAGCGAGGGTTTCCGCAAGGTTTCTTCAGAACATCGCCGCCGCCAAGACTGTGACTCAGGGCAGCACAGTCCCAGGTCGGTTTTCATACGGTGATGAACCCGATCCGACAGTTCCTGGCCAAATCAGGGTGGGAGAGATAGTATTGCAGCTGGATCATGGATTTGAAAGCAGGATTCGAACGTTGTGGGAGGAAGATCGCAGATCTCAAGCAGTGCTTCCCGCTATCCAAGGACCAAGGTGCGATCCGGCCCGATCGAGGGCGCCCTGTTACAGACCTCTCCAGGATCCTTTCACTCTCGCTAAGGGAGAGGCCGCCAAAGCCTCTTCACATAGTCCTTCCACGATGGTTAGAGAGACCTGGCCGAAAAGGAATAGATCGGCTGTGAAATTTAGCTATGGAGCGCAACAACCCACGATGAACAGAGCGCTTGGAGGCGATTACTTTACTGATCTGGGACCTCCACCCGAGGGAAGCCTGTTAATCGGCTTTGACCGGGGATTTCTATTATTTCGCTCGCCCCTTCATCTGCATGCAGCAAGAGCAGAGGCTCCCATGTCTGTTATGCAGACCCCAAAGCCGATTCAGTACATAGAGGAGGCAGAGACGAGGGATCGGCATAATCAGAAAGAGTCCCCTACACTACTAATCGGATTTGGAGATCTTCATGCAAGAACAAAGCGCATTAAGGATCTCTGGCGAAAGACAGTTTCGCTGTCTACAGCCATAGATCGAGTCGGGCTCCTCAAGCTCTGGAATGAGGCAAGGAAGGGGTCTTTTCTATGTATACCACGGGGACAGCCTCTTTTCGTGCAGCTTGAGGCAGCACCAAGGTACAGGCAGCTAGATCAGCCGGAACCCTCGCAACAGGTAACTTCAGTTTGTTTCCAGATTTTTATTAAACCCCCTGTGGGGAAAACCAGTCTTGTATGGGTACATGCAGAAAGCACGATTCTGCAGCTGAAACAGCAAATCTGGGCAGAGAAGGGCTACCCTGTTCAGATCCAGCATCTGGTCAGTGGTAGATGGTCCCTTCAGGATAGCAGAACCCTGAACAATTACGATATAGGTCCAGAAACAACTATTGCCTTAAATTTGAGGCTGAGAGGAGGTGCTGTGCCCCAGGGACATCCAAGCACCACAGGTGGAGACAAGGGGAAGAAGACAACATCTCAGCAACAATCAAAGGGAGGCTTATCATACAAAAATATCATACAGGGTAACAGAGATCCAGGGTCCCCTCCAGACCAAGGTGGACATATACCTAGGCCATACATAGTAGATCAGCTTGGGCAAACCCCAGCCCTCAACATTGACTCTACAGGACTAGATGAATACGTAAAGTCTTTTGAAACTCAGGCCCTAATTTGTCGATTTAATATTTTTTGGCCAAAGCCAATGGAACTATTTCGCTGGATCTATACCAGTTGGACCTTGGAATGTGATATACACCTATGCTCCAAGGGGTTCTTCATTGTGAAGTTCGCATCCACAGAAGACAGAGATAAAATCATCAGTGCAGGGCCTTGGTTTTGGGGAACAACGGGTCTTTTCATGACCCCATGGTTTCCAGATTTTGACCCAAACAAAATGACTGTCTCCAGAATGCCGGTCTGGGTCCGCCTATATAACCTTCCTCTTCACTTTTGGAGTGAAAGAGTTTTGGAAGGCATTGGGAACAGCATAGGGAAATACATCAAAACTGATCTGGAGAGGATTGAGGAGAGGATCTACACCTTTGCACGCATTTGTGTGGAAGTCGACCTAAGCAAAGGACTACCGGAAAGTATAAGGCTGGTATATAAGCAACAAAACTGGCTGCAAGGACTAGACTATGAAAACACTGCTTTCAGATGCAGAATCTGTAGGCTGACAGGACACTTGCAAAGTACATGCCCAGAAGCCAAGAAAGCAAACAGTAAAAAGAAGCAGAAAGGCAAGCAGAGAAAAGGGTGGCAATACCCCCCTCCCGACTCAGAGGACGACGAATCAGAAGCAGAGGAGGAAGTCATTCCTACAGAGAATACTGAGCCTACCCAAGGAACAGAGACTCAAAAGGAAAGCACTTCAGCTAACAAGGGTTCACAACACCAGTCAAATCTGGCAGAGAGGACAAGTGAGGATTTGAGTATGGGAGGGATCAAACGGCATCACTCCACAGATACTTCAGACTCAGACAAGGATACAGGCCCACAGAAAGCAGAAACACAGTTAGTCTTAGCTACGATCGAGCCCACCCAAGGAGAGTGGCGCAAGGTCGAAAAGAAGAAGGGGAGAAAAACATGAGGTGTGAGTTTCTACTCACTCCCTGGAACCAGTTTTTCTGTCCCTTCTTCCCTTATTTTTTCTTTTTTCTTCTTTCTTTCTGAATGCACGGTAGCCACGCTACGTCGCATTGTGTGCAAAGCACACGAGCCCAATGGGCAACTTCTAAAAATGCTTCAATGCATATGCTATGTGTAACTTTTCATTTTTAGAAATAAAAGGTTACCGATTTTTTCTGTGGAAAAAAAAATCAAAGTCTAAACATTACAAGTAAAACTAATTAATACCTCTAAAAAATGAGCTTTATTGGCAAACATAACTTAAAGATCATCAACAATATCAACTAGTCCATGCTCAACATCTTCTAGAACATCATTAATGTCTTATTTCGCAATATTTTCTGCTTCATTTTGGTCATTGTCATCTTCTAAGGGATCTTTCATATCTGAAAATCTTCCAAAGTTTCATTTTCCAGTCATTCCATATAATGATGGTTGAGGTTCCCTTGCTTTTTTTGCCACACAGGATTCATTAAAATACCCTTTCCTCAAACCAGATTCTTTCGTTTCATCTGGAATAAATTGAAAAGCGTTAATTCTTTGTTCAATAAATTTTCATTGCACTGGGTCTTTCTCAATGGCAATGCAATTTCTTCCTTTTTGTAGCAACATGCTAGTGCTATACCTAGTTAACAAGCACAAAATAAATAAATAAGAAAATTAGTATAAGCACATAAAATGTAAAAAATAAAATATTTAAATTCAAATTTGTATGATAAAGTTTGTCTGAACCTCAGAATAAATTGAAAACTCAATCTCCTTCATTTTAACATATATATATAAGATAGTTAATAAATTTTTGTGGTTTATAATAAATTTTAACTATATCTCCTTTTGCATCTTTATCCTCATATGTTAGTTCTCTTACAACAACATCATAAACCAATACTTGACTATAACTCTTCCCACCTACTTGATTCATAATAATGTACGCTTATAGCTATCCTCTTTTGTCCAACATTCAACATGGATGAACTCACAATCATTTATAGGAGGTTGATCTTCGGAAGAAACAATATTTGACTTCTTCCTATAACATAACATAGTAAAAGTTCAATTAAATTGTACATAAATAAAAAAAATTAACAGTAATCGAACATGCAATTTCAATGTCTTACCATCTAATTTTCATCCTTGAGTTTGTTTTTCCGTTGAAGCTTTTTAATAACATTGCAAATTGCGTGTATGAATGAAATGTCACAAATCTCCAAAGTGTTGATGTTGTGTCTTCTTGAAAACCCATAACCACTTTACTAAAAACTTGATAAGTATATGATTCACTATCATATTCAATGTTTGGGAAATTGAAACCATGAGGAATATCTGCAATAACTAGGGCATATTCCCTTTTAGGTACTAGTTTCACAATGTATTCACATTCCCCTTGTATTATTTGATATTGGATATCGTCGAGCCCATTCCAAATGAAATGATTAAGAGTATGATTAAGTTCAACATTCATAAGACACTTCTTTCTCATCTTTTCCAATTTAATTTTTTCAATAAAGTTTTTGAAAGTATCTGGTACTGCATTTCCATCCTTCTTTGACATCTTTGATGACATCAATATATATATACATACATATAAGTAATAAGTAATAAAATAAAATAGTTTACATATGAATAAAATGAATGTATAAATCACCATACATTATTGAATGCAATATAAAAATATTTAAGTGTTGTTGTAGAACTTGATTCCGGTTAGTTGCACATGACATCATCCCAATTGTCTTCATTCAACAATTTAACCATATGTTCCTGTATTTTCATGTAAATCTTTTGACTGAATAAATAAAGTTAAAATTTTTAATATAGTGATATGTATAACAAATTATACCAACAGCATTATATTTTACTTAAAATAAAATTATAATCAGAGGAAAAGTAGAAATAATTCAAGAAACTTACTTTTGAAATTATGCATACATTTCATCCATTGATAATTCGCGTGACTTCACACAGGATAGTACTGATTTGAGTAGTTTGTCATCTTTCACTCCTTCCATTTTTATTCAAGGTGTCAGAGTCATATCCTTTGGAATTTGCTTCATTTTAGGACCTGTCTTACTGTTGGTATATATTATGGGTTTACTCTTTCTAACCTTCTGATTTTTTAGGGAAATATTCTCCTACCGCTCAAAAATATCAGCAATCAATTTCCATATCTTCCTAGTTTTAAATGGAAACTGAAAAATATTATCCATGCTTCTGAATATATTTGAATGCATTTTTCCATCTTTTTATTTAATTTTTTCATAAATTTGATAACCTGTTTCCATTAAAAATTCCTTCTGAAATGTTAGACTAACTTGTGCCTTATCCCCACCACATTTTTCTATGAATTCATTATGAATAAATATGACCCTTTTGATGAAAGTCATTTTCATTATGTACTCATTATCTGCATTATGATCCCATTTCAAAAACTTTGATTCTGTTTTTGTTAAGAAAATATAAATGATGCATTTCACTATTTGAAACAGATAGTTATTGGGATATTCCTCAATCAATTGTCTTTTAACCTCTACTGAATCGTTCCCTTCAATTACATAATATTTATAATCAAAACATTTTTTCTTGTCAAATGCACATTTTTTGGGAATCAGACGTGGATCAACAAGAACCACATAATCCAAAACATATGCATATTGATTTTACCTAGACAATGTTTTTAGATTATATACACGTAGGTGATGTGACTTTATAATTTGATATTGAGGTTGTCCTTCATTTGGCCTATAAAATTGGCTGACATTAAGCTCAAATATTTGGCCACCAGAAATTAATTTATTCTTCCTCAACTCAGATTCAATGGAATTTTTTGTTTGTTTTAATAATGTCATCCTTTAACTCAGCACCTGGTGTTATGATTTCCATGTTTCCTTTAGATTTTTCATTTTGTTCTTCACTGATGCTCATGACTTCACATGTTGACCAGGATTTCATTTCTTCTTCTTATGGGTTAACATATCATTTTTTTTTTATAAACAAGCCTTTTCATCATCAGGTAAAAGAGAGACGTCTTTGGTCATTTTTCTTTTTCGTGTCTAATTTGTTTTGTCCTTTTGCACAATAGTTCCAATCTCCTCCTCACTAATTATATCATAATTTTCAGTTTCATGTTCCACATTTTCAAAAGAAACATGTTTAGGTTTACTAGATTGACCCACCATAGTGACTCTTGGTTGATCCCCTCTTTGTACTATTGCAATGTCACGAGCTATTGATATTAGCTTCATTCTCCTTTCCTCTTCTTTGTCTGTGTGGAAAGTGTTGATCAAATTTATAACATTTGGCTCCATATAATGAATACTCTCAAACATTTTTGAAGAGGGGAGACAAAATCCTATGAAACGAAATAAAACATGTTCATGATCAATAATTTATAAAAAAATGAATGATCCTTACAATACTGCATAACAGAAATATAAATAAGCATACTTGCAATGTTATTTTCTATTTTTCTTGTGATTTCTGTAGAGAATTTTGTAGATGTTTCATTTCTATCATACCTGACCTTTGATAGACAATATCTAACCTTTTCACATTTATTAGCCATTCTTGCAAGAACATAAATAGTGTTTCTATTCGGCACCATACATATGTCTCGTACTCTACCCGTCACTTGATAGGATTCATCTAAGTCAATCATACCACATATCAGATAGATATGTATATCATCCTCTGTTTAATTTTCTTCAAGATACCATTCAAAATTGGTTTTTTTTTATTTCCCCCGCATTCTTCCAGTCAAAAAAAAAAAACTTTAATGAACTTGGTGGACCACTTGCTTGAATTTTATTACATCTTTTAATTTTTAATTCTTCAACAATATTCATAGTATGTGCAACAATATCCTTATTGCGTCCAACAATATCCATAGTGCGTTCAACCGCAACTTTAGATTTGGTAGTTGCTGCCCTAGGTCCAGAAACATTCACATAAATCTTTTTTGATGTCATCATCCTGATAAGAAGAAATATATCTATTAATTAATTATATAACTTTTTCGTTTAAAAACCAAATATTTAAAATCATTTTATATACATGTATATAAATAAAATATTTTTTTAAATTTGTTTTAATGTAAAGTATTTTTGTAAAACAATTTAAAATAAAAAATTAATTTGAAACTCAAGTAAAAACAAAAATTATTTGGAAACCTCTTTTTTTTTATTTAAAAAAAAATTAAGTTTTAAGAAATTTCAATATTAAGTTAAAAGAAAATTAATAATTATGTGATTTTTTTTTTACATTAATTTTTTTTTAAAATATAAAATTAATAAATTTAATTTTAAATTTTAAAATATAATTATAAAATTTTTTATTTTTATTTTACAATTGAAAATATAATTATAAAAGTTTAAAATTTTATTTTAATATTTTAAAATTTAAAATGTTATTTTAAAATTTGAAATTTAATTTTAATATTTTAAAATTTAATTTTAAAATTTTAAAATATATATTAATTTTAATATAAAAATTATTTAAAATTTAAACATTATAAAAAAAATATTGATACGATATATATATTTCTTTTAATTTAAAATTTAAAATTTAATTTTAATATTGGAAATTTGAATTTTAAAATTTTAAAACATAGATTAATTTTAATAGTATATAATTTCAATATAAAAAGTATTTTAGTTTTAATTATATTAATATAAAAATATTAATATGATTTTTTAATTTTATTTTTAAATTTAATTATTTTAGAAAAAAAAAATGATTTTTTTCCGCTGCCATGGATCGCTGCCCAGCTGGCCTCTGGCCCTCGACTGGGCGGATGTCGATTATCATGGAGGCCTACTCAGCCAGCCTCCGAACCCTGGTGGTCGGCAAAAATATTTTTATTTTTATTTTTTTTAAATAAAACAAAAATAAACAATAAAATAATAAATATAAAATAAAAATTTAATAAATTTTAAAATGTTAAAATATTTATTTTAAAATAATAATATATTTTAAATATATAAAAATTTATTAAAAAACAATTTAAATAATATTTATAATTAAATTTAGTTTTTTTCTAAAACAATTATATATATATGTATGTATATATTATAGTTTTTCTAAAATAAATTAAATATTTTTAAATTTAATTTCTTTTAATAGAATTTAAAAAACAAAAAATAAAATACTAAAGTTATTTTAAAATTAAATTGTTTTTTTCTTTTCTTTCTTTCTTTCTTTCTCTTTTTTTTTTTTCTCCAAAAATTCATATGGATCACACAAGCCTCAATTCAATCTATATTAAATTGTTTTTTTAATTGTAAAATATATTTATATATTTGAATTCATGCTTTTGTGATCAAACTAAAATTTCCAAAGTCTTTCGGTGTAATAAAATTGGACAGAAGATTATCGACACGTTTCGAACCAACCAGTGTGGTTCATCTTGAGGACGAGATGAGAAATGAGATTGAGTCATTAAGCTTATATAGATGTAGAGAAGGCCAAGTAGTTGTTGGAACAACAACTAGTTTGACTAGGAAGAAAAAATATTTATGATAAAAAATTATTTTTACTTAATATTATTATAAAAATGTACTCTTTATGAAACATCATCATCTTCGTCATGAAACAAATCTATTCAAATTGTTGAATATAACAGGAGTCTATTCACCATGAATAGAGAGTAAAAAATTCGGCTTGGTCGTAATCCTAAGGATGATGAGAATAGAATTGATGAAGGGTAGCAAAAAGAAATTTATGTAAATTTAGAGTCAGTTATTCCACTTACTCTTAATTCTGAGGATTATAAGAGCACCAGTGATGAAGCGCATGATAAATAATTTCCAGAGTCAAAATTTTCACTTCGTCCTAATCCTAAGGATTATGAGGGCACCACTAATGAAGGGGGGGATGAATAATTTCCAGAGTCAAAATATCCACTTCGTCCTAATCCTAAGGATTATGCGAGCACCACGAATTAAGAGGGTAATGAAGAATTTGCAGAGTTGGAATATCCACTTCGTCTTAATCCTAAAGATTATGTGAACACCGCTAATGAAGAGGGGAATGAAGAATTTGTAGAGTTAAAATATCCACTTCGTCAAAATCCTAAGGATTATGCGAGCACCATTGATGAAGAGGGAAATGAGTAATTTGCAGAGTCAAAATATCCACTTCATCATAATCATAAGGATTATTGATTAGGATTATCCGAGCACCACTCATGAAGAGAGGAATGAAGAATTTTCAGAGTCAAAATATCCACTTTGTCCTAATCCTAAGGATTATGTGAGCACCATTGATGAAGAGGGGAATGAAAATTTTCCAGAGTCAAAATATCCACTTCATCCTAATCCTAGTGATTATACGAGCACTATTAATGAAGAGGGGAATGAAAAAATTCTAGAGTCAAAATATCCACTTCGTCCTAATCCTAAGGATTATACCAACACCACTTATGAGGAGGGGAATGAAGAATTTGCAGAGTCAAAATATCCCTTCGTCCTAATCCTAGGGGTTATGCGAGAACCACTAATGAAGGGGGGGATGAATTTCGAGAGTCAAAATTTCCACTTCATCCTAATCCTAACAATTATAAGAGCACCACTGATGAAAGGGGGAATGAAGAATTTAAAATAAATAGCACCATTGATGAAGGGGTGAATGAAGAATTTCAAATAAATAGAGATTTAAGGCATCCACTTATTCCTAATCCTAAGGATTATGAGAGCACTAGTGAGGAAGGGGAGGGGCGGGATGAATAACTTATGCTGAATGCAGATTCAAAGTTTCCACTTAGGCCTAATCCCAAGGATTATGAGAGTACCACTGAGGAAGGGGAGGATGAAGAGTTCATTGGAAATGATAATTTTAGAGGGATGGATCTTAATAATGCATTTTCTCTAAGTGATTGTTTCAAATACACTCATGGTGATGAAGAATCGAATCCTCCAAGTGAAGAATTCGAAAGCATGGATCAAGATGGTGAATTATATCATCTGAGTTAGGGTCACAAAAGCACAAATGATTCTTGTGAAATGTTTTCTTCAAGTGAGGATGACATTGAATATTTTCCAGGCAATGATGCTGATGAATTTCTTAACTATGTTGAGAATGATGATAGTGGGGATAATATTCCTCCTAATGGTGATGAAACTGCATCTTCAAAGGATAATGGAATGATGAATGAGTTGCAAGAAAATATTGTAACTAGGAGTAGGAGTAGACCTTTTCATATCAATCCAAAACATTCAAGTTATACAAGGGTGAGGACAACATATCTCACAAAAATAACTTATGTCGTTGATTTCATTTCAAGTGAATGTTGTGGAAGGGATTGCTTGAAACATATGGATTTCAATTTTTCTTTTGAAAAAAGAAAAATATATTTCTCAATGAATAAAATCATTAAAAATTCATATCTAGTGGGTTGCATGCAATCTACACTATCAGGTTATGATTATCATATTAGGAATGTATTTCTCTCTAGAAATGCTTTCAAAATGTTGCATTCAATTGGTAATTGTCATTTGTTAAGAATCCAAGAAAGACTGGAAAATGATACCATATATTATTCAGAAGTATGTTATAAATGTGAGGTTGGGCCATTAGAAAATAATTTTATGTCATGAATGAAAGACTTCTTTTCAAAGCATGGAGAGTGTATTCCAAATAAAGACACAATACATATTCCATATAATTTCTCAAGACGAGAAATCTTTAGCTTATACAAATATTATGCAGAAGTTTTTGAAGGAGTTGGTAATTTTATTACATATTCATATTTTACAAGGGTATGGAAGAACGAATTCAACAATGTTTGTATTCCTAATAAGACAAGGATGGGGGTTTGCAGCACATGTGCTTATCTTAAAGAAAAAAGAGATAAATTTCAAGGGGCAGAAATAGGTATGTGTTCAAAAAATTATTTTTAAAAATTGGATAGTTACCAACAATGAAAATATATTTATTGATATGTTTCTTTTATTTTATGTACAGATTCTGTTGTCAAAGAACTTCAAGAGCATCGCAATCAGTAAAAAAGTGAAAGGAAAAAATTGTATAAAAATCAAAATAAGTGTTATGATAATCCAAATAAATATTTGGCTTTGATAATTAATGGCATGGACCAAAAGAAAACACTTATGCCACATTTTGTCTGCACGCCAAAAAAGTTACAGGAGGAAAATTTAACTCAATTTCACTTGGTTGGTTGTATGATATTTAATGACAAGATGTTTCCAAAGGTTTACTTCAGAGCTCCAAATATTCATAATGATGAAAATATGACCAAAACTATAATCCATGATGTGGTTACTCATTTCTTTGGTATTATTCCTGAAGTTCTGTATGTACAATTATACAACACAAGTCGTGAAAACAAGAATCAAGTTATTTTTTGGTATCCAGACATGCTCGTTGAATTGAGTATTTTTAAAAATATAAAGGTTGGTTTCCTTCTTGTTGGGAATAATTTTGACCATATTGATCAAATGTTCAGTCGTTTTTCAGTAACATTGAGGAGGAAATTTGTTGGGAGCCTGCCATAATTAATTGAATGTACTAAGAAATCCTACATTCTAGAGCCTATTTTTCATTTTTTGGAAGACTCTATTGAAATGCGAAGGTTTATTTTGGGGTCGCATGGTGAGGAGAAATGCATTGAAAAACTTAACGACATTAGCTTCCATCATCAATTTTGTATCAAAAAAATCGATGGGAAAACAATTATATAAGGTAGGAAGTATTCAACTGCTGCAGAATGGGGGCCATCATCAGGTTTAGAATTTTTGAAGTTCATTGCAGAGCGTGCAATATTTTCATCAAAGATATTGTTAGTACAGTTATTTGTTGAACTCCATAATGGATGAAGGCATAAGATATATATAATTTTTTTTTAATGTCTAGAGGAAATTAAAATATGTATTAGAGATACATATGAGTACTTTGATGTTGCTGATTCAGTTTGGTGGGAGTATTTTTTCAATAATCAAAGTGATATTATTTCAAGATCAATAAATGAGGATACACTTTTGAATACTCCATTTTTTTGGCCACAAAATATGCCAAACGAACACGAGGAAACACAAATTGTTGAACAACAATAGCCTCAAGCTATTCTTAACTCTCCACAGGTAGGGGAAAGAGAAATCTATATTGGTTATAGAAGATCACGTGCCCAACATGAAGCCATGGAAGTCCTTTACAGGGGTTCTGTGTAGGATGTTAAGGAGGGTTGCATGATAGCAGTGCTAGCATATGAATATCCACTTGGCTTTCCTTCTAGATTTCCAAGGTTATAAAGATCATTAAGGAAAATGAAGATATTACAATTTTTGAAGTACATTGGTATGCCACAAGTACCCACCCTTTCAATGGTGTGTACAAGCCAGAGATGGTAGTTGAAAACAAAATTAGCAGAAAGAGGAAAAGAAAGGGCACAAATATAAATCTTCGTCACACAAATGTATTAAAATTGGAGGATGTTGACATACTTGTGTATGACTTCAATTTGACAAAGAGAAGAACTCTTCACTTGAAGACCATAAATATTTTGAAGAAATTTCTACCAAAACAAATACTGTTGAGATGGGACTCTGCTGAATGTAGTCATAGATCTAGAATACTTTTGACCTCTGAAATGGTGGGCATGCATGTTGACTCGGATGGAGCACTAGTTGATGAAAGAGAAGAATATGGATCGCCTTCATTTGCATCTAGTCATTTATTTGAACATGTAGGTTCTAATGGTGTGCCAGAACCTATGAGTGATTTTGAATAACTTTCTAAGACATTTTTATGTAATTGATGTTTCCACGGTAAGTTGAAATAAATATGTTAAGGTCGTGGAGGTGGCGTAGTGGTAAAGTCGGCCTCGTAATGACGGACCGGTCTTATGTTCGATCTCAAGCAAGGTCATAGCTCGTCGTGCGAGTAGTTAGTCTAAACCGGGCCAAGCCCACTACCTTTTAGGCAACAATACCACTTCTGCTACCGAAAATTGGTGATTAGGGTTTCTTCGTTCTCTCCATTAGCAGCTGCCTTATCCTTTGGCGCTTCAGCGCCGACAAGGCTTGAGACACTGATCGCTTTCTCCCTTGCTGCGGTCGATCCCACCCCAACGCTTCAGGTTCTGCAAGGCACCCGCTCTGTAGCGTTGGCCCAGATCGATGGACAACATCTTCTCTGGCTTCTTGGCGACCTCAACCGATACTCTAATGCCCTCCTCGACCGCAGCCCACACTCTTTGCTCGAGACAGAGAACTTGGATGCGCCCCTAGCGATGTCCTTGCTCGATTCAGCCCTTAAAGGCAATGCGGCAAGGGTTTATCTGTAGCAAATGATCATTCAGCCCCTCTACAGCTCTACAGTCCTTTCCTATGCAGCAGAACTGTGCCGGAGAGGTTGTTTCCATCTGCAGATGCATTTTCTTCAACTTCAGCTTCCAGATAGTCAAGAAATCGGAGATCTAAACGATTCTGGCACGGTGTTGTTCCGGAAGACATTTAAAAATTTCTCTGCCCCCTTTCAGATTCAAATCACACAAATTTCTGGCAATACCATCCTACTTTGGTTCTGCCCTTCAGATTTGGTGCAGAACCTCAAGGTAAACCTGGAACGCTGATCCGGGATTCCCTCAGCCCTTCAAATACTTCTATTTCAAGGTAAACAGCTCGATGACCACCTTCCACTCTATTCTTACGGCATAAAAAGCAATAGCTCTTTAGTGTTTTCCCTTCATCTGAGAGGTGGCACTGCAGGTCAATCTTCTTCTGCTCCTCCCTTCTCCTACAAAGCTGTTGTTCACTCTCAGAATCCCAAACCCCCTGAAGCCCCCAAACCCCAGCCTTTTTTGGTGGAAAAAATGGAGGAGGTTCCCTCTGTCGAGATCTCCCACCCTGGCCTCGCAGATGATCTTCAAAAATTTGCAGAAAGGGCCATCATTTGCAGATTCAATGGGCTTTGGCCGCGCTCTAAAGACCTCTATGACTAGATCCATGCAAACTGGACTCACCATTGCAAGGTCAGCTTCTGTTCAAAAGGATATTTTATAGTTTTGTTCGATAATCCTAAGCAGTATGAACAGGCCTTAGAAGAAGGTCCTTGGTTTATGGGAACTGCTGGGCTCTTCTTAACTCCATGGTTCCCCGATTTTGATCCAGCAACTACAGTCATCACCAGAACTCCTGTCTGGATCCGGCTTCCAAACTTACCAGCTCACCTGTGGCATATTGCAGTCTACAGAGGCATAGGTAACACCTTGGGCCGCTTTTTAATGGGAGATCACTGGTGGGAACATCAAGGCCTTTACACATATGCCAGAATATGTGTGGAATTAGATCTAAGCAAGGGACTGCCAGACCAAATCAATCTCAAGATCAACGACTTTATTTGGACTCAGAACCTGGATTACGAGAATACTGCATTCTGATGCTATCACTGTCACCTAATAGGGCACCTGCAGAATTCTTGCCCATCTCTCCCTGCAAAAATGAAAAAGGATAACATTGCAAGAACCAAGCCCAAGCGTTGGACCCCTTGTTCTCCACCACCAGCAGTGAGCTCGGATTCCTCAAGCTCCGAAGATGAGGGGAGCGATGCAGAACAAGACCAGGCGCCTCAGACGATGGATCAACCCACTACCACTCCTGTGCATTCCTCTGTCATTGCGACCACCCAGAAACGCATCCATGAGACCTCCTCTTCTGATTCAGATAATGATATCCCCTGGTTGGAGAACTCTAGTCTTCAAGTTGTTCTAGCTCATACTCCCCAGGACGACTGGATAAAAGTCAATAAAAAGAAAGGGAAAAAACTACGTGCTGAGACCTCTGCCCATGTGGGGTAGAAGTCGGCCTTTTTTCTTTCAAGTCATTTGCTGTAGCTCCGTGCATGGTTCATTCCTTCTCCGGGACCGAGGTTGATAGTTTCATCATTTCCGGTCGGCCGGTTTCTTGTCTCTCTTGATTGTACTATATTTTGCTCAATAGAAATAGTTTAATTTTACTTAGAAAAAAAAAAGTTGAAATAAATATGTTGACTTCTATATGATCTTTCATGAATTTATGAGGCATTTCTATGTTTGTTGTATTATATGTTTTAATTATGAAGAATTCATCTCTTTAGAATATCCGCAGTGCAAAAATGAATTAAAAAATCATTTATGTTAGATTCAACATACCAATGATGATATTTTGATTAAAAGTAGAAAAAAAAAGAAATTAATGTTGTATGTTTAGATTATGCAGTGATATTTCCATAATATTATGTATTGTTAGCATTTTGTAAAATATACTTTAAATTTTTTCAAAATTCTATGCCTCATTGAAACGGGACACTTTGTTTTGATGGTTGATTTTTAGGTTTTGGTTGCAATTAGATTTAAAGTTGTGTGAGGCTAATATTTGAAAAGAGATATATTTTTATCCTTTAAAATAAAAAATTACTCTTGGAATAATAAATATTTCATTTACTTGTTCATTTTTAAGAAATGTAAGTCATATAATTTCGGCATTATTTCATGGTTCAAGTTTGTTGAAAACATAAGATTTAAAAACTTTATATTTAAAACTTTTCATTAAGGTTTTTATGTGCTATGATATTTTATCTTTAATGTGATGGTTGAAAACAATTACAATTTTAGAGTTTTTTAGAGTCAATATAATTTATCTTTAACAAGATGGATGGAAATTGTTGGAAATGATAAGGACTTCAGAAATTATATTTTTATGTTTAACGTCGTGTATCAAAAGTTTTAGAATTTTAAGATTTTCCAATGTCCTAATATGTTTTCTTTAATTCCATTATTAAAATGTTTCAAAATCGTGACACAATTTTCATTTTGTTATTCCAGCATCAACATGTTTTTTCTGTTAGAAAATTAAATATTACAGAGCAATGCAACACATAAAATATGTGGAAAACACAAGAAAACAAAACACATAAAACCAGAGAGACACAGATATATGTGGTTCACCTAGTTTGGGCTACGTCCTCCCTGAATAACCAGTCTCTCCTTTCTATTATCCAGCAATATGAAGAGACACAACCTACAGCAGATCTGTTGTAATATCCTCTGTTCTCTCTCACGGCCTCCCTATCTATTTCTCGATCTGAGAATACACATACAATACATAGCCACAACATAATACACTCATAGAAGCGAGGGGTAGGCTTCTAGGTAAAAAAAAACCTAAAATAAACATAACTTCTACTGCCAGATCATCTAACTAATGAATGGCCCAGATTGACCAGAAATTACTATACTTTTACCAGGCAATTTTACATTTGTTTTTAGCTTCAGGGGCACTGCCCCAAAACCCCCCCGCCAGGGGGGGGCTTCGTAAAGCGCAGGCGCCCCCACTGGACCCCCCAGGTAGTGTAAAATTATGAGCAGCATTGCCGCCCCATTAAGGTATAGGGGTCCAATGATGTGATACAAAATAAACAAGATAATCAGGTTTCACACCCAACATTTTTTAGGGTGTTTTTTCAATCCTTTTTTTCAAGAAACAATCTCGTTTTTAGCATAATTTAAAAAAATGTTGAAATTTGACCCTCAAAAGAAAAAAAAAATGTTTTGGAATACATACTTTTAGATTTTGGGGTGTTTTTTCATGTTTTTTTTAGCCTTCTTGGGTTAGAGTTCCCGTTTTGAGGTAATATTTCCCGTTTGATCGGTAAATATGTTATTCTCCCTATATATTACTCGAAGTTTTTTTTTTCCTACTTGATCTCCTTAGTGTTGGAGTGAAATCCAACCTGTTCAGATTATCCCTTGATCGACTTGGTTCGACGATTGAATTTGTAACATCTACTTCTTCCTTTTTCTACTGTTGCTCATGGCTTTCTCTTGTTTCATTGTTCCCTTCTTCCACAAAAAATGGAATGTCCCATTCATCATTGTTGTTTACATTGTTTCCATCATCAACCTGTTCATGAAAAACTACATCTCTACTCGTTAAAAATTTTAGGAGAGGCATCAAACCATTTGTAAGCTTTAAATTCTGTACAATACCCAACAAAAGCGCATTTGATGGCCTTCCAATCTAGTTTATTTCTATCCTCCTTTGACACATGAGAAAAGGCTTTGGATCCAAAAATTATTAAATTTTTTACTGCAATTTTAAATCATAATAAAGCTTCAAAAGGAATTTTAAATTCAAGACTCTTTGTAGGACTCTTGTTTTTCAAATACATTGCAATGTTTATCGCTTTAACCCAAAATCCATTAGAAATATTCTTACCATTTAGCATGCTTCAAGCACACTCCACAAGGGTTCTGTTTCTCCTCTCTAAAACCCCGTTCTGTTGAGGAGTGTGGGGTACCGTAAACTGCTATAGTATTCCATGTTCTTTGCAATATTTGTTGAAATCATCCTTAATGTACTCTCCCCCTTGATCCAAGCAGAGAATCTTGATGAATTTACCTGTCTACTTCTAAATCATGATTCTCAACTACTTAAATATTCAAAAATATCATTCTTTTTGCTGAGAAAATATACCCACGTAAATCTTGTAAATTCATCAACAAATAATACGAAATAATAAGCACCTCCCAATGATCTTGGCTGCATTGGTCCAAATAAATCAATGTGGAATAACTCTAGTATATCTCTCTGTTTTCTATCTAATTTAACAAGAAAATCATCTTTGTGCATCTTCCCAGGAGCACATGCTTCACAATTAACATGACTTTGCTTTAAATCAGGAAGAACACTGACCATACCTCTTTTTTGAAGTAACAAAAAATTATTGAAATTAATATGGTCAAACCTTTGATGTCATAAATCTTGTGTTGACATACCCGATGATGTCAAAGCTTGATGTGTTGCACTTCTCACATTAAATTTGTAAAGACCACCCACATGAATCCATGTTGCAATGGTCTTCATACTATCCATCAAATCTTTAAGAACAAAATATGTTGTAAAAAATTATACCTTAAGGTTATGATCTGTTATCATTGAAACACAAATCTTATTCTTATTAATTTCGGGTACATACATCACATTTTGAATGTGCCTAATATTTCCACCAGGAAGAATTACAACAACATTACCATGTCCTTTGATTGGGCACCCTATTTCGCTGCCAAGGTATATTTTTGCTCATGTGCTGGTTTCTTTGAAGTCTTCAATCCATTTTCTGTTACCTATCATGTGGGTGGACGCTCCTAAATCCACATACCATGTATTTGATTCATCACTCTCATCACAGTCAGCCATAAACAGTCTGAGGTCTTGGTTATGGTCAACATCTATAAATTTTCCTGCATGTTTCTTGTATCTCTGTTGACCTTCATCAAAATTATTCTTTCGAGAGTGTTTAGCCATATGGACAAGTTTACCACAATAGAAACATTTTAATGGCGAATCATTTCTATTTGATGGAATACCTTGAGATGGATTCGACCTTTTATGTGTTGTACCTCCACCTCTATATCCTCCATTTTCCTTCCCTATGAAAGGCTTATTCTTTGCCATTAAAGCTAGATCTGAATTATGGGGTTTGAGGGTCATCCTACTTTCTTCCTCTTGCATTAGAATATTTTTCAATTATTCAAATTTGGGGGCTTTCTCTCTTGCATTCAAGCCTATTATAAACATATGATAATCGTCAGTCATACCATTCATAGTAATTGTTACCAGATCAGTATTACTTATAGCCTCTCCTATGTTGCCAATCTTATCTTTAAGGTCCTTGATGCGTGAGATGAACACAACTATTGTTTCATTCTCCTCCATTTTGATGGAGAGAATCTTGCTTTTTAGGAAAATTAGGCGATTTGTATTTCATATTTCTTCAAATATTTGAGGGTTATCCAGATTTCAGTTTTTGACTTCCATTCTCTGATGTGAGGTGTTAGTGTCAATCATTATATCATGTCACCGATGATCAAATGTGCTCTTACCAAGTGCGTTTATTGGGTCCTTTTGCAAATTTTTGTAGTTTCAACTAGGGTTTCAATAAAAAAAATTGGTTACTAGTTAGTATCTCTAGGTTGCCAACATATTATTTGAAAAATTTCCATGTTTTGGTCACTTTCATCATACATTGGGATGTTCCGTCCCTCTAAAGTTTTATGGTCCTCTTAGTCTTACTATCATGGTTGCAATTAAGTTCATTGTTCATTCATTAGGTCACTAGGGTTTCTCTCATTTCCTAAATATTCGGTTTCCCCACACTCCACTACACTCCCTAAACCCCTTGCACTCTCTCACACTTTATCCCTAAGCTTCTACACTCAAACCCTAGTCCCTACACTATCATCATTACCCTACATTGTGTTTGTGGTAGCCTCCTAGACCTAGACCTGTAATTGAATTCCCTAGGTCTACTCGTACCTTCCCTACCTCCCTTTCCACCTCCATAGCTCCTTAATACCCTTCCCTACCTCCCAAAATTTTTCACATCCCCTTTTCCCTCTCCTAAACCCTCCATCCTATTCCTTTCCCACCATCTCCTATTTTGCACCACAAGGGTTTTCACCTCAAAAAGCACCTATGGAGGAAGAGAAGAAGCCCTATAACATGGGAGGTCATGTGTCAAGAGGTCCTTGAGAGGGCTAACAAATATAACAAGATGCAAAGGCACATGACGACTCATCACTACACCAGGAATTTGATTTCCAAGATCAAATTCAAACAATTCTGGGAAAAACTCAAAGAAACCCTAATCAGCCAAAATGAGAAGGGTAAGTTTGATTTTCTTGTTTTTGAATACATCATTGGATAACATACCATATAACGCATCTCTGGACCACTTTTGAGAAGAGTTGGATCATTTTTTGTATTTTGGTGCAATTTGGTGCAATTTTGAAATTTTTGGCACACACGAACACTTTTGCTTCAAAATGTGATTTTGACCACATGCAGATAAATTTGATAAGAATGAAAGATTTTTTCATCAATAATAGAACAAGGACCAAAAACCTCCTTCAATTTATACATAGGTCTTATGATTTCAGATAGATGTCCAAAATATAATAGTTATAGGAGAGTTGTTGTACTTCTGAATTACTCTTGCGAAAATGCATTTTTCTCTGGAATGGGTTATCCAAATGACACTCTTGATAAGTAAAATGATAACTAGATATAAATATATTTCAAATGAGCTATCATGCACCTAATTTCGTGTTCAGGAAGGCCTCCAAAAATGACCTGCAACTTCACGCTACACTTTTCTCAAGTGCATGTTGCACTGTTTGACCAGTCTTAGGAGAATTGATTTTTGAGGGGCTATAATTGATCATTTTCCATGCTTGAGGGGTCTCAATATCATGGTTTCAATTAATTTCATTGTTCATCCATTAAGTCACTAGGGTTTCTCTTATTTCCTAAATCTTTGGTTTCCCCACACTCCACTACACTCCCTAAACCGCTTATACTCTCTCACACTTTATCCCTAAGATTCTACACTCAAACCCTAGTACCTACACCATCATCATTACCCTACATTGTGTTTGTGGCAGCCTCCTAGACCTAGACCTATAATTAAATTCCCTAGGTCTACTCCTACCTTCCCTACCTCTGTTTCCACCTCCATGGCTCCTTAATACCCTTCCCTACCTCCCAAAATTTTTCATATCCCCTTTTCCCCACTACAAGAAAAAATGACATTGGTGAGGGGCGATAATGGTCACCATAAGCTCATTGGTGAGGGTCAAAAGAGCCTTCATCACCAAAAATTGAACGTCACCAAAGGTGGCATCACCGAAAGTATATGTGTTGTGGTGACATTCAAGGTCTATCACGAATAATGATTTATAGTGACGAACAATGACCGTCACCATTTCATATGAGAAATGGTGATGGAAAATAGCATCTGTCACCAAAACACTAAACATCACCAAAAGTGGCGTCGCCAAAAGTATGTGTTGTGGTGACATTCAAGGTCCATCACGAATATTGATTATAATGACGGATAGTGACCATCACCATTTCATATGAACAATGACATTTTTTTGTGATGGACCTTTCATGGCCGTCACTATTGGTGCATATATATGGCGACGTTCATTGACCGTTACGATAAACTCATTGGTGACATCAAGGTCCGTCACGAATAATGACTATAATGATAAATAGTGACCATCACCATTTCATATCAACAACAAAGATGTATGGTGATGGACCTTTAATGGTCGTCACTATTGATGCGTATCTATGGTGGCATTCATTGACCGTCACCATTTCATATTTTGGTGAGGGTCGAAAAATGTCACCATAAGCTTATTGGTGATGTTCAAAAGAGCATCCATCACCAAAAACTGATCGTTGTCATTCCCTATGAATATCAGGGCACGATGGAATTGAACCACCAACCTCCTACTTGTAAAGCAGGTGCTCTTCCATTGAGCTAGCACCCTTTAAAGAATTAGACTTTAAACTAGCAATTGCCCCTAAAGGTTCAAAGATACACCAAAAGAATAGAAAATCTAAGAAGATCAAAAGTTGCTAGAAATAATATATTCAATATACATAATAAAAAGACAACAAGAATAACTTTTGATATAATCTAACAAAGCATGTGCTACATAGGAGAATAACTAGAAATCACAACTAGAAATTTGAATCACAACATAACAATATAAAAGAACATGCAACAAGAAAGGAACAACTCCACAGTTTTAGAAATATGAACAATCCATGGGCATGTTCTTATATATTGATATAGATAACGAAATAGAAATATAGATTTATGAAATTCAAGTATCACACAAGAATGTCTTGAAAAAATATGAATATGTAAAATAGTATTTTTTTCATTTGGATTTACCTTGCAAAACCTCGAGAAAATTTTTCCACAGAAACAACCAATAAACATAACAACATGGACCTCAAGAGCAATTGTGCAAGGGATAAAATATGAAGGTAAAGCACTAGAGGAGTATTCCAAGAAAATTATGAAAAGCGTATCTAGAAATAAATGAGAACCCTTTGAAGTAAACCACACATTTATCATCATGACTAATACACTTGCAAAAAAACATTAGAATAAATTATGAACTATTCCACCAAAAAACAGTGAATTTTTCCACTAAAATACAGTTTCAAATTAATCACTAGCATGAAGCTAACGTCTCTACAAAAATAGGGAAGTTTCAAGACAATGTATAATAGCTTGCATGGCAATCATGTTGATAAAACCTTCCAAAGAATAAGACCACAACAATCAACAAGAGGGTCATCATACTTAATACTATCAAAGAGTGGTCAATAGCAAAAGTGAATTGACGGACCTTCATAACTTGCATTGGTTCCTAATCCTTCATCCAACCCTAAAATTTTAGACCAAGGTTAACATTTTGAAGGAAAATTAAGAAAAGTCACATGATCTTGTGAAATAAGATTTTTATCACTACCATTAACTATAATGCAACAATTTTGCACAAACAAAGCATCCTTGTCTAAAGTGAAGTAGTAAGTCATGATTAAGACTAATTGTGGGCTTAGAATTTTTTTTCCATTTTTTTTTGAATTGTTAGAATTATCGTACTTAGTAGCAGAGGCATTCCCACCATGGATTGGGAAGTCCACAACAACCACTTATGTAACTGGGATTGTCGACTATAATCATTTTAACCTTATCTTTCCTTTTTCTCAGCCATTGAAATATGTGTTGAGAACTCTTTGCTTAAGACATCCCTCATTAGAACGGGCAGACCATTAGTGATAATAACAATATTCTCGTAACATTTCCACTATCAGCACAATTTCTTTTGGGCTGAAACTTAGACTTATGGGTATCTTTGTCATGCCTTGTAAAAAAATGAAGATGACAAGGGGAAGGATCAGAGGAAGAGGGATTAGAAAACATCCAATGAGAGGAGCTTAAATCATTGTCAATGATGCTCCATCTTTAGGATTTCTTCTGTAACTTGCCAATATTCAAGGCAAGCCAGAAAGCCTTGCTCCAATGAACTGAGTGCATGCAAATTCCATCTTGTGTTGAATATGAAATAAGAGACACTTGATAAAATTGAAACATTAATCCCCAGCGATGAATTTTTCAATATACTAATGAACAATCAATACCATCAACTTTCAGAGAGGCAGCCACCACTAAGTAGCTCCTTCCTAAGAAGTACAATACAAGAGAAATGAAGGTAATTTTAAATGGGTTACCAAATTCTGTGAAGGCCAATTTTGAAAAATTTTCATTAGCAAAAGTCATATGGGACAAAATTCATGATCTTCACTCAAAAGGAGCATTGAAAATGATCTCTAGTCAAAACGATGATGGAAAACAAGAAAGAATTCCAAAATCCATCAAGGAAGTTGAAGATAAGAGAGATGAAAACAAGGCTAAAGAAGACATAGAAGATGAAGAGAACAAAGAATACTTTGAAGAAGATCTCCTTAATAAACTTATGGCTTCCATGGAAGAGATTAACAGGTTGAAAAAGGAAAATGGGGAACTTAAGAAGAAAGCGCCAGTTGGTGACCAAAACAATACAAGGAAGGAATTTGACCTTGTTAATCTTCAAGTTCAAGAAAGAGATGAAGATCTCACTAAACTTAAGGAGGAATTTCATCAAAACAAAAGAAAGCATCATGAATAAGTCATATCTATGACAAGTCAATTGGATAAGGCAAAAAAAAGGGAACAAACTTTGTCAAGCCACCTTGAACAAAGACTTAAGAGCTTGAATAATCTTGAAGCAGAGATTGGTCAATACAAGGAAGAGGTCTCGTCTCATAGATCTCAACTAGAAGAAGCAAGGAGACAAGCACAAGGAGCCAAGAAGGTGATGGAAACTTTTGCGTTCATAGAAGGACAAGTTGATGAAGCAGAAAATGAGAGAAACACCATGATATGCCAAATAGAAGAAAAGGATGAAGAAATCTTCAAACTAAAATCAGACATCAATATTTTCAAGGTTGAAACATGTGAAGCTACAAGTATAAAAGAATAAATGGAGAGCATTATAACAAAGAAGAATGAAGAAGTCTTCATAATGAAATCAAATATCATCTCCCTTAAAAATGAAGCACACGAAGCAACTAGTTATGAAAGATGAAGATTGTGAAAATTTGAAAGGAGAAATTGTCTCTCTTAAAAAAGAAGTTGACTTGTTGAATAAGAACTTGAAAAGCTCTCAAACCCTAGATGACATCCTAAGTCATCAAAGGTCCCCCATTGATAAATCAGGGCTTGGCTATGCAGATGAATCCTCAAGAAAGGACAATAATGTTTCAAAAAAAAAGGATGTGAGGAAGCCAAGAAGAAACGATACTCCCAGTTCCAGCAAAGGCAAGAGTCAAGGTGACATTAAAATAAACCCTACTCCAAGGAGACTTACAGATGGTGTCAAGAATACAAAAGGAAATGAATATCATCAAAGAATTCCAAACTAAAAAGACTTCAGAAGTACTTCAAGGAACTCTTCATCTCCCAGGTACCAAACTGTATTTCTTGGATGTTGTTACTTGTACAAACTTTGGGCACATGGAAAAATATTGTAGATCATATCACAAAGACAAATATAATGGTCCCTATCAATCTCCTAGAAGAAATTTTGCAAGAAGTCATGATTTATTATTATGAAAAAGATAGAGTTCTTCAATTGCCATAGCATTGGACATATGACACGTGATTGTAACTTGACTTGGATTCCTAAAAAAGCTAAAACCATGAAAACCAAGCCAGAGAAGAAAGTTACACAAGTATGGAAAAGGAAGCAAGTTGAATCCACAAGTCTCTTGAACACTAAAACCAACAACTCATGTTGTTGACTTGATGAATTCATCCTTGATATTCCAAGTGTTTGAAGATGAGACTATGCCAAAAAGGAGACCATGCATACTATTAGGGGGGGTTGGTGACTTGTGACTATTCTTGCAGAAACAATCCATGAAGAGTCTTATGAAATCATTGATGGATCACATATGGACAATATATAAAGATCATCTCCATTAAAGAAACATGATTTGTTACGCACCCAATCTACCATTGTTGAATATGTCTTCCACTTGATCACAAGGATGCAATATTTCTTTTTGAAGGAAAAAAGAAGAGCTAGCGGAGGTTATGTAGATAGGGGGAGTCGATTGACTATTTACATGAATATATGGAAAGGCTTAGGGAGAGCAAGTTAATTGGAGAGCACCATGACAATGAGAGCAACGTATCTACCTATGAATAATTATTATTGATGAAGAAAATATGATAAAAGAAGCAGCTTGATTATGGAAGCACTTGAGCAACCCATTTGCCATTGATGTCAAAAGGGGAGAGAATGTTGAAGGGCAAGAATATTTCCATCAATGAAAAATGGAGATATTGTTGCTCTATAGTTGTCATTAATGTCAATGGAATGATGTTGTTGTTTAAGATAATGAAAACCCTAAATCTATACTAATACCTGTGTTGTTTCACAAACCGTAAATCCTAAACACATAAAACCTTAAAAGCCCTATCTTATGAAATCCTAAATTCTAAACCTTCCTCAAAAATCCCTAAAACCCTAACCATACATTTACACTACCATACATTACCTTATGCTACCATACATTTACACTACCAAACATTACCGTATGCTACGATACACACTACCATACATATTTAATAAACATAATCCTTGGTTCAAAATATGTTTTGAAACAACATAAAAATTCCTTACTAACAAAAATGAACTAACTTTGATTAATAGCAGACAAACATGGCATACATATTCCCTATGACCATACATGGAGACATAATGCTGGCAGCATAGTTTAATACATCACTCATGGGATACAACACTTGCATGGCAGACAAGGTCTCATATGATCCATGTAGATAGATGTAATGCATACATCACATGTCAGACAAATATTGTTTTAAATAATATATTAAAGATATGTGGGCTACTAAAAATATTACTATCGGCTCCCAAACATATGTATATACATAAATGATGCATTGAAGTCAATATGGAAACAACAGCCTCAGTGGTCTCCACATGCCCCTATAGTCGTTAAACAACATCAGAAAAATACATACGCAGAGGATAAATAAGCGAGGAGCACAACTCAGGAAAAATCAAGGTGGTGGCAGTTTGGTTTTTGAAACAAAGACGTCTGACAGTCTCAGACCACAGAAACCCGCAGTCTCTTTATTAAATAAACGTTTCAGTAGAATGAAAATCTTCTAACTTTTTTCAAGAACATACTCGTAATAATGTTGTTGTAATTTGACAACTAGATTTGGATGTGTAGATTATGTTCAGTGATAAGTGATTTCTGTTGTGAGTTTATCCATTTAATATTCATTCAAAAATTGTCTTCGCATTAATAATTGGTCTCAACATTGTGCCATACCCTTGCAATGCGATGTATATATGTGATATCGATGCTTTGCAATGTATGTAGCTCAAATCCTCTTGAAGTGCATAACTTAGATCCACAGAGAATAAAAAGAGCTCAGACCTATTGGACAAGAAGCTCGGAGTACAACAATCTTGTGGAGGCTCATAGAAACGTGGATTGGCCACCTGTTTGCTGACTTGTGGTTACACTTCCCTTGGATCAGAAAGCTTGGGTGTGTCGTTGTGGAAGCACGAACCTACAGTTCTATTTGGTTAGTCCTTCAAACAGTGATAAAACTTGACAAGCCTTGAACTATTCAAATAGTACGCAAGATAAAAGGATCACTAGGAGGTTGGAGAAAAATTGGGGGAGAGAACACTTCATCATAACATGAATCATCATTCTAGGGGGTCAGGAAGGAATTTTGGAAGGAGAGGTTTTCGTATTTGAACAAGTATAAGCATATCCTTGGCAGGGACAAACCTCTGCCCAAGTGGACCAATGCGGATGTGGAGGAGTTCATCCAATCGGATCCTGTCTATGGCCCTCAGCTGAAGCTCACGTGAGTATGTTAGTTTTTGAGTGAATATGTCCAAGTATAATTGATATATAAAAATACAATATAATTAAATTGTTTATCTGCTTACAATATCTAGGCAACAACAAGACTCATTACTGCCTAACTTTAACATAATCATTCATGAGAAAGAAAAGGTGATTGAGTAAGAAGTTCAACTACAATGCATGATGGATTTTTGTTAAAATTGGCAACCATGGTCGGCCTCCCTTATAAATTGGCTCAAGAAGCTCAAAAGTCACGTCCTCTCAACTCCACCGATTAGTATATAAAGGGATGATTTCTTCCTCATTTGACACATTGAAGGGCTCGTCTTCTCCTCTGAAATAGGACGACATATAAGGCTGGACACAGGTGGCAGGGTCGAGGTTATTATCAAACCCATATTTTTTTAGGGCCCAGTTTTCTTATTGAGAAAGGGCCACAGGTCTGTGACATAATGCATGGAGGATGCAAGGTCTGTCTAGGCAGCGTATCTCTGTTTTGGGTTGAGATTTTGTGTTGGATAAGAGCCATAGTTAGAGGATAGGAAGTCTGTGCAAGGCAACGTATCTTTAGTTGATTTTTCTGTGCATGTTTGTGAGTTTTATGTCTGCTACAGACCACAGGAAGAAAGCCACTACAGCAGCTTGTTGTTAAGTTGTTTCGAGGGTTTGAAAGCATGGTCAATATATAAAGGTAAGGGATTGTTGAGGAGGAGCCTCAAAGCTCTATATCATAGATTAGATTATTCTGATTATGAATAATAAGAATTGATCAAGGGTTTTTTCCATCTTGGGGTTTTTCCCTGGCTTGAGCCATATTCATGTGTCCTCTTCTGTTGGCTTATCCTCTGCATTATTTTCTTATGTTATTTTATCAGTTACAGTCATCATGATTTTAATTGATGTGGTTGCTATGGATTGATAATTGGGCTATATATAAAAATTGATGTGACTGTCCTATGCTAAGAACATGTTAAGCTAAATTTAACATGGTATTAGAGCTAGGCTAAGGACAAGCCCAAGAAAGAGGGAAAGAAATCACTAGAAATGTTGTCAAATCTTCATGGCCTCTTTCGCCCTAAAAGGATTAGATAGTATGAAATTATGATATAAATTTGGTGCATCACAGTGACCAGCCCACAGTTTTGTGGATAAAGAGAAAAATTCCTATTTGAAGATCATACAAGACCTAGTTCAAATATCATGATTAGAATATTGCAGTTTTGGGCACATAATATGAGGTCTGAGATATACAATCCACTGATCCACCTCAGAATTTGGTGAACTTGAATGGCTAATAAAACTCTTGACAAAGTTAACAAAGGGACCCATCATTTAAGGAGTTTTTTCAAGAAATTTGAATTATGTACCACCTATGGGATCCAAGCATTGTATACATCTGTGGGTGACCGATCTTATGTTTCCCTTCTGATAAAGAATTCAAATTGATTGAAAGACCTCCTAAGGCCTTGTTGGGTGCCTCATAGTGAAGTTACAAAAGGAGTTGAGTCCCTCTCAAACTCATGACATTTGTATCTTTCAAAGGCATGCCTTAATGCTTATGCATCCAAGAAAATAAGTCGAGGTTCCTACTTCATTTAAGGAGTTTTTCAAGAAATTTGAATCATGTACCACCTATGGGATCCAAGCATCGTATACATCTGTGGGTGACCGATCTTATGTTTCCCTTCTAATAAAGAATTCAAATTGATTGAAAGCCCTCCTAAGGCCTTGTTGGGTGCCTTATAGTGAAGTTACAAAAGGATTTGAGTCCCTTATGCATCCAAGAAAACAAGCTGAGGTTCCTACTTCTAAGAATATATATATGGTTTAAAAGAGTCGACCTGTGGAGATACCTAAAATGATTATCACTCTTAGAGTCATAATCCCAGTATGATGTGACTTAATTTTTGGACACTTTTATTTATTCATTATCTCAGTAGTAAATTTTTTTTTGGCTGGTTGATCCAAGTATTGGAGCTTATTCCTCATGGAAAATTCTAGAATCTAAGGTTGGTCGATAATTTCCTAATTAAATACAAATGCTCCAAGTCATATCTGTGGAGATATTGTTTCTCATTTCTACAATATTACCTTGATGCAATTTTACCAGCTCTCCTCTATTAGATTGTTCATAAGAGGCTTTTACAAGGACCATTCCATGATTTTAAAGATTCATTGAATGCGAATGATGGCTTAATAGCATCTAAGTCAATTTTGTACATTATGTCATCCACATAATGGTGTTTAAAGATTCAACTTCCAACTTAGGCATAGTTATCAAAATGAAGTCATAATACCTGAAGCAATGTTAGAGACACATCCTCACTTTTCTAGTTACTTCAGATGATTTATATTGTTTGAATGAGGTAAGGATGGCTTCAGACTTACAATCTAACATACAATCAATATTGATATGACATCCTAGAAATCATGGTGCTTTGGCAAGTCCCTGATATATGTTAAATCTAAGTTGATCTCAGCCATCTATCTCTCTGCTCTTTTCAAAATCAATCAGAGAAAGAGGTAGTCTAGAAAACCTAGGATTAATGATTATTACAAGCGAAAGCATCTGATTCCATAATCAATCCTTATGACATAACATTTCTGACCTTTATATAGGTCTGTATATTATCTTCACAGGGCCCTGTTGGATAACTATGCATATTATCTTGGCATATTTCAGATGGTATAGTTTGTTGATTTTAGTTTGGCTATGGACTGCATAAATTCATCTCTCTCTTTGTTTGGATAGGGATCTTGACCTCTGATTTCAGTACATTTATGAACCTCAGTCTTTGTTCTATATATGGCCATGAACATTGCTCTTATGACTTGGCATAATTATGATATTCCACTGCGCTTGATATCATAGTGGTTGTAGTATCTCAGTGGCAACTTATTGGCATCACAGTGGAATGGTTGATCCTTGGATTATTTATCTTGGGAATTTATCAGTTATGATATATACACTAGAAATAACAAAGAAGACATGGATTTTAGTACACTTAGACACCAGGAAAATCGAGGTCGCAGGGAGGGTATAAATAAAGCTTATATCTCAAGCTTAAAAAAAAAATCACAACAGCAACAGAAGTCTCAATCTTAAAAAAATCACAACAACAAAGTCTCAATCTAAAAAAAGTGAAAATAAAAAACAAAACAACAACAACAATCTCTTAGTTTCATGTGCATATAGACAAATCTGGAAAAAAAATGCAATCTGAATAACTGGCAAACAAATTTCATTCACCCAGTAACAAATGAAAATAAACAAATATCGAATTCAAAACAGCACCCTAATACCTGAAGCAATGTTAGAGACACATCCTCACTTTTCTAGTTACTTCAGATGATTTATAATGTTTCAATGAGGTAAGGATGGCTTCAGAATTACAGTCCGACATACAATCAGTATTGATATGATAGTCCATAAATCATGGTGCTTTGGTAAGTCCTTGATATATGTTAAACCTATTTTGATCTCAGCCATCTATCTCTCTGCTCTTTTCAAAATCAATCAAAGAAAGAGGCAGTCTAGAAGACTTAGGATTAATGATTATTACAAGCGAAAGCATCTGATTCCATAATGAATCCTTCTGACATAACATTTATGACCTTTATATAGGTCTGTATATTATCTTCACAGGGCCCTATTGGATAACTATGCATATTATCTTGGCATAGTTCAGATGGTACAGTTTGTTGATTTCAGTTTGGCTATGGAGTGCATAAATTCATCTCTCGCTCTGTTTGGATAGGGATCCTAACCTCTGATTTCAGTACATTTATGAACCTCAGTCTCTGTTCTATATATGGCCATGAACATTGCTCTTATGACTTGGCATAATTATGATATTTTGTTGCGCTTGATATCACAGTGGTTGTAGTATTTCAGTGGTAGCTTATTTTCATCATAGTGGTATGGTTGATCTTTGGCTTATTTATCTTGGGAATTTATCGGTTATGATATATACACTAGAAATAACAAAGAAGCCATGGATTTTAGTGCACTTATACACCAGGAAAATTGAGGCCGCAGGGAGGGTATAAATAAAGATTATATCTCAATCTTTAAAAGAAAATCACAACAGCAACAGAAGTCTCAATCTTAAAAAAATCACAACAACAAAAGTCTCAATCTAAAAAAAATGAAAATAAAAAACAACAACAACAAAAAAAATATCCAAGTTTCATGTGCATATAGAAAAATATGAATAACTGGTAAAAAAATTTCATTCACGCAGTAAAAAATGAAAATAAACAAATATTGAATTCAAAATGGTGCCCTAATACGTGAAGTAATGTTAGAGACACATCCTCTCTTTTCTAGTTACTTCAGATGATGTATAATGTTTGAATGAGGTAAGGATGACTTCAGACTTATAGTCCAACATACAATCAGTATTGATATGACAGTCCAGAAATCATGGTGCTTTGGCAAGTCCCTGATATATGTTATATCTAAGTTGATCTCAACCATCTATCTCTCTGCTCTTTTCAAAATCAATCAAAGAAAGAGGCAGTCTAGAAGACCTAGTATTAATGATTATTACAAGCGAAAGCATCTGATTCCATAATCAATCCTTCTGACATAACATTTCTGACCTTTATATAGGTCTGTATATTATCTTCACATGGCCCTGTTGGATAACTATGCATATTATGAACCTGAATAACTGGTAAACAAATTTCATTCATGCTATAACAAATGAAAATAAAAAAATATTGAATTAAAAATGGCGCCCTATATTGAATCCTAACAAATGTTGATGGGGTTCTAAAGTTTTCTTACTTGGATAAATTTCCAGTGTTGCGGGGACTTCCATGATAAAAATTACTAGACAGGGCCTCCAGTTTAGCCGCTGGAAACTGCGGGTTATTACTAAACATACTAATGTGTTGGTCTCCATTTACCCTCTCCAACTTTAAAATTCTAGTAAAACCTTGGTATTGAAATAAAATATACCTTGTAGAAACCCTAACGTCGAGGTTTTAACTGTAAAATTGTTGCCAACTCCTGAAAAATGAAGATCGATGGATAGCACAGAAAGAGGCGACTTCAAAGATGTGACCAGATCCAAACAACTTGAACTAATTTCCAGCTCGAAATTCCCCAACTGAGAAAAGCCGAGTGTCCATTGAAAAGTCGAGTAACCATTTGATAGTTGAAGAATCCTGCAAGATGAAGATCGGTGGATAGCAGAGAAAGAGCCGACTTCAAAGATGAACAATATCATAGAAATAGGCGACTTCATAGCTATGACCAGATCTGAACATCTTGAACTAATTTACATATGAATGAAACTGAAAATTCCCCAACTGAGAAAAGCCAAGTAACTATTTGATAGTTGAAGGAGTTGAATATTGGCTTGTGAATTTTGGCGGTAATGCAAGGTGACATGGAAGGAGGTGACACTGGAAAATTTCAAAAGGGGAAAGCCACATAAGGTATTATATGAAGATCTCAATTTAAATATCTTTTTCATAAAAATAGTTAGATAGTTAGATATATATTGGAAAATATAATGATCATATAAATCTTGATAAAATAAAATAAAATATCTTGGACCATATAGATTTTGATAAAAGAAAATAGAACATTCTCTTGAATCTCGTAATAAATGGAGCATTTACATATGAGGTGATCTTTTAACTCAATGTTGTGTATATTGCAAGGCTAGAAGATGTTATTGAGAAGAGAAATATCATGATGTTATTAGTTTCAACTACACACTAATGTAAACCCAATTTGAAACCATCAAGGGGGATTTGAAGGGCAACATCTAGTGCTCTTGTGGGCTAAAAAATAAGGCCCCCTCTTATTTGCATGAAGTGTTCCTAGTAAAAATCCATCTTAGAGTTAAGGCCATGAAAAGATGAAGTCCAAGTACTAAATTTATTGTTTATAAATAACCTCTTTAACAACTTGACACAAACATATAATGATGTAATTTACACTAGAGATGTGCCACTTCAATTGTGTTACAATTGTAATCGCTCCCCCACACAAAAGTGTCATGCTCCCTCGTGATCATGCATCAACTGTAATGGAGAACAATATTGTGATGTAAAAGAAATTTAAACATGATCTAACTTTAATAGTGCCCTACATTCACCCCTTGGCTCACCACCCATGGCAAATGTGAGGCTATTTCTGGCATTGATGTGGATAATATCATTTTATTTTCTCCTATGTATAGTATTATACATTGACACAATTGCATTTTTTAAGCAAACAAAATATTTGTATCAAGGGTTAGCTCCTTTTCCATTAGGTTTGAATAGTTTGCGTCATTATGAGTGATCTATTCTTTACCAACTCCTTATATGGGAGAGCACTACAAGCTCCATGTCAACATGAAGTGTAGATATTGTGAGAAATTCTTATTGAGGTTTAGCAAATTATCTGGTTGTTCTACATTTTGTATACATGTTAATATGGGCATTACCCACAAACACACACCCTCGAGACCAATACCTAGTTCTCTAAAAATCAAACAGTACCAATATTCTTAGTTAGAGGTGAAGGATTTTCCTAAGAGGTTGTTTTGTTGGTTTGAGGTGTTTTTTTTTTTCCTTGGATACTAAGTTATTAAGGGCTTCAAGAGCTAAGAGTTAAGGGACAAGGGCTTGGGGGGGAAGGGATTTGTGGGTTAAGGGATTAATAATTAAGGGATTTAGGTGTTAGGGGTTAAGGGGTTAGGTTTTAAGGTGTCTAAAAGTTATGGTTTAAGGGTAACGAGTTAAGAGAATAAGGGGTTAGTGCTTAGGGGGTTCATGGATTCTAGGTTAGGAGTTAATGACATAAGGTTTAATGCATCAAGGGGTTGATGGCTTATGAGTTATGAGTGTAGGGGTTAAGGTATTATGGCTTTAGGTTAAGCGATAGGGAATTTAGTGGTTATGGGTTAATAGCTTATTGGTTGTGATAATGGGGGCCCTAGTCCCCTTGTCACCACTATCGAGGGTTCCCCTTTCAATTTCTCTTGTTACCTTCACTCTAGGCCCCCTAGCCCCTATGATATTAGGTCTTAATCCCCCTTCTCATTCTCTAATGCATGGATTATAGATCTTAGTAAACCATGCTTGGACATCCCACTTCTACCCATCCATGTTACATGTGTGTCCCCTAGTCCTATTCAATACACCACAAAATACTCCTCCCACCTTTTCGGTCATATCATTCAACTTATCCTAACATTATGGGTGAAATTGGTGTTTATGTTGTAAAGTTAGTAGAGAAAAAATATTACTTGTTTTTTCTATTGAGAAGATGTATAAATTGATTGTCATGATTGGAAATTGCATGCATCAATCTACATTGGCTTGTTTTTCGAGCTTAGACATGAATAATTATTTGGTCATACTCCATCCTATAGATGGAGTCTGATATCACAAAGGTATTGATGGGCAGTGTGCTAAGAAGGGAGTGACAAGGTATGTTAGGCAATTCCAATGCATGATAGAGTGCTAGGAAAGCATGCCAAGTTGTGCCAAGTTCTAGGGTGTGCCAATGTGTGCCAAGGTGTTTTAGGGAGTGCTAGAGAAACACAAGGTAGCACTATGTCACAATGCATGGAAATGAATGAATAATAGTGTGTGACAAGGAATTTCAATGAGTTCCATGTGTGATAAGGAGGAGTGACAAGGCATGCTTGGAAGTGATAAGGAATGATAGAGTGCCAGGGTGGGATGCATCCCAGATGTGCCAACACGTGCAAGGAAGTGTTAGCTAGGATTGTCCCGGAAACACAAGGGAACACTACATCAAAATGCATGGAGATGAACAAATAAGAGTTTGTGATTGGAAGTGTCAGTGACTTCCAACTGTGCTAAGGAGGGATTGACAACGTATGCTAGGCAGTGTTAAGGCATGCTAGAGGCTAAGGCAACATTTCAAGATGTCCTAGGTGTTAGGGTTGTTGAGATCGCAACAAGATGATGAGCGTAGTGGAAATAAGTCGCCTTCACTAAGTGGGCCCGTAGGCTATTTTTGGCGCAAGTCTATTTTTAGACTATGTCTATTTTTAGACATGTCGATCATATTCTATGAGTTGCAGGATGCTATTTGTGGATGGTTGGTCAAGTTGAAAAAATAGATGGACTTCTATTTTTAGACATATTGGGCAGAATCTATTTTTAGATTGCCAGTCTAAAAATAGATATGTCGAATATTATTAGATCTTAATAATATTTGGACTCTAAACATTATCTTATTCTCTTGGAGCACTTCAGTTAAGTGCACAGATGTGGCACAGGAGCTGACAGAAGGAATTACGCTATTCCCGAGGGTTAAGTGGAGCTATTGCATGGATACTTCAGTTAGAACTCATGTGACAGAGTTTGGTGGAGTTATTGAGGTAGTTGGTGGAGTTGTGTTCAGTTTAACCGAGTTAAACATAGTTGAGCTAGTTGTATCTAGTCTAACTGATTGATACACTAGTGAGAGTGGTGTGAATTAATTATTAATTAATTCACTAATTATTAACTCACCAATCAACTAAAGAATACATCAGTTAACTACAGCGCATGGACAGTTTCAGTGGAGACCAATGAAGAGGTAGGTGAAAGAGCAGTGTGACTATCAGTTGTGACTATAGTGTTGCATGATTTGCAACACATAGTGGTTGGAGATGCCAATAAGGATTGCGTGAGAAAGGCTGGACCAATTCAAGTTCAATCAGATCCATTCTTCAGCAGTGATTGCACTGTAGAGGCAGGCTATCAGCTGGTAGAGATTGGAGCATGTGATTTGCTAGATCGGACATGTTTAGTGTGTAGCAATTGGAGATTATACTGAGAGCTTGTGAGGAGCTTTGTATAATGATTGTTACATGATATCTATGACATATAATATATAGATATTTGGGGGTTTTCAACTTTAAGCTTTCCCATAAATACTGTGTTCATATGTGTGAATGTTTATGGTTTTAATGTGTGCATGCGATTGTTTTTATTTCCGCAATTAATGATAAATGGTAGAAGAGATTATGTATTTTGCATGAAGTCAAATAGTGTGTGATCAGGAGAATATCGGATATAACATATCAGTTATATAAATTTCTACATGGCATCAGAGGGATTGATCATTGGAGCAATTGCAAAACATTGAACTGGTTGAGTTTTGAGCTGGTGGAATTAAAATTTGCAGCAGTTTTTTCTTGTTGTCGAAATTGAGATGTATTTCAACGGATTGCGATTGGAGTAAGCCCTTGAGGGCAGATCGAATTATATTGCATGGAAGGACAGGATGGGGGCAGTGTTGGATGAAAATGGGCTGAAGGAGTTCATAGATGTAGAAATTCCAAAACCTGCTTCTAGCGATGCTGCCGCACTTGACGCATGGCAAAAGAAGATAGCAAAGTGTTGAATAATTATGTTGGAAGGTGTGAAGGATCACATAGTGTCCAGCCTTCCTGGTAAAGCTTATCCATTCTTGATGTGTAAAGAGAGTTACAAGGTTATATCCTAGGCAATGCCAAGGTATGTTAAACTACCAAGGTGTGTCAGGAAGTGCTACGGTGTGTTAGGGAGTGTAAAATCATGTCAAGGAATGTAGGGGATGCTAACACATGCCACACAATTCCAAGGCATTTAGGACATATCAGGTGTTGTGGCATGTCAAGATGTAAACTATGTTTCTTAGTTGTTTTACGACCACAGTTGTATGTGATGATCCTTGTCTTGGTAACTTGTTAAGTGGGATCAATTGAGATTGGACATGAGTAGTCTAATATGACTTACATGTAGTTCTTAGGTGAACAAGGCATATGTTGAATTTCCACGACACATGAGAATTTGGGTTTGGTCATAGAATATTTGATGCAACACTCAAGTGACACAACACATCAACTTTTCACAATGAAGTCTACACACATCAGAGAATTAATTAGTGCACATGAAAATTTCTAACTTTTTCAAAACTTTCTTCGTTAAATTACAAACTATAATAGAATAAGCTAGAGCTCTCGCACTAGGGATGTTGCCCCTTTACAGTCACACTAATACAAGGAATACAACTAGGGCCTGGTGTTAGTCCTTTGACAACCAATATACCTTGAAAAAGACAACACTTGACCCAATTTTTTATGGTGGACACACATAGCCCTTTCAATCCACATGTCTTAAACACATTTGGCAAGACCTCTTTCCTCCCATTATGAAACTCCTCATTCTACCTCTATCAATTAACTAAATTCCTTTATGTTAATGAACTTGGCTCAAAAAAAAATTCCCTCTATCTACCTCTTTTTTCCTTTAAGGTTTCCAACACTTAAAATTTTCGATTAGTTGTTCACAACTCTGTTGTGAACAACTCTTTGGTCTGCCCACTTTTGCCATACTACTGCTCCAAGATGACAAGTCTAGGAATATGGAGGTTTCCCTTCTTCTTAATGACATAATACTCTACAATACAGTGAAATAGGGCTATTTGGCTAGCTCATTTGACTGCTACTTTAGTCCTTCAAATTCTGCACATCCTTAGGCCCAATACACCTACCCTTCTACCAGTCTTGTTTTCCTTCACAAGTACAGGACTTAGAGCTCTTCTTTGACAGTCACCTAACAACCCTCCAATTGTACTTGGACTTCCATCAATTTTCCCAACCACAGTAAATTGTTTTACTGATCTAGTTCCCACAACACTGCCCTCATCTAGGGCTCTTCAAATATGCCACCTAATAGTGATTTGAGTCCCTCAAAATCACTATTCTTGTGTGCCAATTTTTTGTTGTCCAATCTATGAAAAAATCTGAACTACTCACCTTATCATCCTTCTGACAATTTGTATATGACTGAACTAGGGTCGCAAATCATCCATTAACAGTCCATTCACTAACTGTTTATAGGCTACTTCAAATATCTGTCCAAAACTCTATGGACAGTCCAACAAAATCAACTCCTCTTCATGTCAATCCATTCCTCATATGGCACATTTATTCTACTCCATCTTCTACTTAGGTTCCACCTTCCTTTGGATTTTCTATCTCCGCACATACTTATGCAAACCATCTTCCAAATTTGTGGTATATATTGCAGAGATAAACCTCTCTTTAAGGGTCACAACCCCTCTTCTTCTATGCAAATTTGTCACAATATTAATGACATACCTTATGGATTGAACATGATAGGAAACCTCCCTAAATAGTGAATTATACGTCTATTCTAATTGCTTTAGAACAAACCATATCCACCCATAGCAAAAAATAAAACGCTTTCCTCTATAAGAGACTCAGCCTAGCTCATATGGATCCATAGATTCTGGTCATTTCTTTGACTGAATCTTGACTTGAACTTTAGATCTCTATGACCCTCAAACTGCGGTTACTTCAGTCAATATTCCACCTATGACTACTTCTGTTCTAGCCCTAAATTCTAGTGCAGACCCTCCTCCATTTGTGTTGGTATTTATCACAGACCTCGCAACCTAGTAACTAGCACAAAGTAGGGTCTCAACCCTCTCTACTATTTCAAAATTTGATGCGGACTTCACACAGAAACACCACTGAAATCACATGCCCAAATTCTCATGAGTCGCCTCTCTTGAGCTTTATCTTCCCTAAGAGAACCACAATATGCAATCCTACGTCCTATCTTGAACCCATTAAGGTATGTGACATTATTGTGAAACCTCACATGATGATCTTACTCTTGGTGGATGATCATGGCCTCCCTTTAGAAACACTTACTCAAAACTCTAACTAGACCTACTTTAGGCCTACATCTCTCCTAGCCTCCTTGATAAAATGATCTCATTCTCACTTGATGTTCTTGCCTTCATACTAAGGCCTCCTTAAATAGCTTTTCCTAGCTAGGCCTCTTAAGAACACCCTAGAACTTACAAATTTTATATACTTAGATCTTAGGAAATATTATTTTTCTGTTTTATTTTATTTTATATTTTAAACCTCATCTTAGGTCCAAAGCTCCTTCACTTGGGTTATTTTCCCACATAACATTTTTTGGTCAAAATCACACAAACTCATATCACTAGGCTTTTGGAGTACCTCCCAAGCTACACAATTTAACAACATAGTCTAGATGTAGTAATCATAACTTGGTCAAGCTCCTATAGTCAAGCGAGGACTTGGTTGGGTTCCCAAGTTAAAATTTAGTAAGCGTAGTTGTGAGGGCATGATAACTAGGAAGGGTTAGGGAATGCCAAGGAATGAAAAGGCGTGCTAACACATGCTAAACAATGTCAATGCATGTTGAGGAGTGTTAAGGAGTGTCAAGGTATCACAAGGGAGAACTAGGTCAAAATGCATGGAAATGAACAAATAAGAGTGTGTTCCAGGGAGTCTCGGTGAATTCAAGTGTCCCAAGGATGAAGTGTGTTAGAAAAAAATCATAATAGGATTTGCAAGAGACTAGCCTACGATTGCAATAAGGGGCTCTGTTAGACTCATGTATTTCACAATATCACAAGGTGACTAATCACTGATTATAATATTGTTCATATACTGAAAATAATATTCTATGGTTGTCATTTATTTTTCGAGAAGAAAGGGAGACCCTGACTGTCAAAGAGCATCAAATGAATCAATTTTCCTTATAGTTCAGTGGAAAGGAGAAAAATTGTTGCTGGCAAGGTGTGATGGGGATCAAACTTCATTTCTACCCTTGTTCCATTTCATTTCATTCACCCTCTTTGTCCCCCTCATTTCCTCCATATTCTCCCATGCTTTGAAACCCATTCCCTGCCATGCTTCTCTTCCATTTTGAAATATACGTTACCTTACCTTTCTTCCGCCTTTCGTGATCAAAGTGGGGCCCTCATCGCATTTCACAGACTTTATGTATTTTGCATTGGAATTAAACTTTAAATAATGCGAACGCTGATTTGCGATATCGCATCGCATTATTTTACCTTGTGAGCGCCCGCAATCTATTTTATTTAGTTTTTGATGCGGTAAGTCAGCCGCACCTCAGCAGCTCCACCCCATTACATAGCCATTGCAATACATTGTTATATCATATAAAACTTCATAACACTGACCGCTTAAAAACCTTCCATTGATTCATAACACTCTGCCAAATGCCAGTGGGCCCCTCTTCCCCGCACTTCGCAAATTTAAGGAGTTAACCCCACAGATTATAGATAAAACTTAAGAATTTTGATGTACGCCTGCGATCCATTGCCCCTTCTTCCCTACCACGTCACTCATCTCCTCCCCCACACATCGTACTTAGCAAATTTTAGAGTTTACATATTCCACGCTTATAACTAAACGCTACGAATTGCGATGTGCACTGCGGTCCCATCCCACTTACCCTCCATGTCATTTACCCTCCATGTCACCACCCCATGACATCGCATCGTTGATCGTATTCTTTATAAAATAATTAACTGTAAAGGTTGCGAAGTGTGTGGATGCAATGCCACTTCATAACTAAATTCTACATAATTTTAGGTCTGGGTGAATGAGTTGTCACTATGTTTTTTGTGTATAACAGGTCAATTAGGGACTACGAGGTTTATAGCTCATTTCATGAATAAATAGACCAAAAGACCAGGCAATAAGAAAAGGCTTTCCACCTCATTACGCCATCGTCATCTTTAAATCCGACGGCCTACGTTTCATTCTGACCCCCCTTTACAGTATTTCTTACTTTATCCTTGAAGGGGGGGTCCGAAACGAATGGTTTTCAAGAAAGGGACCCCCTTATGTGTCAATATCTCATGAATTCACACCCCCCCCCACTTTATATTACCACTTACCACTTCATAAGGGTCTGAAATACCACTTTTCTCCTGCAAAACAGTTTTCCCCAAATGAAAAACCATTTTTTAGCCAGTTTTACCAGTCTGTTTTCGAGGGAGATTCCTGGCAGATGGGAACGAATTTTGACAAAAAGAGAGAAGTTTTTATTCAGCACAGGTTGAAGAAAAAAATCCTCTCCCAGATTTTGAACAGGTGTCTTCAGTTGGGATAATCAAAAGCCATCTCTCAGCCCTATTTTTCGTATTTCCGTTTTTTCTGTGTTGGTCATGATTTTGCGGCGATTGTTGTGGAGCGCTAGAGATGAATTTTGAAAATAAGAGAGACGTTTTTTACCAGAACGAGGCAAAGAACAATAAAATATCTCATATTTTTCATAGGTGTCACGGTTGGGGACAAAAAAATGTCTGATTTGACCTCTATTTTCAGAATTTGTTTTTTGATTATGGTTCTTAGATGTGAACAAGGATAATATATTTCGGCAACCGTTTTCCATAAAAATAGTGCCAGACAGTATGACATTAGGACAAAAAAGCAATTAGTGCCGCACTGGAGTTAATGATCCAGCCAAGGCGGTGCAAGAAAGGCTGGGACAGACATCAATTTTACCTCACTTTGTCTTTTCAAAATTTTAAAAGCCCAATTGCGTTCACCTTATAATTAAAGAAGGGTAATTGAAGTTAATACAACCAACGGTGGCTAAAAAATTCACCTCATCACAGCCTTGCATGGCCATACATGTCCATTTTCTGCTTAAATTGTAAACAATGAAAGTTTTCCAAGGTAGATTAGGGAAAACCGACTTAGTTGTTAGTTAAATACCATTATAATTCTCATTATAAAAGGTTGGATATTTTAGCACCTGTATTGTAAGAACTACTATTGAAGCACTTTAATTTTTGGAGATGGACATCAATAATCAAAGACCGTTTAGAGGATTCTTGAGTTGTGTCAAAATGGTGATGTGTTTCATCTCTGTTTAAATGCTTCCATTGTTTTCTATGCTGTGTATCTGCTCATCTAATTGTAAATCAGAAATTTTAGTTTAAGATTCGTTGTCGAAGTGCCTTAATTCTATCTGCATTTACAATCTGAATGTTTTTTGTTGAAGTCTGATTAAATAATTCTTAATTGCTATTTAGACACTACAAAACCTTATTGTTTCTTTCACCTCATAATTCATATAGCTCTTAAAATCTATTTAGCACAGTTAGCTTGCCCTGTGATTTGCTCTTGATTTTGATGTGCCATTCCAGCCTTTGACTCCATCGCCCAATGGAATAGCTTCTGCAACCCTATCTATCCAACCACACAATCAATAAAAAAAACAACCCCCATCACTCTAACTAGCCTAATATCAGTACGTATAACTAGCAAGTTAAATCAATTTAAATCATAAAACAAAGAGAGCCCTCTCGAAGTCTACAAAGGCTAGGTCCTAGAATCCAAATCGGTTTGATGTTGTTCTTTATAGTTTATTTTTGCCAATCTTCTAAATTATAGAGTGCAAACAGGCTCGACAAAGCAATTTTAAACATAGGGAGACTTTTTGTTGGGCACAACACTATTTTTCCTTTATCTATTATTTTTATATGAAATGTGGCACACTTTGGCTGAATGCTCATGTTTTAAATTGTTTTATAAAATTCAATATTGTACATTGTTATGTACAAGTTTTGGGGAACTCGACTTGTGCCGACCTATATCTTGTGTGTCTTGTGTATCCTGTGGTTCTTGCAAACTCTAAGTTAATGCTCCACTATTTATATGAACTAGACATACATGTGAAATATTTCCTATGTAAGCTATGTTTCTTAGTTGTTTTATGGCCATGGCTAGATGTGATCCTTGTCTTGGTAAGTTCTTAAGTGGGAAAATTTCAGCTTAGACATGACTGGCCTAAGATGAGGTATAGGAAGTTCTTAGGTGAACAAGGAAAAATCTACTTGTAGTAGGTGTAATTGATCAAGTTGTTACGGCTGAAGCAGACCAATGTCACCTGGACTGGAGTAGCTAAGGACTTGATTGGGTAATCAAGTCATGAAAAAATGTAAGGATATTTGTGAGGGAATGAGTGGCAAGGCATGCTAGGGATTGCTAACATGTGCTAGATAGTTCGAAGGCATGTAAAACATGCTAAGATGTGTCAAGTGTTAAGGCATGCCAATATCTGCAATGGTGTGACAATACATGCCAGGCATTATCAAGGAAACAAAAAGGAGAAACAAGTTAAAATACAAGGAAATGAGCACATCATAGGGTTAGTAAGTCATAAATTTACATTTTCCAAGAGGGGCATGCTATGCACACCAACACTAGGTGGAAATGAGTGTCAAGTGCCAAGTGTTTGTGCATTCTAAGTGCCAAATCATCCTCTGTTACTTCTCTTCTACTTTCCAATAACTGATCTCAAATAACTTTAATATTATACCATGCAAAAGCATATTGAGGTGTCTTAATGAATGCTATACATGATAATGATCATGGCCTCTTTAGGACTACATGTCTCTTCTCCCCCTTATCAAATGAGCTCCTTCTCACTTGATGTTATTTCCTTCATCCTAAGGACTCCTTAAATAGTTTTTCCTAGAGCTCTTAGGAACCCTCTAGAACTTATTTGTTTTATCTAGTTAGACCTTAGGAAATATTAATTTTCCTTTTTAATATTCTTTTAGATTTTAAAGCCTGTCTTGGGTCCAAAATCCGTTTTCTTTGCTTCTATTTCCACAAATCCTTTTGTGACCAAACTCACACAAAGCCATCTCACTAGGCTTGTGGAGTACCTCCCAAGCTACACAATTCAACAATATAGTCTAGTTGTAGTAACTATAACTTGGTCAAGCTCTTGTAGTCAAGCGAGGGCTTGGTTGGGTTCCCAAGTCGAAAATTAAGTAAGGGCAGTTGTGAGGGCATGATATATAGGGAGGGTCAGGGCATGCTAACACATGTCGGAAAATGTCGATGCATGTTGAACTAGATTTTTAGGGAGTGTTGGGGCATATCAAGGGATAACTAGGTCAAAATGCATGGAAAGGAACAAATAAGAGTGTGCGCAAGGGAGTATTAGCGAATTCAAATGTGCTAAGAACGAAGTGTGTTAGGAGAAGTTTAGAGTAGGATTTATAGGAGGCAAGCCTATGGTTGTTATAAGGGGTTCGACATAGCAATTTTAGACAAAGGGAGATCACTTTGTGCTAGGCACAACATTGTTTTTCCTTTAGTTATTTTTTTTATATGAGATGTGGCACACTTTGGATACATGCTCATGTTTTAAACTATTTTAGATAATTGCATATTGTACTTTGTTGTGTATAAGTTTTGGGGCACTCAGCTTGTGTCAACTTATATCTTGTGTGCCTTGTAAATCTTGTGGTTCTTGCAAACTCTCAGTTAATGTTCTATTGTTTATATGAACTAAACATACATGTGAAATATTTCCTGTGTAAGCTATGTTGCTTAGTTGTTTTATATCCATGGCTAGATCATGTGATTCTTGTCTTTGTAAATAGTTAAGTGGGATAAGTTGAGATTGGACATGGGTGGCATAAGATGAGTTATAGGCAGTTCTTAGGTGAACAAGGCACAATCTACTTATAGTTGGTGAAATTGGTCAAGTTGTTGGGCTTGAAGCAGGCCAACATTTTCACATGAACTACAGTAGCCAAAGACTTGATTGGGTTCCCAAGTCGTGAAAAAATGTAAAGGATTGTTGTGAGGACATGAGTGCCAAGGCGTGATAGGGAATGCTAAGATGTTCCAGATAGTGCGGAGGCATGTCAAACATGATAAGATGTGCCAAGTGATAAGGCAGCCAAGATGTGCAAGGGTGTGTCAATGTGTGCCAGGGACTGTCAAGGCAACAAAAGGGAGAAAAAAGTTAAACTACAAGGAAAAGAACACATAAGCGGGTTAATTAGTCATCAATTTACCTTTTCTAAGAGGGGTATGCTAGGCACACCAACATGACTATGCGCCAATAGGTTCCAAGTGAAAAGTCTTAGTGCATTATAAGTGCCAAGTCTTCCTTTGTTTCTTCTCATATACTTTCCAAAAATTGATCTAAAATCAATTTAATATTAAATATTTCCAAATCATACCAAGGCATCTCAACGTGTTCCACACATTTTAAGACTTTCCAAGCACCAACACGTGCCAAGCGCCAATATGTGTCAGGGACTGTTATGCATGCTATGAAGTGGAACGACATGTGGAAGATTGCTAAGGTGTGCTAGAGAGTGTTAATGCATGTTTAGGAGTGTTAAGGAGTAATAAGACAAAACATTAAGGGAGCACTAGGTCAAAATTCGTGGAAGTTAATGAATATTAGGAACGTGTGCCATGGATTGGTGTTAATGAGTGCTAGATGTCATGCCAAGGAGGGAGTGACAAGGTATGCTAAGCATTGGTAAGGCATGCTAGGGAATATCAAGGCATGTAAAGAAGTGCCAAAGTGTGCTAGGGAGTTCCAGGGTGTGCTAATTATATGTTCCAAATAGTTCCAAGATATGCCAATACATGTTAGGTGCTAAGGATGTGCAGGGTGCCAGGGTATGTCAATATGTGTCAAGAAGTGTCAAGGCAACAAAAGGAAGAACCAATCCAAAATGTAAGGAAATGAACACATAAGAGGGTCAATAAGTTAGGACTTTATCTTTTTCAAAAGGGACATCCTAGTCACACTAATAATAGGTCCCAATACATGCCAAGTGGAATTGTATGCCAAGTGTGCCTAATGTATGTCAATGCATTCAACCAAGGTGTTCCAGGGCATGCTAGGAACTACATGCATGCTAACACATTCTAGGAGAGTTCCATGTTGTGCTAGCACATGCCACCATGTGCTTGGGCATCAGTTTCATGACAAGATGTTCTAGGTACAAAGATGTTCCAAGACATGTGAGGTGCTAAGAAATGTTAGTGTGTGACAAAGCATTAATTTAAGGTGTGCCCGGATTGTTGAGGAGTGTTAGGTATTTCTCATTAATAGAATTGGCAGATCTTGATTATGTATTAAATAATATATTTCCTATACACACTAGTGGAACTTTATCTAAAGGGAATTTTATAGATAATAAACTTAATAGATATGAATCATGTGTTGACTCATAGGAAAACTCTATTCGACTAGTGATTACTTGAGGGAAATGATACATACTAATTACTTCCTAAAAAATTGACTGATTATAACCAATATGGCCTTGGAAATATCATAAAAAATACTCCACAATAATGGCCTTAAATCGTTATCTTTTGAAAAAAATTATATTAAGAGGCATATAGCGTCATCAAAAACTCATTGGAATGATCAATGGTGACAAAAAAATTTTGACCGTCACCAAAATTAACAAAGAGAGCATTGGTTAGGATCATTAAAAGTTTGCCACTAGAAGTGTCACCAAAGAGAGAATTGTTGATGGGCCTTTAACAACCCTCACCAAAAGTGTCATTGAAAATGGCTTTGGTGACGAACCTTAAAGGACCATCACTATATACACTTATAGTGACGTTTTTTTAAGGACCGTCACCATATGTGACATTGGTGATGGACCTTAAAGGTATGTCATAAGCATGACCCTCACCAATGTCCTTTTTTCTTGTAGTGCCCTCTCCTAAACCGTCCATCCTACTCCTTTCCCACCATCTCCTATTTTGCACCACTAGGGTTTTCACCTCACAAAGCACCTATGGAGGAAGAGAAGAAGCCCTATAACATGGGAGGTCATGTTTCAACAGCTCCTTGAGAGGGCTAACAAATATAACAAGATGCAAAGGCACATGACGACTCATCACTACACCGGGAATTTGATTTCCAAGATCAAAGTCAAACAATTCTGGGAAAAACTCAAAGAAACCCTAATCAGCCAAAATGAGAAGGGTAAGTTTGATTTTATTGTTTATGAATACATCATTGGATAACATACCTCATAACACATCTTTGGACCACTTTTGAGAAAATTTGGATCATTTTTTGTATTTTGGTGCAAGTTGGTGCAATTTTGAAATTTTTGGCACACATGAACACTTTTGCTTCAAAATGTGCTTTCGACCACATGCAGATAAATTTGATAGGAATGAAATATTTTTTCATCAATAATAGAACAAGGAACAAAAACCTCCTTAAATTTATACATAGGTCTTATGATTTCAGATAAATGCCCAAAATATAGTTGTTATAGGAGAGTTGTTGTACTTCTGAAGTACTCTTGCGAAAATGCATTTTTCTCTGGCATGGGTTATCCAAATGACTCTCTTGATAAGTAAAATGATAACTATATAGAAAGATATTTCAAATGAGCTATCATGCACCTAATTTGGTGTTCAGGAAGGCCTCCAAAAGTGACCTGCAACTTCGTGCTACACTTTTCTCAAGTGCACGCTGCACTATTTGACCAGTCTTAGGCGAATTGATTTTTGAGGGGCTATAATTGATCATTTTCCATGCTTGAGGGGTCTATTGTGTAGCAGACAGAAAGATCTTTCCAATGAGATATCATGATCTCATTTTGTAGTTAATGAAGGCCTCCAACTCTGGTCTTCAATCTCACTCTACGCTTTTCTCAGGGGCACACTACGCTTTTCCTTCTCATGTTGCGCTTTTTGACCAGTTTTGCGATAAATGGCTTTTCAGGGGCTTAAATCCATCAGTTTTGGTGCTTGAGGACATTTTGGACAAGCAGACAAGAAAAAATTTCTAATGAGCTATCTTGAGCTCAAGTTTTACTTTAGAAAGACAGTAAAAAATCAGCTTGAAGGGCACAGTGTACTTTTTTCACTCACGCTCCGCTTTTTCCAGATTTCCTGCCATCTTCAGAAATTTGACTTTTCCTCAGTTGGTTGATGATTTTAATGAATTTTTATTGATGTAAATGTGAAAATAAATTTTAATTATGTCTTTTATAGTTACTATAGGTATATACATCAAGTAAAATCGTATTTTTGGGTCAAGTGAATCAGTTTCATCAAAGATAGGGTTGAGTTTGTTGACCTCCCTAGTCATTAGGATTCCAGTTGAGGACTTAGGGGAATAGGTCCAGAAGTCATGGATTTGACCCCTGAGAGTGGAAGAAGTTTTTTTTTTCTATATCGTTCATTTAATTTTTCATTGGAAGGGTTGGATATTGTGTATTTGATCATTGAACACTAGTGTAATCTGAGTTTTTGGTAGGAACTAATAGACTGAGTTGCAACTATTTTTGTGGGATTCCCATGATAATGTGTTTTAGAATTTTTTCCTCTTATGTTCGGAAATGTTTGAATGTATTGTGATTTTCATATTCATGTCATTTCTAAATGTAACTGATCCCTAAGTCGGATAGAGAGAATTCATTCTCTGATGCTCTGTTTTGGAGAAATTATTAAAGTTTTATGTTCACTTTCCTCTAATTGAAAAGAATTCATATTTTCTATGCTCTTTTCTGAGACCCGAAGAGTCTAATCACTCCATAAAGATACCTTAATGTGTTAAATTTCTGATCTAATTTTCCCCATCGGATCTTTGCAATTCTGATCCTTATTGCCTTGGCCTAGTTCTTCCTTGACCTAATTCACCATGTAGCACTCAAAATCAATCAACCAAACCCTAGTGCTACTATACCTAGCCTAAAATCTCATTGATCCATTCATCTTGGTTGTGATATTGTGGAGAGATCCCTCTCCCGCCTAGTAGGGCTACCTACTTGGCAAAATATTGGTCTGTGGTTACCTTTGTTGGTGTCTTCCTTAGCCTCGGAGATTCGTTGGAATGATAACATGAGGGATGATGCAGTCTATAACTGCCATCTTCAACATCATTTTCACCTTGTTCTCCCTCTTCTCTCACTCCTCTATAATCGCAGCTATTGTGCCTTATTTAGACACTTTTATTTAGTTTTTGTTTAACTTTTTTATTTTATTTTTTTCTTTTCTATTATTTCCATTTTCATGAATTATAGTTTCTCTCATTTTCAATTTACAATGCCTTATTATTATATTAAAAATATATTTTTTTATAAATTTAATATAATAATAAGGCATTTTAAATTGAAAATGAGAGAAACTATAATTCATGAAAATGAAAAAAAAAAAAAATTAAGTTAAAAAATTAAATGAAAACGAAATAAAAGTGATATATTAAACACGTTGAAATCTCAATATTAAACAATAAATAAGTGATAATTTAAAAAAAAAAAAACTAACTAATACTTGATAACAAAAAAAACTAAATACTTAATATTATAAATACCAGACATATATAATAAGTTTTAAGATATTTTAATTTTAAAAATAATTTATACATATATATATATATATATATAATGTTCAGGTTGAATACCAGCCATAGTTTTTCAAATCCCCCCTCCTGAAATGATGAGGAATTCCACATTTGATCTCCGTCGTTCATCACGATCAAAGATGGTTTAATCCAAACTGCTGAATCTAGAGCCCCCCTCCTTGGTTAACTTGCAATAGCCGGCAAGCAATAACCAGCCTGCCATAGGGAATTTAATGTGCCTATGGTAAGCCTCTTCACATCTGATGCCCATAGATGGTTGAGCGCATCTGTTGCCACGTTGGCAAACTCTCGGGTTATAACCGTGACCCAAAATTCAAGCATAAACCGTAAATAGCGACGCCCCGGTTATGACCCAAAGTACAAACATAAACCACAAAAATCTACACCCCAAACTACAGGTTGTGGAGGAGTGCGCCAAAATTCCTAAATTCCTAATATTTGATTGAAATTTCCTGCTTATGCTCTCTGCATCGCTTCCACGCTCATTTCTCAGCTCTGTTATCCATCGCATAGTGATCAATGCATGGGAAAATCTCATAATCGAGTCATTCATTCACAGTATATTTCATAACAAAGATGTTTATTGGCATCAGTAAGAGTTGTTTCATACAGATTTAAGAGCCCCTTTTCTAAGAGTAAATGCATCAGTCATTTCAAAACAGAGCCGCTCATAGGTATAAAATATATCATAATGGATTGCCAGAATGATCTGGATAGAAGGATTAAGGACTGCAAATAACATATCCCAACCACAAAAATTACAAACCCTCGCTTCCTCTAGAATCCCAAGACATTTTTTGTCCAAAATTGCCACACAATTGTTGATATCAAACTGATTCTTGAGGCTGCATGGACAGGGATTTTAAGCCTGCAGATTCTTCTTTGGTTTCATTATATAAATTAAAATATTCCTTTTTAAGTCCTGAAAAGGAAAGTTACAAGAATGAAACCTTTTCAACTAGGAATAAGATGCCCACAGACTGTTGTGATGAAAATATATTTAACGTTAAAACACCTGAGGCCAGTTCCTTGAGAAATTCAGCAATGCTAGCGGAATTCATGAGTACTGAAGTTGAAGAGAGTTGTTTTTATAGGATTCCTAATCATATTCTTATTGAAGTGTTTGTGAGGCTGCCTACCTCCAATTAGGTTGTTGCATCATGTGTCTAGAAGCGTTGTGCTAATTTATTTCGGGGGTGAATCCTTGTGGAAAGTTGCACTAAGTAAGAGATGGCCTTCAGTGGACAGGAAAAAGCGATGGGCAGGACCAATTGGATAAGGCTCAAGCAAACGGTGAGATTTTCTTATATCCCTATTTTGCTATCCCTGTTTTCTTTTCTTATATCCTTGTTTTCTTATAAAATACTTATATCCCTTTTTTCCTATCGTTGTCAAGCTTAGAAAATTTCATTGCATTCTTGTGCTCATATTTGGAATAACTCTGGCCTGTAGTAATCAATGTGTAACAATACTACATAAACAACAGATGGGATCATCCATTGTAGGGATTTAAATTAAAAGTTTTCAAGGAGTAAATATAGAGAAAGGGTATTTTAACTGGAAATATGTGTCCAGAGTTTATACTCTATATGCTATTGTGGATAATTTTCCTTTTTATATATATACCTATCCATTGACACCAGTAGGTGTGGGCTTTAAGGGAATACTAAATCACATATCTGTGGTAATAAGGCTTATGCATCCTTGATATTTAGTTATAGAAGTTCATACCTCAGTTTGCAGAAGGAGGGGATTCACACATTCATGTTTTCCCTTTTTTTCAGAAAAGTGCATATGTTTACTATCTAGTACTCTATTATAGAATGGAAAAATTTGCAAGGTGATTTATCAGTAGCTGGTGATTAAGCCCGAAGCTCTTGCTTAAGATTGATACAAAAGCTTTTTTACTCATTGCACTTACTGTAACTCTCTTAGCCTACTTTAGGTTTTGTTTTCTAACCCTAACCAACTTATCTTACTACAATTATATATCAACTCTTATATTAAATGTAAAAGATTTGTACACTCTTTGGATGAGGTGCATAATTTCATGGTGCAGATCTAGAGCATAATAGAAATAATTAATATTAGCTTGTAGTGTGCATTTGTAGAAATAAACTGTAGTCATATATATGCAAGCATTTACGGATGATTGTCATAGGGTTTTTTCCAGGATATTCTTCTGTTCAATATGACAATTTGAATGCGTAAATAATAAATAAAAAAGAGGTTTATGTCTATTTTTCACTGTAAGCTAATGAATTTATTAGTTTACCTGTTGATTTTTTTCTTAATATGTCATATTTTGGATTTTTTTTAGGTTTCCCAAATTTACATATTAGAACAAATGGATTTAAATGATTGTCTTGCTATCGTCTTAGGTGTCATATTGATCTATTTACCATAATCTATGGTCATTAAAGAATAATATTGAGAATTGTATTTTTATGATTTTATTTGCTTTAATACATATATTCAAAAGTAATCATGTGATAATGTAGGGCGTTCTTGTGGTTTTTGAATTCACCTTCTTAGACATTCTTGCATAATTCTCTTCTGCAAATATATTGACACATGCATCTTTGTTTCAAGAGATATACATATTTGTATATCAATAAGAATATATTTTCATCCAGTGGATTGGATGGGGACACTGATGAGCTTGTTGGTCACATTTTTCTATTTCTAAAGGAGCAGCTTGAGCTGTTAGTTACAACATTGTCGTATGATTTACTTCACGGAACTATAATTGGTACATATGCAACTATGTTATTCTTAACATATTTACATGAGTTAGTAACCTTGAATAATTTAATAAATGAATTTTTATATTATATTGCAGTATTTAAACTTGCTCTTCTGATTAAATTAAGCGCGCAGTAGATAGATTTCTTACTTTTTGTTGCATAGCTTTCTTTCTTTGAATGGTGTGATTTACTTTTAGCAGTGGGATTTAATTTATGCAAATGTGATGTACTTTCAAGAGTATGACTACTCGCCTACAAGTGTGAGATTTTTTTAGAGGAGATGAGCCTGGATATTTAAGGGACAGTTTGTCTCTTGGATGACTTGACCTACGGAGCCCCCAAACTATGTATGTAGAGTAGATTTAATTAGTTCCACTCCCTATAGTTTAGCTACATTGATAACTCCACAACATTTTTAAACCAAGGAAAATAACATCTCAACATCATTTGAGGCCTGGGATTGCATATATAGTACTCAATGCCTCGAAGTTTGAGCACCCTGGTGGATAGTTTCAGTGTATTTGATGGATTTAGTGATTCTATTATTGCTTCTATTCCATAGCCTGTCACATCTCATGTGAGTATTTGTTTGAACATAACTTGGTAATGTTTCAGAAACTAGGTATGAGGGGTACCGTATATCATATATGTTATGCCAAATTTCCTATGATTTAAACCTGGCATTTTCCCCTTTTGAGCTCATGCCATTGGGTGGGGTAGACTGCAGCTGGAATGGAACACTGGTTAATGGCTTGAAACTGCATCGACCTCACCCATGAATCAATACACCTTTGGCTTTTCATCAAATAATTAGATTTAAGGCCTTATGGCCTTCTGAGGTTTTTTGTTTGTTATAGCACTGGTATCAAGAGCTTTTTCATTGTTATCATAGCATTGTGCCTTATTATCATAGCATAGCATTTCCTTTATTTCCTCACTATTGGAGCTTCCAACTAGAATATTGTATATTTGTGTGTTTATTACTTTACATATGTTTCACTAGGCTTGATAAATTTACATGTTGAGAATTTCCATTGTTGAAATTACTTAAATGTTATAAGCTATGACCAAGGGTACATTGACGTCTTCTTGTATCTGCCATCCAAACTTCTATTGCCAATTTTTTGCTTGTTGAAGCTATTTCTATCCCTGCCTTTTCAATGAAATTTATCTCAATGAACTTTTTCTATTGGCTCTACATTTTCTTTTTGATATGGATCAAAGATGGAGAAAGGGGATGAAATCTAAACAAAAACACAACATGATCTGTCCGATATTTCTAGGCCTGTAGGCACACTGAAGAGAAAATGCAGTCTTGTTTGCAAGAATAGAGGGCCATTTACAGATAAAATCAAATCTTAGACAGAAACCTCATGTAATTGACATAGGAATGTATAGAGTAGTGACACCTATGAGGGAATTATATTCCACCAAGTTTTGGAATCTAATAAAACAAGAATCCAATAAAGAGAACAAACAAGACCAAACCACTAAGGAAAAAACTCAGATTTACAGCACTTGATGACCAATCAACACCTGCGATGCTTTTTAGTTTTTCCTTGAGACGAAATTTTCTGTAATTTGTATGAGTGTGACCCGGATCATTTAGTGAAGTGTAATTTCAGATGTTACTTATAATTTGTAACTCCTCTAGAGATTCCTTTGTTGTTTATGGAAGGTGCCCTCTCTCTAAAAGAGGCCTTCATCTATAAAAGGCCATTTGTTTTTGCAAGCAAGCACATTTTCTCTTCAAGTGTTCCTACAACGCCACAGGTCCTTGGTTATGAAATACCATGTTGTGTTTTCTTGAGCATATTCCTTGTGTCCTTCACATATAATGTTATTAGGATCTCTTTTATCAAGATAACCTAATCAATAATATTAGGATATTGTGGAATTTCTTAGCCCTGGCAGATAAATCACTCCAAAATAGATTTTTATGGCCATTCTTGATTTCCCCAAATTAATGTTCCTATATCAATTTCTTGTTTCATTTGCTAAATTCCATCTAGAAGGGCTTGGAGGGAAATTTGGAGTCCATAATTTCTCTGATTGAGAGGTTAGTGTACTATAATTTCAGTTCCATATCCATCACTATAATTCTTTCCCACCTTGAATCCAACTCCACCACAACTTTTATCAAAAGATATTATTGAATATTTCAGGATCTCATAGGGCCAAACTGCCTGCCAATTTTGGGAGACAGAGTTTTTCCCATGCAACTAGTGACCACTTTCTACAAATAATTTTTTAGTCATCTAGGAATCTATTTAGGGGTTACCATAACAAAGAGTAGGTATAAAGGGAGAGATTATAAACTAATTTTAGGAGAACTAGTGGGACAAACCGATTCAAAGACTAAAAGGTCTAGCTATGAGCTACATTACAGATGCTCTATAAATTATTGATTCGTAATAAAATTTCAACTAATTGGGATCCAAGATATTTGGAAAGAAGGGATTTAATATGAATTTATCTGCTTTCGGGACCATAATGAGGAGGGTAGAATTAAGGCATGGCCATTGGAATAGTGGGATCATTGGGATTCTTCCACCAATGAGTGAATTTTTGGGCTTAAAAATGGCCAACATGCTTGAAAGAAATTTGTTGTGAATCCATATGGCCTATGAGCCTTATTCTTAGGTGTAAAAATTATAGCTTCCTCAAAATTTTCAATAGTGATTTCCCTCATTAGGGCCTTATTCTGAGCTAGTTATGGAATATTTAAGGTAATTTTTTGGATTGTGGGTTATCAGCTAGGAGATGGTTTTGAGAGGAGAGAGTAGTAATAAGTTACCAATTCTTATTCTAAATTTGCATGGGCCATTATTTGGATCCCATTAGTATTCATTAAAGAAAAAATTATGTTGTTGTGTTGATGTTTGATCATTGCCTTATGAAAGAATTTGGTGTTGATTTCCCCTTATTTTAACCACCTTATTTTTGAATTTTTCTTCTATAACACTTTTTACTTGTGATGTTCCTCTATCTTGGTAAGTAGTTATCCTTCCTCCATGATAAGAACTTCAATATACCCCTATATAATTATTTTTGGTTGAATTTGTTGCATTTGGGATTATAGTGCTTGTTTTTTAGTGAATATATTTCAAATCTCAGTCTTATTCCAATCTTTTATCTTGGCTTTAAATGCCTTCAATTTTATGTAGAAAGTATGTATGTTATTTCTTGCAGTTTTGTCTATTTCCAATGACCATTCTTTGACCTTTGTTAAGAAGGATGGGACTTGTAGCAAACAAATTTCAAAGAGAAAGGGATAATTACGAGGAGCATCGATCTTTAAGGTCTAATTCTAGGCATATAGGTTGGTAATTTGAGATTGTACATGGTCGTATTTAAGCTTACAAAACAATATCATTTTCAAGCAGTGCTTCAAATAATGTGAATCTCTTTATTCTACAGGAAATTTGTTTCTTATAGCGAATCATACTACATTAGACTTGTTTCAGGCTTAAAAGAGGCCAAAAAAAAATGGGGTCAGTGACATAAGAGTATTCACTAACTCAGAGTTAATCTATTATCAAATGGAAGGCGTATACAATGTTTGCAAAGACAATTTGAAGCCCCTCTATAGAGAAGCAAAAATATGGAGTTCTTGATTTCATTCTTTTATGATAAAGCACCTTGCGGAGATCGATAGAATTTCCACTAGTCTAGTGGTTGGAGCAACTTCTAGCAGGGAAAATTTTAGGGGCGAATTTTAGCTCAAAGGTGAATTTTAAGGGATTTTAAATTTTGGTAGGGAAATTTTTTTATATAAAACCCATTTTCTATAGTTTTATATAGTTAGCCCTATAATTATTTTAAAAATAATTAATTATTAAGTGTTATCCCAACAAAATAAATGCACTTAATACTTAAACCATGAAATTCGCCTCTCGATTTTATGGTTTGGAGCTGATTTCAATGGCATTCGCCTGGATTTACTGGGTCAGGGAGAAGGATTGGAGTGATTCACCCCATTTTCACTAGTTGGGGCTTGGAAGTTGGAGCCTAGAGGTGCAACAAAAATTTAATGGCATTCACTCGAATTTACTGGGTCGGGGGAGGGATTCATCCCCATTTCAACTGGTTGGGGCTTGGAAGGGGCTTGGAAGTTCACTGTTGGAGGTGCACGGTGTTGGATTATATGCAGATGCCAAGATCTAGTTCTGCACGCATTGACGAGAGAATTAGGGCAATAAGAATTGAGTTCTAGTTCCAAGAAGGTGCACGGTGCCGGATTATATGCAGGATGCCTAGATCTAGTTCTGCATGCATTTATGAGGGAATTAGGGCAACAAGAAGTTCCTTGTTTTAAAGGTGGTTACTGCTCAGTTAATAACAAAGAATTACTTTGGTATTTTGATTATATTTTTCGAGCAGATATTTGATGTAAAATCTCTTTTGAAATAACCTTAAGAAATAATGCAGACACAAGATTATTGCACGTTGGAATCTAGGAGTTCAAACCACCAATCCTGTATAAGCGGAACCAACAGCAAGCACAAAATTAAGAGGAAGAAGCTACAAGATTGGCCGTTAAAATTTGTTTGAAGAGAAACAATTTTGTTCATCAATAACTGATTTCGGTTTGTTCTCTTTGAGAAATTTTGAGACGATACTAAAGGGGTTGGATTTTTCACCCTTAGTGTCAAGTTGGATATGTTACCCTTGTTTTTCATTTTCATATTACCAAGACATCAGAATTTGTTTGATTAACATTTTCCTTGTTTTAAAGGCGGTTACTGCTCAGTTGATAACAATGTACATTAATGAATTTGATATTCTTTTGGTGAAGGTTCCATTCAGAAAATGTTTCTGGAACATCAAGGAATTTCCAGAGCATTTTATTTACTTAATTTTGATATTGACCCATTTTAAAAAATTTCAGTGATATGCATAAGGTCTTCCCTTCAATTATGTTTTATGTTGGTAGCTTTGCTACTATACCTTAAACTACAATTAATAGTGAATTTGTAACCATTTTCTACAAAAATTGAATTTTATCATTCACATGGTTGCCTTACCTGTTAAGGCCTAACCTTAGGTTACGGTTCTTGTTATTTGGCCCTTATTTTTATTTTTATTTGAAGATAATAGTTATGATAAATGTTTGGCTTTGATAATGGTAGAAGGGTATGGGCACAGGGCATAGCCTGTGAATGTTTTTGTCTGGCTGGAAGGTGGTGCAAAAGCCCTATGGGAAGCCCCTCCATCCATCCCATCCGATCCAACGCTCAGTCGCTATAAGTTGGGGGATTATTCCTAAGTGGAGCTGGTCCTAACCAATATACAGAGTTGTCACCAGTGATGGATATGCTTTGATGATTGAAGGAATAAAATAGACTATACCCAAGAATTCATGCGCATTCGGTATCCACTTTAACCTAGACCCTGTTGGTTTACACTTGGGCAGTCACTATTACTTCTCCTCTTTTCATTTCAACATATTTATGGCCGGAAACTCATGCAGTTTGAATAATGCCATTTTATGGTGCTCTAGTTCCTGAATTTATTGCTCACTGCAACTTGCAACATCTAAGTGTTTCTTGTTTTGATCCACATGCCACATTTTTTTTTTGTTTTCTTTTAAATTTAATATTTGATTCACAACTAAAATTATATTTATCTACACATTACTCTAGTATAGAATAGTGTTAAAAAATTGATACGATACAATTCTAATTCTTTCCTTTGCAAGTCAGGGTGCTTGTATATTCCTGGGCAGATGTTCATTCCTTGTGACTCCATAAGGGTATCAAAATAATATGTCATCCATGATAGAAAGGTATTACTTTCTTGAGTTCTGCATGCGAAGTTAAAGGATAACCCTCTATTGATCAGCTATTGCTCTGGTGGAGCACGTTGGTAGCACAACTTAATTTGATCAATAATGAAAGTAAGGAATGTTGCACTTGACTTCCACTTATATGATTAGAACAGGCCACAAGCCATGCTGGGTGGTAACATCTGAAGTTCCCTCCCTATGAAGGAACATGACTCTTGATGAATCAAGGCCCAGCAGGATCTTCATTTGTAGTGAATGCTTAGGTCCCACAACTTCTCTCAAGCCCATCCTTCAAACATTTCCCTCTTTTGTCACTCAGGGGAAACTTGGTTAGTGAACTGGGGGGTGTTGTTATTTACCCACCAATGTTAAAATCCAAACAGAGACATTCTACCCCCCTGCTCTTTGTCTATGAAAGGCACTACTTGCAACTTGAAAACATTCTCTTCTTTTAGTTTCTGAGCTAATGTATCGTTCAATTTTGTTCAGTTGTTCATCTTGAAGTCAAATAACTTGTAAAGAATGTTACTTCTTTTTTCCTTCCTTTCAATCGATTTTTCAAAAGAGTGGAGTCTAAATGCCCTGGTAGCAAGAAGGATAATAAGAGATTATCTTGTGGACAGTAGATGTACTGTTGTTGCTATAGAGGGAAATAAAATATTATGCTATGAATAGTGGAAAATGAATTGTGGATAGTGCATGATGCGTAAGGTATCACGAGAGTATGCTGTGTACAACTAATGAAGTGTTTTTTCTCTAGAATGGAAATGAGGGATTATATTGTGGACAGTAGAAGAATTGGGTTTGAATCTTATCAATGCTTAACCTGACAACCAAGTATTTGAAACTTTTGGTTTGTAGCTAGTAGTGTTTTGGTGTTGTAGTTTGGGTGCATGGTGATTTTGGGCCCTGGCTATTTGCAAGGTTAATGGCTTTGGTGAAGCAGATATTTCGTATTTATCTTATGGTGGTGAGTGGGAAAAACTACTTCAATGATGATTCAATGATTGTATGACTCCATCAAAATAATGGGCAAAGTTAAGTGGAATTCTGCTGTATCTTCTGCATTATTACTCACTTGTATATTGGCTAGATTTTTTGCTTCAATGACCTCTAGCCATATATGAGTCCATTCCATGTAATATAATATATCTTTTTGTGAAATCGAGTTGCATAAAATCTGCTTTTTTCTTTCAATTGATTCTATTTGCAATTTTTTTCAAAATAGTTTAGCAAGTTCTTATATTCTATTAAATGGTTAAATGTAAAATACATAATTACAATTGAACCAGAGATTATAAAATCCCAACCCAACGAGAAACCAGGTGATGTTACTATTTAGCATAACAATAAAGAGTTAAGATATGTCCAAAAACGAAACTGTGTGGCATTTCCATCAAAAAATTCTAGCCTAACATAACTGTGAAGTCTGAAATTAAGTCTAAACAACACATGAAATTATAATATACACAATTAAAATGGGAACTCATGGCCAAAAACCTGCAATTAGGGTCAACTATACCCTTCAACCATGTCAAAGGCAGAATGAGACACAATTGGGGAATCCCTAGAAGAACCCACGAGCTCTGCTGGGAGGACACCATCATTTATTTAGAGCCAGGAACAGAGAATTATAAAAAAAAATATTTTTTTTATTCATAATTTCTAGTTTCTGTCAAATTTCTTGCCTGTAATTTTTCTTGGATGGCACAACATGAACACAAATTTTTTTGTGTGCCTATAAAGTTCTAATTTTCAAAAAAAACATAGTGTGGTTGGAGCCAATGTGGGGATGAAACATTGTACCATCTCACCCACATCCAAATCTTCTCTGTACACCCTCTCTATCTGAATATCCTCCTATATGGCCCCTATATGGCCCTAATTCAGTGCTGAATGTGGGGGCAGAGTAAATTTTTGAAAGGCCAAAGCCACTGCGACAACATATCCATTTTTTCCAAAACTTGTCCAAAATCACCTCTTAGGTATACATGTCAATTTACCTTGTTGGAGTCTCAATTGAGCTATGCTTATAGAACCAACTGCAGCAAGTATAATGAACGGGGAATTTACAGATCAATTTAAAATTGGCCAAGGTAACCCCCTTCGACTCTCATCTCATTCCATGCTACTTATTTGAGATTCCTCTGGCAAGTCCCATGCCCAAAGTTGTGGGTTTTAGAAAAGAAAATGTTTGAATAGTAAAGCACACAAACTAGAAGTCTAATTGGAAAACGTCAATGGATTTGGATATGATTCAGGAAGTGATCATCTACAGGCTACTCCTACCACTGAATATTTTCAAGTTTCAACACAACCACACGCCTATTTCTTCCATCACGCAAGGAAATTCATCTGTGTTATATATCTCCAAAGCTCCTTACACTTACCCTTGCAATGGATTTCTTTGAAATCTATAGAAATATTTACAAAAGTTTCCAGTTGCATGAAAGAGAACACTTCCGTAAGAGACCATAGTCACAGACCTACTTTCCCTTCCTTAAAAGTTCCCAGGTTAATACATTTTTAGTAAAAATTTTACTTACTAACTATAAGGGACCTTGGTACAAATTGGATGGTTTCTCTAGCTTTATGTGATTCACAACTAAAATTATATTGATCTACACATTATTCTAGTATAGACTAGTGTCAAACAATTGATACGATACAATTCTACTTCTTTCCTTTACAAGTCAGGGTGCTTGTATATTCCTGGGCAGATGTTCATTCCTTGTGACTCCATAAGGGTATCAAAAGAATATGGCATCCATGATAGAAAGGTATTACTTGCTTGAGTTTTGCATGTGAAGTTAAAGGATAAACCTCTATTGATCAGTTATTGCTCTGCTGGAGCACGTTGGTAGCAAAACTTAATTTGATCAATAATGGAATTAAGGAATGTTGCACCTGACTTCCACTTATATGATTGGAACAAGCCACAAACCATGCTGGGTGGTAAAATATGAAGTTCCCTCCCTATGAAGGAACATGACTCTTGATTAATCAAGGCCCAGCAGGATCTTCCTTCGTAGTGCATGTTTAGGTCCCACAACTTCATTTCCTTTCTCTCAAGCCCATTCTTCAAACATTTCCCTCCTTTTTCACTGAGGGGAGACTTGGTTGGTGAACTAGGGGGCGTTTTTATTCACCCACCAATGTTCAAATCATAACAGAGACATTATACCCCCCTGCTCTTTGTCTATGAAAGGTGCTACTTGGAAGTTGAATCTTGAAAAAATTATCTTCTTTTAGTTGCTGAGCTAATGTATCGTTCAATTTTTTTCAGTTGTTCAGCTTGAAGTCAAATAACTTGTAAAGAATCTTACTTATTTTGTCCTTTATTTCAATTTTTTTTTCAAAAGAGTGGAGTCTAAATGCCGTGGTAGCAAGAAGGATAATAAGAGATTATCTTGTGGACAGTAGATGTACTATTGTTGCTATAGAGGGCAATAAGAGATTATGTTGTGAATAGTGGAAAATGAGTTGTGGATAGTGCATGATGAGCAAGGTAGAACGAGAGTATGCCATGTACAACCAATGAAGTGTTTTTTCTCTAGAAGGTCAATGAGGGATTATATTGTGGACAGTAGAAGAATTGGGTTTGAATCTTATCAATGCTTAACCTGTGACAACCAAATATTTGAAACTTTTGGTTTGTAGCCAGTAGTGTTTTGGTGTTCTAGTTTGGGTGCATGGTGATTTTGGGCCCTGGCTATTTGCAAGGTTAATGGCTTTGGTGAAGCAGAGATTTAGCAGTTATCTTATGGCGGTGAGTGGGAAAAGCTACTTCAACGATGATTCAATGATTGTATGACTCCATTAAAATAATGGGGAAAGTTATGTGGAATTATGTTGTATCTTCTACATTATTACTCACTTGCATATTAGCTAGAGTTTTTGCTTCAATGACTTCTAGCCATATATGAGTCCATTCCATGTAATGTAATATATATTTTTGTGAAATCGAGTTGCATAAAATCTATGTTTTTCTTTCAATTGATTCTATTTGCAATTTTTTTTAAAATAGTTTAGCAAGTTCTTCTATTCTATTAAATGGTTAAATGTAAAATACATAATTACAATTGAACCAGAGATTATACAATCCCAGCCCAATGAGAAACTAGGTCATGTTACTATTTAGCATAATAGTAAAGAGTTAATATATGTCCAAAAATGAAACTGTGTGGCATTTCCATCAAAAATTCTAGCCTAACATAACTGTGAAGTCAGAAATTAAGTCTAAACATCACATGAAATTATAATATACACAATAAAAATGGGAACTCATGGCCAAAAGCCTGCAATTAGGATCAACTGCACCCTTCAAACATGTCGATGGCAGAATGAGACATAATTGGGGAATCCCTAGAAGAACCCAGGAGCTTTGCTGGGAGGACACCATCATTTATTCAGAGCCAAGAATAGAGAGTTATCAAAAAAACTATTTTTTTTGTTCAACATTTCCAGTTTCTGTCAAATTTCTTACCTGTCATTTTTCTTGGATAGCACAACATGAACACAAATTTTTTTTTTGTGCTTGTAAAGTTCTACTTTAAAAAAAAAAACTCAGTGTGGTTGGAGCCAAGGTGGGGATGAAACCTTGTACCAGCTCACCCACATCCAAATATTCTCTGTACGCCCTCTCTATCTTAACATCCTCCTCTATGTCCCCTCTAAGGCCCTAATTCAGTGCTGAATGTGGGGGCAGAGTAACCTGTTGAAAGGCCAAAGCCACTGCGGAAACATCTCCATTTTTTCCAAAACTTGTCCAAAATCACCTCTTAGGTGTACATGTCAATTTACCTTGTTGGAGTCTCAATTGAGCTATGCTTATAGAACCAACTGCAGCAAGTATAATGAACAGGGAATTTACAAATCGATTGAAAATTGGCCAAGGTAACCCCCTTCGACTCTCAGCTCATTCCATGTGACTTATTTGAGTCTCCCCTGCATGTCCTAGGCCCAAAGTTGGGGGTTTTAGAAAATAAAATGTTTGAATAGTAAAGCACACAAACTAGAAGTGTAATTGGAAAACGTCAATGGATTTGGATACGATTCAGGCAGTGATCATCTACAGGCTTCTCCTACCAGTGAATACTAACAAGTTTCAACAAAACCACATGCCATTTCTTCCATCACACAAGGAAATTCATCCGTGATATATATATCCAAAGCCCATAGCCTAGTTTCCTTACACTTACCCCTGCAATGGATTTCTTTGAAATCTGCAGTAATCTTTACAAAATTTTGCAGTTGCATGAAGGAGAACACTTACGTAAGAGACCACAATCATAGAACTGCTTTCCCTTCCTTAAAAGTTCCCAGGTTAATACATTTTTAGTCAAAATTGTACTTACTAACTATAAGGGACCTTGGTACAAAGTGGATGGTTTCTCTAGCTTTATGTGATTCACAACTAAAATAATATTGATCTACACATTATTCTAGTATAGACTAGTGTCAAACAGTTGATACAATACATTTCTACTCATTTCCTTTGCAAGTCAGGGTGTTTGTATATTTCTGGGCAGATGTTAATTCCGTGTGACTCCATAAGGGTATCAAATATATATGGCATCCGTGATAGAAAGTTATTACTTAATTGAGTTCTGCGTGCAAAGTTAAAGGATAAACCTCTATTGATCAGTTATTGCTCTGCTAGAGCATGTTGGTAGCACAACTTAATCTAATCAATAATGGAAGTAAGGAATGTTGCACCTGACTTCCACTTATATGATTGGAACATCCCACAAGCCATGTTGGGTGGTAACATCTGAAGTTTCCTCCCTATGAAGGAACATGGCTCTTGATGAATCAAGGCCCAGTAGGATCTTCCTTCGTAGTGCATGCTTAGGTCCCACAACTTCATTTCCTTTCTCTCAAGCCCATTCTTCAAACATTTGCCTCTTTTGTCACTGAGGGGAGACTTGGTTCGTGAACTAGGGGGTGTTTTTATTCACCCACCAATGTTCAAATCCTAATAGAGAGATTCTACCCCTTTCTCCTTGTCTATGAAAGGTGCTACTTGCAAGTTGCAACTTGAAAAAATTCTCTTGTTTTAGTTTCTGAGCTAATGTATCGTTTAATTTTGTTCAGTTTTTTGCTTGAAGTCAAATAACTTGTAAATAATCTTACTTCTTTTGTCCTTCCTTTCTATTTTTTTTTCAAAAGAGTGGAGTCTAGACACTTACCCAAATCAATGTGTGTAGTTTTTCAATTTGGAAACAATGAATAAGCGTGACTGATGATCATTAATTATTTGAAGTTCTCCTAGCGGCCACTGACAACTAACTTGCATGGAGAACTATAGAGTAGATAAAGCATGGTTTCCTTTAGCTTCACCAACTATTCCAATTTCTCATGTTCAATTTGTTAAACATGATCATTGAAAATATTTGCATTCACCTTCTCATTAGTGAAGGAATTGAGATGTCATAAATATGTGTCTACTAAAGTACTGTATTCCTTGGCTTACCATATCTGTAAATCCCTTCTCCATCTATGGGAAAATTTTGTATAAGGGATTCTGGAGAATCACAGATTCTTCATTGATTTCACCATCGTCCTTAGGATTATAAATTACCCACAATCTTCTTTTATGAGTATTGATGGTTGTAGGGGTAGCAAAAAACATTTCAAGAAGGTTTTCAAATGGGGTAGAAGTTTATGAAGTGGAGTTTATATATATATATTTAAATACAAGTTCCTTTAACTATTAAAGGAATGATATACATATGCCTTTAGTATAAGAAAACAGGGCTGAAAATGTAGCTTCCACAAAAAAATCTAGGAGTCAAACAGAGATCACCAACTCACATAATGTTTACATGTCTTGTCCATGAAAGAGACTACATAAAACTACCTGAGTAAATAAATACTAAGAATTTACCACACTAGTTACACAAGGAGGCTAGTCATGGTAATTCTCTAGGGTAGGGTTCTAAGCCAAGATATGGGGATTGACACTAGGAATCTAGAGTGGGTCCACCCATCTATAGGAAGTTAAGGATGCTTGAGACCATATGGCCAAGGGATAACATCATTACCTGCTTGTTGCTTGGTAGACTATGTTGGAATTTGGGTAGCTCAAAGGAATTTTTGAGAGGTGAAAACCCACCAAAAGGAGTTGGTTGGGCAAGTTACCCAAGTAGTTGGAGTTTTGCCCCAAATATGTGGGTTTGGACAAAAGAAAATTAATTATTTATTCTAATTTAAAAACTGTCATGATCATAAAAATGGTCTTCAAGGGGTATAGTGCCTTTTATTAATGTTACGTGAAGAATTCTAACTGTAGACATCCTTTCTATCTGGTTATGTGGTGTACATGTCTTAAGATATCAACTACTTTCATCAAAATTTATTTATAAAGATCTTCAAGAGAGACACTTGCAACTTTTCTTGGCTCACTGAATTGTATCGGTTTGAGTTATGTATACATATATATCAATCTTGACATTGAAATTCCACATAGAACTTATACTACAAATTTTATCTTCTAAGGTCACTGACAACTGTAGCTAGATGATAAGCCTGGTGAGCCTTCGCTCTCGGTATCCTTTATGCTTAGAAATAATCTGGGGAATATCATTTCCTATGATTAAATCCTTTTAATATACTTATGCTTAGGAGGTGCTCTTATCGTGACTGATGTCACTTCTTATAGTCTTAAAAATACTATTTTATATATATATGCCTAGACTATAGCACCAAATTTTATGTGACATACTACTATAATATCAATGAAATACTTTCTCCAAGATGATGACATGAAGGGGAGTGATTGTTGGCAATATGATGCAATGTGTTGTCCTTGATGGCAACCTACTTGATGAAGTTGTCCTTGATGGAAACTGACTTGATGAGTTGTCTTTGGATAAGCAACCTATTTTTTAATGATGTAAATCTGATGTATCTATAGAGCAGTTCAGAAGTAAGAAAGAAAGAAATTCCAATAGGTGCCAGAATAATGATGAATAAGATATGTCACAAAGCATACGCCGGTTTGTAAAGGCAAAGTAGCGTATGTACACGGAAAAGTACGTACCAAGTAGTGTATGCCTATTTGCGCTCTAAATTTATAAAACCAGGAGACATTACCATGGTATTGGCCCACTGTATTGAGCGCTGGATTATCTATTTGATCCCCTCCAGGAACACCATCAGCGGTTGAGTGGTTTTGACTCATGGTATTGACAAAGGCTAAATCTATATAAGGAGAATAAGATCATAGTGCAAGAGTGTGCATGTGTAAGGGTTTTCGATAAATAAATCTCTTTAAGAGATATCTGCATGGTTGAATTGTGATAGATATGAATCTATGATGCACCTATGGATATGATGAAGGTTCAAGATCTCTCGATCTAGAAATGATGAATCTCTAGATGATCTGTAAAAGAAATTATGAAGACCTTGCGCAAGTCTGATGAAGAAATTGAAGAAATCTGGGTAAGTTTATAGATCTGGTCTGTTCTGCAAAGTTTATCTTTTACAGATCTATACGCTAGTTTGTCTCAGTAAAAGTGCGTATATACGCGGGTTCGCTTAATAAAAATCACGTATGGAATTTAGGGTTTCTGAAACCTATTTACAGATATTACTTCTGTGATTTCTGTTTTCTCTCTGCTGTTGGTCAATGAAGTCTTCTTGAAGTTCTGGGTTGATTGAATATGGAGTATGCTACTAATTTGATAATGAACAAATCTAATCACTGATTGAGAAAACATGATGAAGGATGAATGACTATCTAAACAGCTTTGCATTGCTGACAGATTGTCTGAATTGAAAGTTTCAGATCTGAATATGAATCTAAACAGATTTTGAAAGAAAGCATATGCTAGTTGGTGAAAATAAAAGTGCATGTATACGCGGAAACTGTGAAGAAAAGTCGTGTATTATTTCAAGAATATAAAACTAGCATGCACTGAAGCATACGCAGGTTGGTGTGAATAAATATGCGTATATACATGGTTTACATAAAGAAAAATAGCGTATGGTATCTGAATTAATGGTTGTTCAAGGTTGAGTTTTTATCTGCATATCTATTCTGAAGTCTGGGTTATTTCTGAAGTTTTGGTTACAGTGTTTTCACTGTTCTAATTGAAGTATTTGGAAAGAGTTTATGATTGTTGATAAAGTGCATAGGTCTGGGTTTTAATGAATAATTCACTCTGAAGTACATCTGCATGGAAGGAAAACAATTTATAGATTGATCTGAATTAATAATGCACCTATGAAGAAAATGATGAAGAGGGATCTCTAGATCTGAAATGACTATGTATTTTCTAGATTTGTTTATGGAATGTTTAGATCTGAGATGTGGAAAATATTTTCTGAAGTGAAGGGTAAGATCTGAGATATTTATCTATTTTGAAGAGTTGCACAACCCTACAATGTTTGCAGATCTATACGCAGGTTCGTGGCAGATAAAGCACGTATATACGCGGGTTGGTTTCAGCAAAAGCGCATATGGAATATGAGGTCAGTCCTGAAATATGTGTAGATGTATACGCAGGTTTGTCTCTGTGAAAGCGCGTATATACACAGGTTCAGTGAAGTAAAATCACGTATGGAATCTAGGTTTTTGTTGAAGTATGGGGAATGAAATGTCTGATCTGTTTTGTTGTTTTACTGCTATCTGTCAAAGATGTATTCATACAGGTCTGGGTTGTTTGAATGTTGATTATGTTGTTGATTATGTTGATTAAAGATCAAGCTGTTGGTTGATTGGCTGATGATTCAATTGATGGGGTTATAAGTTTCAGTTTGATGTATGTTGAGCTTAAATGAGTGGAGTGGGTCCAGTCTGAAAATCTGATGAAAAGTGGCCTACAAGGTATGTTGTGTGAAAGTTGTTTTGATCTAGTATGAAAATTGATGAAACGTGGTCCGCAGTGGTGCTGAGGGTCGAAGCCTTCAGTGAGGGGGTTGTAGCTCCCTTCTAGTGGTACTTGGTAAATGAGAGCAGGGGTAGTAGCTCCCTTCCAGGAGAGGTTGGTAAATGAGAGCAGGGATTAGTAGCTCCCTTCCAGGAGAGGCTGGTAAATTAGAGCAGGGGGTAGTAGCTCCCTTCCAAGAGAGGCTGGTAAATGAGATCAGGGGGTTGGAGCTCCCTTCCAGTAGTGGCTGGAGAACAAGAGAAGGTTGCAGCCTTCTACAGGTGGGTGCCTGCGTGCTGGTATGAGTCTACGCCAGTACAAAATTGTAAGAAGTTTTCTTTATAATAAATATTGAAGACAAAGACGACAGCAGTGGTGGTTTTCTCCTGAATTGGGTTTCCACCTTAAATACTGGTGTTCATGTGTCTTTCTTATGTGTGATGGTTTATTCTGTTATTACTGCACATGCTTACTGCTTACTAAACATCTGATGAATGAATGATGCAATGATCTAAGTAAAGAATTAAATGCATAATAAGATCTCTGGACATACGCAAGTTTTCTTAAGTATATCCACATGTATATGTGAGTTGGGTTCAGTAAAGTAGCGTATCGTTTTAAGAGAAAGAAAAAGTAAAAAAGTTTTCAGTCAGCTCTAAATGCTGATTCACCCCCCCCTCTCAGTATTTTTCCCAACAGTGATGGCTTAGTTTATAATTAATGGCTGTGAGTTTATTTTATGCATAAAATGGGTTTCAGTCCTCTTGAAACAACACATAACATAAATTTATGAAACAACACATAATTCAAATATTTTGGAGTGATTCCATAGCATGTCAAGTGTACTCAGAACTTTGATATATAGATTATACTAGGACCTTCATTGTTCTGCCTTAGGTTACCAAATTATCCTTTCGGACCTTTAGAACAAAAAACATCTCTACCATTTGTGCTAGTGTATGTGCCCAAAATAATTGAGCCTGAAGCCTATATAATGTTATTTCCCCATCCAAAAAAATCCCATGGAGGTCTCATCTATATGTAAAATAGATAAGTCTAGTAATCTAACCCCTCACAAAAAAAAATTATTTTCTAATTTCCTAAAATTAGTGTGTGTCCGGACTCCAGAACATAGATACCATGTTTATTACAAGCACAACACTCTTTATGATTTTTATCATAACCTATACAATGCATCAGGGATATAATAATGGAACCATCTTTGGATCTTTGAAAATTTTGAGAATTTTGGCACACCAAAAATTGGAATTTCTGATGCATCTCTAGATATTTATTAAAGTTATATATATATATATATATACATACTTAACAGAAATAAGTAATCCAAGATACCTCTGCCTAGATATGATCCTGTGATTTGAAATGGAAGCAAGACAGAGATGTGCCCTGGATTCCTCTTCTAATGGTTATTTTGATCCTTGATTAGTTTTGGGCACCCTGATCTGTGATTTGACACAAATATGATCGACTTTCTTGATGAATCGAGTATAAACCATGACAATGTCAACATCCCTATAAGCTCTTAAGACATTCGCATTTGAGGAATGAAATCTTCCAATTTCATTAAATATCTTAGTTCACACCTAAAGTTTGATCAACCTACAGTGGCATGTTTATTGTTTTGATATCCTACCTTGAATGACTGGTTATGATTGTATTGGAGCATACCTCTAATTAGTTTAATTAATGACCTAAGTGAAGACATGTGTTACTTTCACTTGGCATATTTAAGTTGAAGAAGTGAAAGGGCATCAGAATTAAGATCTCATCATTTCCATAGTAGTTGTGTTGTCAAGTAGTCTCACTGTATACAATAGCTTTATATTATTGCAGTAGTAAGCCTCAAGGTTCATCATTTCCCTGCAAAAGTTGCTTAAGACTATCATTGCAGTGTTTTGATCCAACACCCTAGTGACAATAACCTTTTGTATGAAAATAATCCTAAAGTGTTCATGATAGTCCTCCTCTGGGCCTAACTGAAGTATACCTGCGGTGAGTAAGTTATGAATATCATAAAGTTTCGCAAAGATCTTCTAGAGTATGCTGGCATGATATTATAGTCATTAACACTATCTTGAATGAGTGGTTTGCAGAACAAGGCCAACAACCTGAAGGGATCCTATAAGGCATCAAAAAACCTAAACCTTGTGGTATACTGTTGATAGCAAGAAGCTTCAAAACAAAAAGGCATCATCACACTTAAGGTATAATTCTCATTGACACATGAAAAACAGAGAATAGTAGGCAGGTTGCTTCAGATGCATTTGATCAATGTATGATGCTAGCTGATATAAGTTGACCAGAGACTTTAAGTTTGTTTGAATAGAGATGTTAGAGGTACCACTGAGAGTGATGATGACAATAATCAATAAGATAGTAAATACTTACTTGGAAATCCCTTGCCTTCAAAAAATATACATCTGGAAATCTCCAACACTATCCTATTTCCTCATTCAATGAACCCATTCTATTCAAGTAAATAAAGTGTAGAATTGCCTTTGCCTTTAAATCCCTTCACTTGTGTAACAATTGGAAAATTAATTTGATGCAAAATCCCTTTCCTGATCTAATTGAAGGACTTTAATTCTCTTCCCTAATTAATTTTTCATTCCTCTCTTAAGTTCTTGAACTCAACAAAAGCAAAAAACTTTATTATTAAGAAAAACATGTACATTTTCCTAAATATGTCAACAACAAGGAGAAAATGCCTTGCACTAGATACTGAAAGTGTCTTCATGGGTCCACAAAGGATCATAATAGACTAATACCAAAATTCACATCACACTCCATATTTTTTCTTCACCAAAGATCTTCCAACAGTATTTTCAAGGCAAGCATGTTGCACATGCATCTTTCTCCTCCTAAACTGAAAGTAAATCACTAACCATCTTAGGTTTTCTCTAAATGGAAGTTAAGGTGCTAAAAAATTTTATGCCATAAAGAAATGCTATGAATATTGATACTAGATATCTAAGCATGTGATTTTGCCACATCAACATCCACAAGCCTATACAACCCATTCTATTTTAGCACTGATGCAATCACCTAACCATTACCTTTATCTTTCACAAAATGATTTTCAACACTAAATGAGGCCTCGAAATATGTGTTGAAAATGCAGCAAGATGATGGAGCTTAGTGAAATGAAGTCGCCTTCACTAAGTGGGCCCATAGGCAAATTCTGGTGCAAAGTCTATTTTTAGACTATGTCTATTTTTAGACATATGGAGCATGGTCCGGGGATTGCAGTATGAGATTATTGGAGCATTGGTCATGTTGGTAAAAATAGATGGGACTCTATTTTTGTGACCTATAGGTCAAAGAGGTCGAAGTGTATTTTTACACTGCCTCTCCTTAAAATAGGGAAGTCAAATATTATTTACCCTTAATAATATTTAGACTATAAACTTCAGTTTACTCTCTTGGAGCACTTTAGTTCGAGCCTTGGAAGTGGCTCATGCATCTGACAGAGGAATTACGCTATTCCCAAGGGTTTGATGGCATCATGCATGGTTGACTTCAGTTGGACTTCAGTGGCAGAAGTTTGGAGGAGTTAATGAGACAGATAGTGGAGTTGTGTTCTGTTTATTTTAGCTGAACTAGTTGAGATTAGTTTAACTAGCTAATCAATTAGTTATGAGTGGAGTGAATTAAATATTATTTAATTCATTAATTAGTAACTCATTATTCAACTCAAGAACACATCAGTTCACTACAATGCATGAACAGTTCAGTGGAGACCAGTGAAAGAGGTAGATGAAAGGGTGGAGTTAGCTATCAGTGGCGACATCAGTTGTGCATGAGATTTGCACCACACTTGGAGGAATTTCCCATGATGATTGCGCTGTCAATCCAAGGAGATTCGAACCTTGGATCTCTATATAGACAGGCCTGGATTGCGCAATAGAGGCAAGGCAATTAGTGGTGAGTTTTGAACCAGTAACCTGTTCAAAACCAAGCTATTTTGTGTGTAACTTCATGAGATAGTACTGAGTACTTGTGAGGAGTATTGTACTGAGTTTGTTACATGATTTATCCATTATAATATACACAATAGCTGCGGGGTTTTCAGCTATAAGCTTTCCCCATACATACTGTGTTAATGTGTATGATGATTTGACGTGTTATCGCTTGATTTTATTTCCGCATGTTTGATGATCTGAGTCGAATAGATTATGTGTTGCATATAAATTCGAATTGTATGTGATCAGGATAGTCTCTGTGAATAATTAATCATTATTCAGAAAATTTCTACATGGTATCGGAGCTATTGAAGCAGAGATTGATCATTACAGTGATTACAAACTTATTTCGGTAGACAGAGTCTGCATGCGGGCCAGGTAACCTCCGGATTCATCTTTCTTCGGAAAGTGAAAGGTGTGGTAAATGCCCCTTGCAATCAATCTCTGTGCTAGAAATAATTTGTTCTCACAGATCTAGAGCGGTTGAGCTTTGAAGTGGAATTCGAAATTTTGCAGCAGTTTTGTTTTCTTGGTGCCGGTGTTGAAAATGTCTTTCAACGGTTTGCGACTCGAATATGCTCTTGAAGGCAGTTCAAATTATGTTGCATGGAAGGATCGCATGGAGGTAGTATTAGAAGATAATGGTCTGAAGGAGTTCGTAGATACGGATGTCCAAAAGCCCACTGATCCTGCTGAAGTCGATGCATGGCAAAAGAAGATGGCGAAGTGTCGAAGGATCCCGTTGGAGGGCGTCAAGGATCATATTGTATCCAGCCTGCATGGAAAGGCTACTCCATATTTAATGTGGAAAGCTTTGACGGATCTATTCCAGAGTAAGAGCGACCAAAGGAAGCTGGCGCTCAAAGATAAGCTCAGGAACATCAAGATGGATAAGGGCGACAGTATCGCCAAATACCTCACGAAGTTCACTCAGTGCAGAGATGAGCTGGGAAGTGTGGGGGTGACTGTCGAAGATGAGGACATGGTCTACCTGGCTCTCCTTGGTCTTCCGAAGGCTTGGCACTCATATCAAGATAGTGTCAATGGTCGGGAGAAGCTGCCAGGATGGGAGCGCCTTTGGGCGGATCTTATGCAGGAGGAGATAAGGAGGACTACTCGAGATGGATCTTCATCAAAGGGAGCTGATGAAGAGAACTGCGTTTTGGTGGCGAAAGCAAAGAAGGGGAAGGGTAAGAAAACTTCTCATTCTGGTGCAAAGGGCAAGAAGCAGGATATGACGAAAGTGAAGTGTTTTCACTGCCATGATCACGGACATTATGCTACCAATTGTCCAAAGAAGAAGAAGAACAAGCAAGCGGGAAGATCTGCAGATGGAGAAGATTTGGCTTCACAGTTCGAGCTTGATTTTTCACTGATCACATGCTTGGTTTCAAGTGTGTTGGGATCGGTGTGGTTCTTGGACAGCGGTGTGTCATTTCATATGACGGGAGATCAAGATTTGTTCTCAGATCTGGAGGACAAAGATTTGGGTGTGCACATCGAGATGAGCGATGATGGTAGATACAGTGCGACTCGTATCGGTACCATATCCTTTTAGAGGGAGTCTGGTAAAACCTTTGTATTGAAGGATGTCATGCATGTACCTGGATTGAAGAAGAACTTGATCTCTGTGGCGATGTTGGAGGATAAGGGGTATGATGTGGTCTTCAGCGAAGGAAAAGCCTTCCTGCGCAGTAAGACTACCGGAGAGACCCGGAAGATAGGGGTTCGAACCAAGAACCTTTATCAGTTGCAGGTAGATGGCTGCGCAGCTATGGCATGCAAAGCGGGAGAAGTGGTGAGCCGGGATGATGAGGGCGAACTGTGGCACAGGAGATTGGGCCACCTTCACCATGGAGCTTTGAAGATTCTGTAGCAGATTTCTACCGGGCTTCCTAAGGGCACCCTTGCGCAGTCAGATCAGTGCAAGGGGTGTACTTTAGGGAAGTATGTGAAAGCCACCTTTCACGAGAAGGATAGTCGCGCCACGACGATCCTTGAGAGAGTTCACACAGACGTGTGTGGTCCTTTCGCAGTTGCTTCGACAGCAAAGCACAGGTATTATGTGATCTTTGTTGATGATTTCTCTCGAAAGTGCTGGATCTTCTTCATGCAGAAGAAGAGCGATACATTCGCGAAGTTCTGTGAGTTTAAAGCACGGGTCGAGAAGGAGTCGGGGAAGAAGGTGATTGCTCTAAGGAGTGATAACGGTGGTGAATTCATCTCGGCTGAATTCAAGGAGTTCTGCAGCGCAGAAGGGATTCGGAGAGAGCTCATCGCACCCCATAACCCACAGCAGAACGGGGTGGCTGAGCGGAAGAACAGAACGATCGTGGGTGCTGCACGGCGATGTTGCATGATCAGGGCCTACCCCTTCACTTGTGGGCTGAGGCATGCAATACAGCAGTGTATGTGCAGAACCGTTGTCCTCACAAGGTTCTTGGCATGAGTACACCAGAGGAGGCTTATTCTGGCAAGAGGCCGGATATTTCCCATTTGCGGATTTTCGGATCTCCTGTCTACATGCATGTGACGAAGGATGCAAGAAGGAAGCTGGATCCAACTGCTGAAGTTGGAATATTTGTGGGGTACACCGATACACCTCACAACTATCGGGTGTATGTGCCAGACAGTCGCAAGACTGTTGTGCGACGGGATATAAAATTTCAGGAGGAGAAAGCCATGCAGTGTTCGCTTGAGAGGGAGCTACACTTGCATGCAGATGAGGAGCTGTTAGTTCCTAAGGAGGAGCCTCCGGATGTGGATCAGCCACAAGAGGAGGTTCAGGAGGTGGAAGAAACCACCCAGGCAGCGCCAACCATCAGAGGGCGCATGCGCACTACAGAAGCTGAGCGACTGGCTCGGGATGCAGAGAAGGTTGTAGGACCACCTACAGCACAGCGCAGACAGAGACAGTCACCGGATCGGTACACTGGATACATGGCTCTTGTGATTCAATGTGTTGTGACGAAGCCATCCTCTTTTGAGGAAGCTGTGGAGGAACCCGCATGGGTTGATGCCATGATCGAAGAATATGATTCGATCATCAGGAACAGTGCATGGGAGATTGTCCCAAGACCGGTTGGGAAATCAGTGGTGGGTTCGCGATGGATCTACAAGGTGAAGCAGCCGGCTGACGGGAGTGTGGAGAAGTACAAGGCGAGATTTGTCGCCCGTGGCTTCTCACAGATCGAGGGGATTGACTATGAGGAGACTTTTGCACCTGTCGCAAGGTACTCTTCCATACGGACGATCCTTGCTCTCTCAGCGCAGATGGGTGGCACATTCATCAGATGGATGTGAAGACTGCGTTCCTCAATGGAGTTATTGAGGAAGAGGTGTACATAGAGCAGCCTGAAGGTTTTGAGATCTTCAGCAGTGAGTCGCATGTGTGCCGACTCAAGAGAGCACTGTACGGGCTGAAGCAAGCACCTCGTGCTTGGTACACTCGGATAGACAGCTACTTCACCGTGCTTGGATTCTCCAAGAGTGAGGCGGATCCTAACCTGTACCAGATTGTGGTGGAGGGGAAGCTGTTGATCATCGTACTGTATGTAGATGATCTGATTTTGACTGGCGACGAGCAGCTGATACTTTCATGCAAGGAGGATCTTGCACGAGAGTTTGAGATGAAGGAACCTGGGCATCCTTCATTATTTCCTGGGATTGGAGATTTGGCAGCGCAGTGGAGGACTGTTTGTTTCTCAGGGCAAGTATGCCCGGGAGATTCTGGAGAGGTTCAACATGCAGGGCTGCAAGCCTGTTGATACCCCTCTTCCTGGAGGATGGAGGAAGGGAGATGCTACTTCGGAGGAGGTAGTGGATGCCACTGTCTATCGACAGTTGGTGGGGTCGTTGATGTATCTGGTCAATACTCGACCCGATATATGCTATGCAGTTAACCAGCTTTCGCAAGCTATGGTTAAGCCTACCAAGCTCTTTGGGAAGGCGGGCAAGCATGTATTGCGCTATATCAGAGGCACATCGGGATATGGTCTATGGTACAGACAGGAGGATGGAGTGAAGCTTTCTGGTTTCACTGATGCAGATTGGGCAGGGAGCCCAACAGACCGGAAGAGCACTTCTGGAGGTGTTTTCAGCATTGGGTCGACAGCAGTTTCCTGGTACAGCAGGAAGCAGAGATCCGTGGCACTCAGTTCAGCAGAGGCCGAGTACATGGCAGCAAGCTTGGCTGCATGTGAGGCTATTTGGATGAGGAAGATCCTCGCAGGTTTGTTCATGTTGCATTTGGAGCCTACAGTGATCTACTGTGATAACCAGAGCTGCATCAAGCTCTCGGCTAATCCAGTATTTCATGATAGGTCCAAACACATCGACATCAGGTACCATCATATCAGAGATTGTGTTCAGCGGAGAATCATGATGCTTTCATATGTTCCCACGGAGGATCAGGATGCCGACATCCCGACGAAGGCGCTCACCAGGAGCAAGTTCGAATTCCACAGAGGCAGGATAGGGGTTGCAGATAATCCATATCTTGCTGAGAGGGAGTGTTGAAAATGCAGCAAGATTATGGAGCTTAGTGAAATGAAGTCGCCTTCACTAAGTGGGCCCGCAGGCAAATTCTGGCGCAAAATCTATTTTTAGACTATGTCTATTTTTAGACATATGGAGCATGGTCCGGGGATTGCAGTATGAGATTCTTGGAGAATTGGTCATGTTGGTAAAAATAGATGGGACTCTATTTTTTGGACCTATAGGTCGAAGTCTATTTTTAGACTGCCTCTCCTTAAAATAGGGAAGCCAAATATTATTTACCCTTAATAATATTTGGACTATAAACTTCAGTTTACTCTCTTGGAGCACTTCAGTTCGAGCCTTGGAAGTGGCTCATGCATCTGACAGAGGAATTACGCTATTCCTAGGGTTTTATGGCATCATGCATGGTTGACTTCAGTTAGGACTTCAGTGGCAGAAGTTTGGTGGAGTTAATGAGACAGCTAGTGGAGTTGTGTTCTGCTTATTTTAGTTGAACTGGTTGAGATTAGTTTAACTAGCTAATCAATTAGTTATGAGTGGAGTGAATTAAATATTATTTAATTCATTAATTAGTAACTCATTATTCAACTCAAGAACACATCAGTCCACTACAGTGCATGATCAGTTCAGTGGAGACCAGTGAAAGAGGTAGATGAAAGGGTGGAGTTAGCTATCAGTGGCGACATCAGTTGTGCATGAGATTTGCACCACACTTGGAGGATTTTTCCATGATGATTGCGCTGTCAAGCCAAGGAGATTCAAACCTTGGATCTCTATATAGACAGGCCTGGATTGCGCAATAGAGGCAAGGCAATTGGCGGTGAGTTTTGAACCAATAACCTGTTCAAAACTGAGCTAGATTGTGGGTAACTGTATGAGAAAGTACTGAGTAATTGTGAGGAGTATTGTACTGAGTTTGTTACTTGATTTCTCCATTATAATATACACAATAGCTGCGGGGTTTTCAGCTATAAGCTTTCCCCATACATACTGTGTCAATGTGTATGATGATTTGATGTGTTATCGCTTGATTTTATTTCCGCATGTTTGATGATCTGAGTGGAAGAGATTATGTGTTGCATATAAATTCGAATTGTATGTGATCAGGATAGTCTCGGTGAATAATTAATCATTATTCAGAAAATTTATACAATATGGAATCTATATTATTATCTCACTAATTGAGAGAATACTTTTATACATATCTGATCAATGGTATGTAATGCACATTCTCAAAAGTACACTTCTTAACATCTAACAATTTCATTTGAACATCCCCACAATTTTCCACAAAATGCACCCAACCAAACCCAAAGAATATAGTTTCTATTTTGGATTTAGCTTCAACGAAGGTAATAAACCAATCCTTCTTGATGTTCATGTGCTTTAAAGCACCAAAATCAAGGAACCAATTACGTAAAGGCCCAACTCCCACGTAAGAAGAAATTTAAAAATATATATATACTATATATGTTCTAGGTATATTGATGCTGGGCTGTCATAGGTTTCCTAGCTATGCAGGTGTTTATTACTGTTGTGAATTTTGTATGGCACTGAACTGGGATTGAGTTTAATACGCAGTTCAATGCTTTGAATTTTTTATAATCCAGAGCCAATTCATCCCTTTTTCTTGTCCATTCTGGCCGCGTTTCATGATTGAAAGTAAGATTAGGTCAAGGTTCATCTAGGGTGAAAACTGTTTCAGTCATAATTGACTTCATCACATCCACGAACAACTTGCCAGTAATTGATATCTGCCCAGATTTGTTATGCCTTTAGAACAAGATGGTTCTTTAGGTTATATTTGATTTGGACTTATAAGTTATAACTACTAGATTTTAAAATATGCATATACTGAAAATGTATCTCTCCTTGTACAAATTTAAAACAAGACAACATTTGTACAACAATACTAGGAGAGCATTGGCAAGTTTTAGAGTGGACCTTCCTTCTAATCAATGGAGCTATCAGGTAAATACAGGGTGCCATTGCTACTACTTGTGGGATTTTGCTATAAATAGATTCGTGGCATGGCATGAAGAATGGAGTTTTTCTAATGGTTCTCTTCATGTTGATGGTTATAATTTTAACAGATTCAACAGCGTGGCTACAACTGGCACATATTCCTTTCAATATCCAGATTTTGAAGGCACGAGAAGGAATAATATTTTGAAGAAGTGAAAAGTAGTTCACCTTATTATAGTTACCATGCTAGGTCTTCCTTTATGAGCGTCACAACATCAAATCATTTCCATAAATATGGTTGTGTAAGAGTCGTGATGGTGTTGTAATGTAAATTATGTTTCCATAGTTGAAAATCTGAAGTATTTTGCGATATTGTTATTCTACCATGGCACCTGGATCGGATGCATTGTTTATCAACACTTTTTTAATAACATGTTTTCTTTTCTTCCTGCTACTGTTCATTTCAATCTTTATACGATGCAGAACAAGTCTTTATGAAATAATAGCAAAGATCGCTAGAAGATGCTTCTAAATGATTCCTAATTCTTAATGATTTAAGAACTTGGTAACTACCTTGGTAACTTGGTAACGCTTAAATTGACCATTTTGAGACAATTTTTTTTGCAGATAAGGATGGTAAAATGTGGGGACAACTAAGACACATGAGTTGGGCAAAGTTAAATTCCTTTCTTCTGTTTATTAATCATATAACTGAAAAATTATATATTTGACATCATCACATCTAAGAGAATGTTATAATAATAACACCTTATGAAACCCTCCATTATGAAAAATAACAATAATATCCTTTATTGATGGGAGTTAGACAATATCAGGGACAATAACACAAATATTCTCATTGGAAAGGATCCTGGGATTGGTAGCAGGGACTCACACATCCTTTCAGAGCATATCATTTAGACTTTAAATGATCAAGGGTATCTCTACCTTCACTGGGTCTCAAATAGGGCTGGATTTTTTGGTATGCAAACTTGGAAAGATGCGAATGAACTTCACTTTGGAGATCACCTTGCATAGGAATGGTCTCACTACACAAAGTTGTTAAGACAATGTATCATTTCTCTATCCCCTTTTGAGGATACTATGGTTTGGTATTCTTGTCCTTGAAACCTGGGATGTCCTTTTTCCTGCTTAGATCAGCTACTCACAAGTTTATTTGCTATTCCAAAATACGTTGTATACTGAGCCCTAGTAGATCTACTTCTGACAGTGGATTTTCCCATCAAATCATTGTACAATCAGCTCCATATACGATCAAAAACTCACAGTGAATTACTTCGCTAATTCATTGTATATCAATCCTTTAACAATTGATTTGCTCACACTCATTAGGTCCACCATCATGATTGTACATTAGCCCTTAAATGCATGTTCATAGCTCCTAGATCTCAGCCTTCTTGTCTAGATCTTGATTCCTTATTTCGTTCAGTGATAAGATACATGGTCAGTCCTTCTTGCATCTTTTTCCAAGTCTACCAGACCCATAGAACCCTTCATCTAGACCTTCGATGCTCCATTTACACATCTGATCTGCTACAACACTCTATTCAGACCTTAAGCGCTCTAGATTTTTCCTTCAACACCTTGATATGACCCTTGGAACCTCAAATATGGTCCTTGTTTTACCAAAGCTAACCCTAGAGCTTCCAGATCTAAAGCTCAACACCTTTGTCTTAGCAGCGTTAGCCTTTAGGCCATATTAGGCCTTAACCACCTTGCGGCCTTCTCTAACCTACACCAGGCTACTAATTTGTGCCTTGACCCTCTAAAATATGACCTCTACAGACTTGCGAAAAACCTAACCATCCTACGTCTCTTCTCTCCCTTCTGTGTATAGTCTTGAGGAGTCTTAGTCCCTTTCCAACTGCCTCAGAAGCCTTATGATTTACCTACAACAAGAAAACTAGGGCTTCAACCCTTCTCCAATACTCAAAACAGAACACGGTTAGGTCTCTAACTTCCACAACCTTGCCTTAGCAAACTTGGGTTGCTCACACTAGCTTTCCACCTTCATTAGGGTTTGTTGCCTTAAGAATAGAACTCGGCCCTCTTATGGCATGCTTAGTACAAGAGGGATACATCTCTCTTGCACAAGATGTGTCATGAGCCTCTTCTTATATTCCTTTTATACTTTCCCTCTGTCTATAATGAACTCTCGATCATACTATCTCAATGAGCAGCTCTCCATCTTCGTATCAAGGCAAACAATTGATAAAGAAGAGGATGACTATCAACATCAATTGTTGAATCCAAACATCATAGCTCCCCCTTAATATTCAGAAGGTAACTCTACCTATAATGTAACCATCTACATTTTTCTATTAATGATGGGATTTTATACCTCCTTCTAAAGCTCTGTTTTGGATGATCATCTAGCCTTTAATCATGTGATATCCATACGAGAGATGAGACTTCCATGAGGCAACTGATCCATGGTAGGGAAGATTCCTTTGCATTCAGGTGACTATATCTATACGACTATTTATTATAGGATATTCTGCTTATCATACTTGACAAGACATAGAATATGTCATGTACCTTCTTCAGGACAGCTTAGATTTCGTGTAGATGAGTGTTTCCCCAAAACAGATTGTTCCATAGTGCCATGCACTTATTTTCTTAGTTTATCTTTAAAATAGGGGCTCTAGGTGTGTTACATTTATGAAAAGTGATGTATTTTATTTTACTAGTAGATCCCATGAGCTTATTCATAAATAACATTTAAAAATATGAACTATCTGACTATTTTGTTCACAACAAGACTATAACACAGTTGGAAATTTACAAGAGATTCAATATATTATCATGGCTTATGGAATAAAACAATAATGCATTAAATTATGTTGAGCTAGATATGCCATATATATAGAAGAGAGGATATAGCACAAGAGTGTATACTGATACAAACTACCAGAGATATGATGTCGTTACCACTACATTGATTCTCATGACATTAGAATGAGTAGACCTGATCATTGGAGGGACATGTGGCCACAAATGAGCGAGAGTGAGGATTATGTGATGATCATTAGAAATATGTCATTTCATAATGCAATATTTTGTGTAATGTGGTGATGTTGCTTCAAATAAAGGTGGCAATGCCAAATGCAATGCTCTAGAAATTATATAATGATGTAGATAATAAGTCAGATGCAAGGCTCCAAAGATAGCTAGAGAACCAAGCTACTAGAAGCCTGTTATAGGTTTATTGAAATCAAGAGCCCATTTCTAAGATTTGTTTCATATAAATATGTATGTATAGAGCCAATGTTGCTTACATCTTGAAGATATTCGATCAGTCTTCAAAAAAATGCTTGGAAAACCTTAGATCAAATTTTCACATGAAGATAATGTGGAGTGAAATCAATGTCAAGACGATCATGCATTTCCAATTGTTCCACCGTTGCATATGAGGATAGCTATTGCCAGACATAAATTGATATCAATCCTTATTATTGATAATAGATTTTTCAAAATAGACAATGTTGAATAATTCATCCAATCTTGCTAATTGTCAAGTATTCCATATGTAATTAAGTCTTTTTGCTATATTTAGTTTGCAAGCATGGGATTTTGTTGGGCCCTATAAGGGCGAGGATATTATACTCAATTTATCAAATAGAAAAATCACCTCTTAATTAGTATTCTCTCTATTTTCAGGTGTTCATCAATGTCCCATGGTATTTTAGTGCACTGTACTACATGTTGAGCCCTTTCTTGACACAACGTACCAAGAGAAAATTTGTAATTGCACGCGAAGGAAACGTCACAGAGACCTTATACAAGTATGTGAAATTCCTTCTCTGATGTGGTTAAAATATGCTCAACCTCAATTGAAGACTTGGATTATATATGATGGAATGAAGGATATATTCAATGAAAATTTCCTAGAAACTTATTTAATACTTGATTTTACTTGCAGATTTATATCTCAAGAGAATGTGCCTATACAGTATGGGGGACTTAGTAGGACCAAAGATATAGAATTTGGACCTCACAAGCCTGCAATAGAGTTCTCCATTAGAGCTAGGGAGAAAATCAATCTTGAGATCGAGGGAGTGGAGGTAATGTACGTAAAAAAATTCTCAAGTTTGCAGATTTTGTGTCAGATTCTGCATTTAAATTCATCTCATTCGCCTCAGTTATGTTTCCAATATACTTCCAAATTTGATGAGTTTTATTTTTGGATATAAATTTTATGGGTGTTGTATTTGAGATCGATTTTATCCTCAAGATCTATGCGATTGGGATTTTTCTTTGTTTTTGAATTCTCACATTCAAGTTGTCTATTGTTCATGCGGGAGCAACAATTCTGTGGGACCTCATAGTTTGGAGTATGTGTTATTCATAATGATCTTGTATTCTCTTCATTGATGAATTTTCAATCTGTGATTTTTGACCTAAGCCATTGCATTATCAATGTGTCAAGGCTCAAAACTCGACCTATATGCCAACTACTTCTTATGATCGTTCGTAGGAACATGAATCCTAATTTTTGTAGGTTTAAAATTTATCACAAGTTTTATCTATTGTGGTCGAATTTGTGGAGGTTATCTCAAAATTTATTTAAGTTACCATGGTTCTAAATTTCTTATGAACTTTCAACACTATAACAAACTTTGGTGCAAATTGTTGATCAATTCTCACTTAGGGTTATAGATGTTAATGAAAATTTTGTGTGCATGCATGAGAGTTGGGTGAAAATGCACAATGTTGTGTAGCATTACTGTGATAAATATGGGATAGTGCAAAGCATAGTTTTGAATATTAGTCTGAGTTGACTCATACCTAATCAACTCAGTCAAGTTGATTGTTGGCTGAACAGTTAATTGTTGGTTCAATGGATAGAAGATCTTGCAGGCACAGATACCAAAGGGAAAAATGGAGCCCATCATGGGGTACTCTTCATAATTATCCACCACTGCTACCTTCCATGCTTCCTCAAACTCCTCTCCAACCTCAATATCAGTGCTAGTAGTAGCACAAGCAACAACACTACGCTTAGCAGAACTAGAAGAACGTGTTTTCCATACTGCACAAGAACTACTTCCCTCATGAGTCACCATGTGCCATTCTTGGTCTCGGTGGTTCTCTTCCTTCAACTCCTGGTTCAACTACCATATATTCATTGGAACCAACACCCCGAACTCCACTAGACAACAATTCACCATTTTGTAGTAGTGATTCGCCATTTGTACTGGTGATTCGCCATGATTTTACAAGATAATATAATCTCATGAGAGACTCACCAAAAAAATATATATACATATTATATTATTAATAAAATCACCTTCCATTTTTCCTATGTATCATGGGGATTCACCCATTTATTATATATATAAATTTAGGGGGGTTCTTAAAATTTTCCCTAATTTCCAGTGTAGATGTAGGTGCCAAAGATGATATAGAATCACCAATTATTCCATTGAAAAACATTGATCAGCATCAGCATAGGTCCCCATTATGTGTATACACATTTTTTATCATTTTTCTTGGGACTCTCATAGCATGTTTCTTTCACTAAAGAACCTGTTAATGTACTCTTTTTCTGTTTTAATGTGTACATAATTTTCCGTAATGAAGAACCTTTTAATGTACAATTTGTAATATCATTCAGCTTAAATGTCTACTCATGTTATATTTTTTGATAGCATTTACCAAATTTGTTATTGATGAATGCAATTATGGTTTTTATGCTAGATGCTCTGCTATGGGGTGCACGTGCTACACTCTCTCCCACTTATGAATGGGATATACTAATAAACTATGAATCATGTACTCATCAATATACTCTATATAGAAATCAATCTTTTCTTCTTCTGAAAGTAAATAAATTATTTTCAATACTTAAACTCATCCAAGATTAGGTTCTTAAGGAAATTGTAAATTTCAAACGAATACTAAGCCTATGAATTTGTTATAATCAAAATATGACCAGTGATACTTATGCAAAGATCAATGTTAAAATGGAGTTGCAACATCTTGGCATATGTTTTAATTTCAAAGCTATAACTCTATCTAGATACAATTTTGACCTCAGCAAATAAATATATAGACAAACCTATTTCCAAAAGCACAACTGACCCAAGGTGAATAGCAAGGGTTCTAGGAAGCCCAAATCTCTCGCATTATGAAATTCGTAGTTATTTATTAATAAACATCAATAGGTGCAGTAATACACATATCCATCACAGACCACTTAGTATAATTACAACAATGTTCAATAATCTCTACTAAGTAAAATTACAATAATATCTAATACTGACTAATAGAAGGCATCAAGGCACAAGAATCATGTGCCCTGTGTGGTATGCATGAGTTCTTCAGTTCGTGTGATTGAATCATGTTGTGTGCAACATCTATTAGGTTTGTGTGCATTATACTTTGTGAAGGTTGATATCTATTGTACTAACTAGTGGATGTCCTTAAACCATAGACATGGGCCTTTTTAACCACATCTTGATGAACTTGTGGATTATTGAGTAAATATTTGATGCTGGCATTTGGTGATTGCTATTGAGAGTTCTCGTCATTAAAGAACCTCTTCTATTGAGAGGTCATGGGTTCAATTTTCTTGACACTCTCAGTGTCACTAGGATATACTCTTGGTGTTTGATCTTGGGCCTTGTCTAAATTACTCTTACTCCAATGAATCGCCAATTCACCATGGTGTACAAAAAAGTCAAGTTTCCTATTTTTAAAAGTAATTTTGAAGGAAATTTTAGGCCATCATTTGTTTTTTCAATAAAAGAAATAAAAAACTATCATGGAGACACCCTTTCATGGAGTATAAAAGGTCAATTGACGTAGGTGGAAGAAGCAATAATTGAAGTTTAAGGAACATATGCATTCAATATGTGAGAGGAATTGCTAACCAAACCATGAATAAGCCTAGCAAATCAGGCGGTAAAGGATAATTGGGGGGACAAAAAATAGGTTTCCAATTGACCTTATACCAAAAAAATATAAAGGTTTCCAATTTATCATGCAGAAGCCTAGAAGACTAGATTAGAGTTATTTCATTGGAGATTGAATGAGAATAGGATGGAAGGTTACAAGGAATTTTTCTAGCACTCTTTGAAGGATGGAATTTTATTTGTAGGTACACTGTCGATTGTTTCTGAATTATTCCCTATCAGATTATAAATTATTTGTAGGGGAAATTACCATATGGAAGGGACATGAAGAAAACTGGTTCTGTTGCAAAAGCCCAATAGGGCAGTCTTATGTAGCCCTGAAGATTTCTAATGTTGAAAGTATGGCTATAATAGTAAGTCCTATGGTTAAATATAAGACCTATGATTACTGAAAGGGTTATTGCGTTGAGTAAGTCTAAACTTTTACGGTTGTACCCCGTTTTAACATTTTTACATTTGTGATATTTGTGCCTCTCAGGGCTTGTCAATATAAATTTCCTTTTACCAGCTTAAAAAATGGTTACATTGATAGATGGAAAGATGATAGGATTTAATCTACTAGGGTTATCTGACCTTCTTGCAGCTTTGGCCACAGTATGGTAGATAAGCCCATGTACATGTACGACTCAACATAAGATAAGAGATATTTCTAAGAAAACAACAATATTGTTCACACACTAGAAACTGAATGTTTTTAGTGATTTTCAGAAAATTGGTTATATTTTTCATATTTTATTTGTTTATTCTCTCTAACAACATAAATTAAATTTTGTAAAATGCAGAACTATATTTGGAGTGGAAAATGTAAAACCCTTCAATTATTTAATAGAGTTGGTATAGTCCTGATGGTGCTAAATATTCTCATAGATCATAAGTTAGTGGCATCTTCAAATACAACTAAATTTCATTCCTTTCTCCATTGAAACTTATAATGTCATTATGGTTGAAATTCAAACAAGAATCCCCATCATTAGTTCCCATACAAGTCATATAAACATGCATTATATGCAAACACTGCAAATACTTCAAGATCATGTCAATGGCCCTTCCAGAAAGACCTATCTTAATACACAATCTAAAAATTACTTCAATAATAGCATAAATATAACACCAATAAATCAGATAAATTTTCACTAAGCATGCAAAATAAAGGTGGCATTTAACCTCGTTGTCCTAATAAATTAGCAGACTAAAACAACCATTAAACTTGCTCAGTACATGAAAAAATCAGATCTACAATCACAAATTTAAGGCAACAACAATTCACTTCATATTATCATAATATTAAGACAAAGCAGAATACCTTAGCTCATCTCAATCTAATACAAGTAGTGTAACAAACAATGCCTGAAGATTTTATTAGATACTGCTCAAATTACATGGACTGAATACAGATATGGAACTACAATAAGAGAATACATAAAATAGAATACAGACTTAAAACTCAATGGAACCAAAATAAATGTTGCGAGCTCTTCTTGAAACTGTCTCTTTCTTTAAATCTGAATAACAACAGCTAGAAGTCTTTGTCTCTCTACAACATCCTCCATCCACATAGTTGAGGCAATGATACTCATATGCAGAAATATCTTCCATATTTCCATTGATTGTTGGCACTTTGATGGTTCTTTTCACCCGTTATTTCCTTTAAAACAAAATAAGAATAATGTTGTCCGATGTTTATGGTTCATCCATTACAAAACAAATTACCAAAATAGGTTCACTTAAAATATAAATAGTAACTTTGATTCATTTTCATCAACCAAATATTCTCACCATAAAGTTCTAAGGCATTCTAGAAGGTTGTCCTTCCTCGGTAGATGGTGTATCTCTTGGTAATTGATTGATTGGAAGTGTATAATAGCTGAGTGGTTCTGGGGGCATGGATGGAGGCATGTTGGATGTCATAAATGAACAAGGTATATGGTGCGGGCGGTGATACAATCTAACTGGTTGTACGATAGGGGGCAACACCCTAGGGTGTGGAACCAAATTTTTAAGGGTTGAGGTAGGGTGCCCAAGGAATGAACATGGTGCATATGGTGGAAAAAACGAAGGAGTTTGTTGATCAAAGGGTAGAGGTGGACGCATTGAACCAAATGGAAAAGGAACGAGTGTACTCCCTATATTTGAAAGTTCAACATCGCTTCTATGTGTAGAGGCCTACAAAATAGTCATTCCAATGTAAGTATATTCAGCGTGTGACAGAATGCACAACTCCAAATTTGCAGCCAAACAATTATTGAGACAACTGGATTAATGTTATCCAAAAATGACCCATTGAATTTTGAGTTAAATCCCAATGGCTCGACTCAGAAATACATGCATCCAGGTATGGAAGAGACTCAAACAATATGTGTATTGGTTTGTAACCAATAATTCTACCCTATAATTTTCTACACAATTATTTTTGAATATTATAAATAGCAAGGCGATGACAGAGAAGAAAACTATAGGCATGTTACCTGTTAGATATCAAGAACCTGACAAGTCACTAACTCAACTGATCCAAAATTCTGATTGGCAATGCATTTATAGCCCAGTCCATTAGGATTATAATTAGAGTTTGTTGTATGTGGAGGTGTTGGAGATGAAAAAATTGATGTTGAAGAAACAACAATGGCACTCATGTCAGCACATAAAACCACCACATTTCCATTCACATGTTTGGTGATAACATTAACGTTCCCCCAAAAACCCATTAGTAGGTAGGCAAACTCAGATTCAGTAAAGTCCACAATTGGTACCTTTTCCATGACAACTTTCCAAACATATTCTTCATGATCACACATTTTAATCCCGCACCCTATTGAGGAGCTAGAAGGATCCAAAGCATACAAATTTCCATTCACTATAGCACTCAGTTTTGTCCCGACCTTCCTTGCAGGTCACCCCACTCCCATGCTAGTTGGCATTTTTGTCCAAGGGTTGGTAGCAGGATCAAATATTTCACCCCCAACATCCACAAAGAAATGCCATGAATATAAGCTTTGAGGAACATAAAGCCTTCCCCTAACATAATCAAATCCTGTAGCAATTAGTTTCCACACAAATTCCAATAATGCAATTGGCAGGACACAAGCTTGTGCAAATGGCATGCTAGGAATTTGCGCCCATAAATTAGCAACTAGATCATATACTTCAGCTAACTGAAGAGGGACCACTAATCCTTGAGCCTTGCTCACTCCTCCAACAACATAAAGCTTATTGTTTAGAACACGTTTTTTGCAATAAGCCTTTGCAGTGCTCATTGAGGTAACCTTTTTCCATAAACCTTTTTAAGGGTCAAATCGCCATACATATATGCTAGCACAGTCCCTAGAAAATCCACCTAATACATACAAGCATCCATCAATGGCTCCTGTGGAGCACCCACAAAAAAAAACTCTATTTCGACCAATGTTGCGCCAAAACCAATACTTAACACAACCTACAAATTTGATACTAGAATACCCCATTGCAGCCCACAAACCCAAAGATGCACTCCTTTGTTCAAGCTCCTACTCGCATGCAAGCTCTGGCATTGAAGGCAACCGCTGCCATCTACCAGAAATAAGATTTAGGGAATACCGTAACAGCCTGCCTTCTTTGTTTTTCATCAAAATGTATAGCCATTCCTCTCACAACTATAGTTCTTTCCTCAATTCAAAAATTTCATTACTAATAACATGATACCAAGTTTTACACACCTCCTTTAAATTAGAATGCCATATGCGAGGCACCCTGGCCAGAATCCCAACAGATAGCTGATTAGGGAGGCCTAGCATCAATCTAGGATGCTCCCCTTCTTCCCCTAGCCAGGACCTTTGCCTCTTTTTGCATTCACTTTGAGGTTTTGGCTAAACCTCAGAGCTCCTGTTGGACACAAGGCTCCAAATAGATCCCATTACAAACATCGCCCTATGTAATATGAAAAACCCACCTCCCACAAACTTTAATTTACACCCTAACCCCTTCTTTTGCAAACCAATGCTATCAAATACCCTACCCAACACACCTTTTTGACAGAAATTTCCAACTCTGAAAAACAAATATCAATCACAGTACAATTGAATCACTGACAAGAATTGTCTCATAGTGTGCCCTAGACCAATTCATTACTGCCTCCATTATCGCTGCTACAAATTTGTTACAGAAATGCCTCGTTACCATCATCATTATTAATATGGATAAGAAGGTAAATCTATTGTTGGAGCTCTGTCTCCTGGCCTGTTCACCCTTTCTTAAAGTTTGGTACCGTTAAAAGATATCAGATAGTAACAAGCCTACCAAACTCAGACAGTCCTCAGTGGATAGGATCCTCATCTCTTTTGCAAAATTGTAAGTTGTTCATATCCAACCTTGTTCACCAAATGGAAGTGAAAATATTTTCTCCAGATACCCTTGCTTGAAAAAGGCTTAACAAGACTATACTCACAAAGGATATTCTCTGGAGTAGGATCTTAGTTCAAAAGTATATATCCCCTTGTTCTTTGGTTGACTAAATTACAAAAGAGCATAAATCAATCCATAATGTGTCTAGACTCTAATCAATGGAAGGCTCCGTCGCTGGCTTATCCTATAATAGGCTCTTATTTTGTTTGGAGTGTGGGTGATAGGACACAAGTGAGGATTGGGGTTGATGTTATAATGGGCTGTAACGGGAATATGTTCCTTCTCAAAATACTTCTACATCATTTATGAGAGATTGGGAGAATGACCTATTCCTCTTTCTATATTCCTGTATTATTTTATCTGTCTTTGCCATTGTCTATCGAGTTTTAGACAAAGAAACAATAGTAGAAAAGTCAATAATGTTGATCTAACTCCTTTTCTGAAATTAAAGTGCATAAATGGTCGAACCTCTTATAATACAATCTCTATCCATTTCCATTTTAAAAAATAATTAAAGTGCATAAAACCCAGTATTCCCAGGTACAGAAGAATTTTCAAATTTGTTGGAATTATAATGTAGAAGACTAACAGAAGCATGTAAATCACATATTGGGAGTCGAGTGATGTATATTGCACGCCTGTTGTTTGGTTGCAATTTTTCGAGGGTGTCTTTTATGACAGTGGAAGGCTAGCCAAGGATTTCAGGTGTGTATGTCATATATAAAAAATATTGCTACAAAAGTAATATGAAGGAATTAGAAAATCACAAAATGCTTCCATCCTTTGGCTATACAGAACAGATGTCCAAGGGCTCTCCTGTGAAAGGAGCATTTTAAGCCTTGTACATTTTTAGTCTGGAGACTTGCATCTAGTTTGTACATTTGAATGTTTGCTGGACATTGATTTATTAACTATCTAGGAAGCCAGAACCTCCATTTCACCAACAAGATTCCAGAATAATTTGTTATTTCTATGTGAATATTTATAGCCACTCTATGGAAATCACATGCTGGGCCACTGGCATTTTTAAAATCTTCCACCAGTTTGACATTTGGATCACAGAAGTATTGGTATCTATGCTTTGATGATTAACTTGTTAATTTTCATGAGTAAATTGCACATGATATGAAGCATAACATTAAGAAGAATAAATGTTAAAAATAAAATCTTTTGAAATGGTTGAACTAGACTGGCATTGTAGCTAATGCTTCTGATATATTATCTTGGATTGGAACCAAAATCAATAATGAAGGATATGTGGAACATGGAATCAAGTTCATTTAGCTCTTTATTCATACTCGTATCTTCCTTCTCCCGTGTTATTCCCTCTCACTCTGTCATCTCAAATTAACATGTGCTATAAATGTCCTCCTCCATGGAAATTGTTTATGTTCCTCATACTTCTTATATCCCTGACTATGTCAATCCCCCTTTCTATTGGTTGAGTTATGATGATCTAGGACTCGATGGTAATCTACAGAGGCAATGGGAGATTTTTATTTCAGAATTACATAAGGCCGTCAAGATTTTTGGGAGTTCAGATGAAATTTATTTGGTTGTTCCATAAGCAAGGAGTTTCCTTTACTACAAGGCTTGGGTATTAGACACTTTTTTAAATTGATGTGGAAGTCTGTTGGTTGTGGAATTCTCTCTGGAAGGTAAATGCACCTACCAAATCAAAACAGTTCATGCGGTTAGCTTTGTCAAACAGGGTCCTGACTTGTGACCAATTAAAAAAAGGAGGTAGAGTGGGACCTAACAGGTGCTCCTTGTGCAAAATCCATGAAAGAAACAAAATCTCATCTATTTTTCATTGTGTTTATTCCTTTCAGGTTTGGCGAGAGGTTGAAGAGTTTCATGCTTTTGACTATGTGCCATGGGTTAACTATTGAAGCTTGCTTCCAATCTTCGTTCTCAAGAACAGGATCTAGAAAATTCTTTTGACTCTGTGCCATGGGTTAACTATTGAAGCTTTCTTCCAGTCTTCGTTCTCAAGAACAGAATCTAGAAAATATTTGAGCAATGCCATATCTGGTTTTGTGGGGAATTTGGCTTGTAAGAAATGCTTGTTTTTCGGAGGATAAATAGGCCCATACTTTCCAAGTCTCTGCCTAGGTGATGGGATTACTTCCCCAAACAAATTGCTCCTAGGGATCTAGGAGAACTACAAGTAAATAAATCTGTTCATTGGGACATTTTGATGGAGCTTTTAAAAAATAGGACTATTGATCTTGGGTTTTCCTTCTTACGTTTTGATTCACATTACCTTCATTTCAAAGAAAATCTGGGTGGTGGGACCAACAAAATTTGAGAACTTATGGTTCTATTTTATATGCCGAAATTTCCCTAGGGCTAGGGTAAGAGCTCCTTCAAAGAATTTGGCGACTTTTTTCTAGTCATAAAATGAATGAGTAAGCAGGCTCAAATTCAAAACAATGGACTGTTTTCTGTTGCTGATAGCTGATCAACTAAAGGAGATTGCTAGAGCTTTTCGGGATATTAGATTCACTCATATAAATAGGGAGAAGAATGACTTTGTTGATCAACTTTCTAAAGAAGGCCTGGAGTTAATGGAAAATCATATTTTCCTTTCTGGATTTCATGATGATCATTATGCTGATATTAGTAAGTCTTACCTTGATGTCTTTTGAAGTTTTCATTACGATCATGTTTGTAATATGTTAGTCAAGGTCCTTTGTTAACCGTTTGTCTTTTTGGTTGAGATTTTTTTTAGCTCTGTTTTTGGTAGTACTTAATCCCCTCTTGAAGGACCTTTCTGGACAGTGCTTGGAGCACCTTATGATTGTATTTTATAATCTAATTAAATAAGAAATAAGTTTTTTTTTTCATTGGAAAAAAAGGAAAGAAAAGTGACAAACACATATTCAAACTTTGATGTCATCAAGTATAAGTTGTTGAGTGGAACAATGTAAGAAATCATCAATAAGTTGCAACTAGATGTTCAATAAGGTGTAAGGAGAAGACACCTACTACCGTCAAGAAGCAATGCAGAATGACCAGTAATGACAATATTAATATGTTCATGATGTAAGTGTTAAGCAACTCAAGATAGTACAGTAATCTACAAAATCAATGTCTCGAAATTCTTTACACACTTCTTAGAAATAGGTCAATTAAGCAAAGAGCTAATTGCAAGAGAGAACCTCTAAGAGTAAATGCATCAGTTACCATGGCAAAACCACAATGTGTCAAAGAAAAATCTCTCCAAGAAGCAAGAATGATCGCAAAAGATTAACTTGAATATGATCCAACAAGCTAGCATCAACGATTGAAGTATCAAAGCAACAAATTACCAATTCTACAATGAGGAATTACCAAATTATAACTCTATTTTATTGAAGAACCTTGTGGATAGGGTTTCATCTTCAAGAGTCTAAGGTTTCATTATCACTTTTCTACAACATTATTCTATTATTCTATTGTGATCCACATTCTATTGGAAAATTTTAATGCGCTAGACCCACTCATTAGATTCAGACTATACCTTGAAATAATTAAAAATTATGTTGTTTTAATGTTCAGATAGATTTCTTAAAAAATCTAATCTTCAAAATTTCTACCTGTGAGCGGCTCTGTTTTGAAATAAACTTTCAAATCTTCAAAGATTCTGCGAGTGAGCAGGTAAGTTATGAAGAAAATTGATTTGAATCTTTAAAATGCCCACGAGTCACCAGCTCAATTATGAAATCAACTGTAAATATGGATTGTTTATGCCAACAAATAGCTCGGTTATGAAATGTACTATGAACGAGCAACTCGTTATGATATTTCCCCCCCGCGTTGATCACCATGCGATGGAGCATGGAAGCGTTGCAGAGAACGTAAGCGGGAAATTTCCATCAAATATTAGGAATTTAGAAATGATGGCGCGCTCCTCCATATCCTGCTGTTTGGGACGTAGTTGTTTGTGGTTTATGTTTGTAGTTTGGGTCCTAACCGGGGCATAGTTGTTTGCGGTTTATGTTTGCAGTTTGGGTCGCCATTACAACCCAAGAATTTGCCAGCATGGCAACAGATGCGCTCATCCATCTATGGGCATCGGATGTGAATAGGCCTGCCATAGGCCCATTAAATGCCCTATGGCAGGCTGGTTATTGCTTGCCGCAATGGCCCACGCACCCATGCATTATGTTAGAGGAATACTTTATTACACGTTACATCAGATTGACTGGAAAGTTGTGTGCACTTGTTTTTTTTAAAAGTCACTTTGATATAGTTTCAATGGTACATTTTGGAACCTGTAATATTATTAGCCCATAACATAGGAAACCTCTATTACATTCATTATATTATATTCATATTCATTATATTATATTTATGGTTAAAGAATAAAATTTTCTATCTGAAAAAAGAAAAGAAATAAAAATAAATTGTTATTAAATAAAAAAGCTTACAACTTTTAAAAATATGATTAATTAAATTATTTTTATTTTTATTTTTTTAATTTTTTAATTTAAAATATATTCATTTTTTAGTTTAATATTTTAATCTAAATTCAAAATTAAATTTATTAACCAGTTTTATAATTATTTTTAACGTTAAATCACATGTAGCCTTTGGTTCCTGAACAGACACTTAACATTTGAAAATTCTAAAATGAAAGCAACAATTCAAACCTTGAATTACTCAGAAGCCAATAAAATGTGCAACAAAATGAATGTCTCGATGCAAAGCATGGCCAAATGTCTTAGGAAAAACTACCGAAGTGCAAGTTCCTTTTGTGATCTTGAAAAGTAGTTTGAGATAGAAGTTTTAAATAACTGTATTCTAGGACTAATATTAACATAACTATGGATAATTCAGAGGGTGCATTAATATAATATAATTCTAAAATTAATATTATTAGTGCTTCAATGGTTCTGACTTCTAGTGGTGAAAAGGTTGTATATCTAGTGCTAGAGGAGTTAGTTGGATTGGGACAGGTTCTGGATTCAACTACAAGCATATTCAAGTTTGATCACACTCGCCATGATCACCCTTCAGTGCAAAACTTTGTAAATTGATGAGGTAAAAAGGTCGTTTTTCTTTTTATTTTCATATTAATTCTAGGTTTCCCTGGGTTAAAATCAAAGACATTGAAGTGTCTTGTTTAGTAGACAGTTTTTAACGAGACACAAACTAGCTAACTTTCACCTGGGATGGAACAAGAAATTTGAGACACAACTCCTGTAGTCATTTCCAGTTAACAATTGACAGAAATTTCAACGAAAGAGTAAACAAAAATATTTGACACAAGAAAATAAAAATCAAAAGCCCCACATCTTACACAAAGGGGAACATAAAAATCTTCTAAAGGCTAAAATTATAGACATGAAAACTATGGGCACATAAAAACTATGAGAATTTGAAGGGAATTGAAAAAATCATGGACAAACACTTTAAAATATTTTTTGTTTTGCTTTTAAAATGATGTTTTATTTGTTTGAGAGAGTTACCTCTATTGGTGATAAAAATAATGTGAAATCTGTGAAATTGAGAGATTTAAGGTTCAAATCTCCCCAATTGTGAATCAATTTATAATGAAAAAGACAAATCATAGATTCCCAAAAAACTTCTAGTCAACTTCAAGTATCATATTTTCTACTTCATTTTTCATTCATGCCCACCAATTTTTCCCACCAACTTTCCCAAAACCCTTAGGATTTAAGGCCATGTCATAGGTCTAGAATTCAAGTCTGGTTACCTAAAAAATGCATCAATACTCTTCTTCTCTCTTCATTGAATGCTCTCCCGACCCCTCATAGTTCATGACCCCTTATTCAAGCATCAGTGGATCGTGCTTTACACTGGTTTGGTTAAACCTTTGTGCTAAAGGTGTGCACCCTTCTCCAAATAATCTATGATATTATAATACCAAGGTTGCTCATCCGCATGAGAGTTAGATTGGATTTGGTTCATCAAATAAATAAAATCAATTCGTGAGTTAGAAACGAAATGATGGAGGAAATCGACATTGCCAAGGGGACTGTGTCATTAATGCAAAGTATTGGGTAGAGGTTTGTCATTAAACTCACTCCATGTGCAACTCTCGTTGCCACTCTAGTAAATTTAGGAAATCTAGTAAATTAAGCAAATATCTATGATGACTCCATGTATTTTTGATTGTGAAATGTGACTATGAAACAATTTTTTCTACGGTTGTGAAAAGGATATGTTGTTCTACCATCATACAAACAATAATACTCTACACATATGGATAAAACGTCATCCCACCGCCGCATCATGGCCACAAAATTCTAACCTCATGCTAGCATTCAAACATCAATATAAATTTAGAAAAGTAATTTAAAAAAAAATCGAAAAATGCCTATAGCTAATGTAAACTTTAGCACCCAAAAAAATTCAGCGATGTATAATCAAAATAATATGCCCAAATGGATTCTATATGTACCCTTGGGTACATAACAAATGTCGTATAGCTTGGTACTTTGTATAGAAGCTTTTAGACTTAAATGGTACACCTCTTAGTGTATATCTAATTATATATCTTTTAATTTATATAAAATTCAATGCGAGGTTGTTAGGTGTATTCGTTTGTCATAATCAATGTGGTCATTTGAAATAGAGTGATAATTATTTTTTATTAAAATTGAATTATGTGATAAATTATTTTTTAATTTTATTTTTAAGTTTCAAAATTATTATGAAAAGTTTTAATTAAAAATTTAGGAAGGATATATTTTTCACAAAGAGAAAGTGTTTTTCATTTTCAACTCTCTCGGTGTAATAAAGGTGACATACTATGTCATCTAGTGTCTTTTGGGAATTGACAATTGACCAATTCCAAGTGTCACTATGGTGCTGAAAGTGACAAACTCTTTCTTCGGACTATTTTTTGGGAATTGACCATTGACCAATGTTGAGTGTCACTTGGATGTGATCATAATTTATTCTTATTTTAACAATGTTTATTTTTAATTCACATAATGAAGGAAGAGAAATATTTTCATCATCTAGGTCATGAATGATCACCTCTTTATAATATCATAATTTCCTTTTTCCCACAAGTTTTTATTATGCCACAAATTCTCCTTAAATTTTGATGTAATAATATTCTTAACTTTAGGGTTAATCACCTATTTATAATATTTAATCTCTTTTTTCCCTTAACTTTTTATTACGCCATAATTTCTCCTTAAATTTTGATGCAATAATATTTTTAATATTATCTTTATTCTACAATATGTTTTGTTTCCTTTATTTCCCAATAATTTAACCAATATTTAGTATTCTTATGCAATACCCTTTTGAAATAAAGGTGGTTTTGGATAAAGGTTGAAACCATTTTAGGAAGCCTATTCTCTTCCATGTTACTTAACTTGTGCTCATGCATTACATACTTGGATATAGCCATGTCATTAATGGGGTAGATACCGACTTATATGAGGAATTTGGGATAGGCTGTATTTATTTTATTTCTAAGATTATAGGTTACAAATATAATTTTTATGATGTATCTTTCTTTATGAATCTTTAGAAATATTACATTGTAAAACATTAAATCCATATAAAATAATAGGAGTAACAAGAGTCTCAAAGAGGAGACATTTTTCCCCATATCAAAAGATGTAATGATTTACAATTGTTTTCAAGCCAATAATAATATTCATGTCCTCCATTTATCAAGGCTATAATTATAATTGATTTTGTGATGGATATCAATTTTGAGCTATTTTTATGAAGGAAATTCCTCCAATTTGTTACTTTCGTGTATGAAGGTATCACATGTGATTACCATGAATTTAATTTTATTACATTAATAGTCATTTCGATATAGTAGTAGAAATATTGGGGGATTCCTAGTTGTTTTCGAAGCTCGTAGGGACTCGTTTCCATAATAATAATATCATTAATGTAAAGAAGAAGAATGTTGAATATGATGGTTAGAGTTCTTCCCACACAATGTGTTTCTTTCAAGCATATTCTAACTCTAGAATGTATATGCCAAAAAGGGTGTGGGACAAGGGACAATCTTTCTTGACTTTAATATTGTAGTTAATTCTTTTGACAAACCCTAATATTTTTAAATTTGGAAATACAATTTTCATAAAACCTTATTTTGGTAACCTTCAACTCAAAAGAACCCTTATCTCTTTTAACCTATTCCAAATAATTTTCCTACTCAATGTATCAAAATCTCTTCTAAAAATTATTGCAACACTCCTCCACAATGACCTTACGAGTAGAAAGGTAGTCGAGTAGAATGACATCTCATAAATGTGACCTAGACTTTATTTCTCTTTCCATCATTTTCTAGCTATTTGTTATTCTTCTTTTCCAAAATAATTTAATAGAGCTTTTCTAAAATGGGTCTAAGCATGATGGTCTTATCATTATAGGGATCTCTACTTTTAGAGATGGATATAATGATGTTTTATAATCAAGGCTTAGAAAATACCTAATTCATTTCTAAATAAAAGATCTTGTGTGTGTGAAGGATGATGACAGACACTGCTTATTTTAAAAGTTTATCTTGGTATCCTTACATGTCCTTAGACTTTCCATTGCAAGTCCTTTAACCTAAAAATCTGTCTTCCATAGAAAATATTTCAAATTCTATAGGAATTTTCACAACGGTGTCCATGTTGTTAGGGGATCTATAAATATTTTTAATGTAGGAATTTTGGTCCTCAAGGAAATCATATTATTTCCTTTCCTTGTATGAATTATAATTTATCTTCAAAACATTGCATGTTTAGATAGGTGCAAAATCCACTCTTGTTTTCTATTTACTCAATATCTTTTTATCATTGTAATTAGGGTTTCTACTTATTTTCATTATGGATTTTTAAGGATTCATTAGAAGTATTTGTAATGGAATTCTTAGAAATTGTGTGTTCATAAACATAAAAGGGGTTGCTTGTTCTATTATTCTTTTGACATGGTATCTTGATAGAGAATTTTAGTGTAACTAGAAAGGATAACTGTAAAATTATGATAAATGTATTACATGTTTTCCTTATAATTTATAAGAGACTATGCAAATCCTTTAGGAATATATTAACTTCACTTTGTAAAAAAGTAGGTTCGTTTGATTATCAAAATTATCTTCCATGGGTTTTTTGTTCACACATATTTTAGACTTAGGGTTTAAGGTCTATGATATTGTTGTGGGGTGAAACCCCTAAGGCTACAGTTGGTAAACCCCGATAGAGCAGAAAATGAAAATCAACAAAGAACACTTAATATACAATATAACATGCAGAAAGTTTACAAAATAAATAAATGATGTCTCACAAGTGGGTCCTACATTTGATGTTGATCCACAGGATCCAAACATCCATTCTCGCTCCAAAGATGCAGACTTCCACCAGAAGAAAGAAAAACGAGAGTAGAACAACAAATTGAAACATATACAAGAATATAGTATAGCTAAGCCCATAAATAATTCCATTCACTATCCATAATCATGAAACATACTAATGAGATTTGAGAATGACTATAAGTTCCTTTTATTTACAATAGAAGAAAATATATAATTACATGATCACCTAGTCCTATATGCATCACAAAATGGAACCTTCCTTTCTACCCTCCCCTCCTGAGCCACCAAAGTTATCCTCATCAAATAATAACTATATGGATGTGAGATAGAAGGGACTAAACCTTACAACATGGAAACAAGGATTTTTAGGAGACATGGGAGTTCTTAAAAGCATGGGAACATTAGAAATAATCTAGAGAAAGTTTGAAAGAGTATAGATATGAAGATTAATGATGCCTATGGGGACCACCCAAGGTGTGTATGTATACTACCACAAATTGGTTAGGGTGGTTATGCCATAGTATCTTGTAGGTGATTTTGTAGTGTAACTTCTAAACCTTTCCTGAAAATTTGTATGTTTTATATTTTAGTTATATTTTAATTAATAGTATGGTTTCTTTAGGTGTACCTACGTATATATGTGACTTTCATGTTGGAAATTTGTATACAAAATTTTGGTAAAAGCCTTTTAAGATAAACATGTTTGTATAGGGGAAAGGGATGTTTCCTTGTCCAATTGTACATATGACGATAAGTGAAGCAACATATAATATAATATATGCCCCCTAATTTATGAAGTCAAAATGGAGTATAATGACCTATATGCATTATCTAAATATGGGAGGACACATCAAGAGGACCCGATAAGATCTCACCAAAATCAATAGTGATCAATACCTGCATTACGAATAAAAATGAAAACTCATAGTGGAGGCAAGCATACTCATGCTCAGAGAAAATAAATCATGGTTACCAATAAAGTAAACTATGAATCCATAATGATTTATATAAAGCATGAAAATTACAATAATAAGAATACATAGTGGATCATATCATAACAACTAAAAATACACATTGAAGCCATGTTTGAGCATCATCTAGGAGGAGGTTTGAAACAAAGTAAAGTGTACACTTGATCATCGTATGAAGTAAGAAAGTCCTATACAAAGTGGTGGTACTATCCAAAAAATTGGGTGCTAGCATATGCATATACAATAGGATGTTGTTGTGCAAGAAACTAAAGGATTTCTCAAGTGAGCATGAATGCTAACATAATTCAAGGTCTATAAAAACGACCACTGATGGTACATTTCTACACTATGGTGATAGATGAGCTAAAATCGGCCATGTGAGAAATAATTTCATTACTAGTCATGTTGTTGTATATTGTTTATAAACATGTGTTAATTTTGGGAAACTAGGTCCAAACTCCATGTTTCACTGCTCATATGATGATGGTCATATTTTTGTTGGATTCTGATTTTGGAGAGGTGAAAGATTAATATAATGATAATCTTGTTTGGATGAGAAGAACATATATTTTGAATTTATTTTCCACACATGAGCAAGGTCGAGAAGATTTGTAATGTAGGCTCACATGCCTAAATAGATATGTCACACACCCTCACTGATGGATATAAATTGGAGAGACTTGGAGGTAATTTTCTCATCAACTCATCACACATCTCTCATTTTGATATAATTCTTTCGTTAGCCTTTGCAGGCCTCTTCCCTTCACACGTGCAGGGCTAGAGGAGCTATTTTTTGCGAATCTGTTTAGGGCTTATTTGCTGCAGTGTTGACCAACATTGACGATGGTCAACGCTTAGTCGTTTGACCGAAAAAATATATAAAAATTCTAATTGTGAGAGGACACACTATTGGGCACTAAAATAGAGGAAAACAGAGTTGTTTGACCGAAGCCCTAATTTGTAGTGTTGAATTTCTCTTGATGTCCTACGTTGAATTTTTAGGGTTGATTTTGGGTTGACCAACACTGACTTGTGATGAGATGTGTTTGAGGGTTGTGGGTGTCACACTTGGAGGATTGGCTGAGCATGAAATATTTTACTACTTAAACATCCTGTTGACTATCGTAATGCACACCTTTGTTGGAAAAAAGGAATTGTAAATTTGATCTATATTATTTTCTTGTCTTCTGTTGATCTATTATTGTGTTCCATGAGCATTTTATTGTCATGTTTATGTGATTTATATTTTTTTCCTAAGAAAGATTGAAGCAAAATTGCATGAAGCATAAAACAACATGGTTATCTAAAATTAGCATGAAACCAGAGGTGAGGTGAAGACAAAGTCCAAGCTAGTGTTAGAAGAAATCACTGAAGGAAGGAATCCTATCAAGGATAAATGACCTCCTCAACCTACAAGCATTTCAAGGCTGGTGATAAATTGAGTGATAAGTTTGGTTATCAAGCATGGAAGATGTCCTTGGATTTGGTATTTGAAGATCAAGATGTCATGGAATATGTGCATGGAATATGTGTAGGAGAAGATTCAAGATCCTCCATCAAATGCAATTGTTGCCAGAAAGATAAAGTATAGAAACGAGGAAACCAAAGCAAAGATGATTATCCGAGATTCTATTCATAAGCACTTGGTTTCTTACATTTCTGAGCTGAACACATCTAAAGAGATGTATGATATTATGGTCAGCATGTTCAAGTCTGGCAATGCTAACCAGATCCTTTTCTTCAAGAATCAATTGAAGAATATTGAGAAGGGAAAGGATGAATATATTCAATCCTATTTTATGAGGCTCACTGAAGTCACTAATAACCTCCTAGCTTTTGTGGAAGCAATATATGATTGGGATATGGTTCCTATTACACTTGGAGGTCTCCCCTATGATTGGTATGTATTCAATAACACTATTCTTAATAATAATGTGATTCCTAATTTGGATGAAATATTGACGAGATGCACTCAAGAGGAAAAAATAATGATGGAGAGAGATTATCGCTCTAATGGGAATGGAAGTGACCCTACTACCTTCACCACTCATGCAAAGAAGAAAAACAATCGTGGCCCAAGAAATCAAAACCATGGAAGAGTGGGGACCAAAGGAAGGAAGGGAAGATGTTACACTTGTAACAAGACTGGTCACTATGCAAGAGAGTGCCCCAATAGAAGGGACTCTCCCAAGGATGATGACAACAAAAAATCCATGTGGAATGGAAGGAAAAATAGGTTCAAAGGAAAAAGGAACATTCCTTCTGATCATAGTGGAAATAGACAACCTCTCAAAAGGTTAAGAAATTCCAGGTACGATGAGTCTAATTTTGTTGATAATAAGATAAATGAGCTTATTCTTGTATCTTCCCTCTCTGTTTCATCTCTACGTGACACCTTGGATGTCTGGTCGATTGATAGTGGTGATTCAAGGCACCTCACTGATTATAAATAAGCCCTCTCTGATTTTATTGAGAAGGATACAAATATGGAAATTATCTTTGGAGATAATGCTAGCTATCCCGTGAAAGGGACAGGGACTGTGACCCTCCATCTATGTCAAGGTCAAGTCCTCTAATTACAAGATGTGTTGTACGTACCTGATTTGAAGAAGAACCTTGTGTCCATTTCAACAATTGAAGACAAAGGGTTCAAGATGGCATTCATTGATGGAAAGGTATGCATCTGGAAGAAGAACTTCAAGTAAGCTCTTTCTATTGGTTTTAGAGTTGATACACCCTACCAGGTTGTAGGAAGTCCATTGGGGGCAATGTCATGTGATACAACTCGTCAAACAGAGTTATGGCACTGGAGGTTTGCACACCTTCATTACAAATCCATTCTAAAAGCAGGGAAAGTGGTAAGAGGGATGCCCTAATTTAGAGATGATCATGAAGGTGTATGCTAGGGTTGGGCCGAAGGGAAGCATACCAGGGGACCATTCCCCTCAAGTGTCACAAAGACAACTGATATCTTGTAGTTGATACATTCTGACTTATCTGGTATGCTTCCATCAACATCCTTGGGAGGATGTTCTGATTACATGAATTTTACAGATAACTTATCCCGCAAGACGTAGATATATTTCTTGAAGAAGAAGGAAGAAAAATTCAAATGGTTTCGTACCTTCAATGCCTTGGTGGAAAATAAAACCAGAAAGAGAATCAAAGTTTTGAAGATCGAAAATGGGACTGAGTATGAGTCAAATGCATTTAATGATTTTTGTAGAGAAGTTGGCATTAAGAGGGAGACCACAATTGTGTACAATTGTAATATTCCAAATTATTCCTAAGCTAATGGGAATATTCATTTTTATTTTATTTTTCTATTTCATGAATAAATGTGTAAAGGACAATCATAAAAATCCTAAACAGTAAATAAATCAATGCCACATGTGAACAAAGCTAAATCTGGGCTATGTAAATGAGCACCCTTAGGTGTGAAAGGGGCTGAATCTTTTGATTGGGTTAGCCATGACCAAATCAACAATGTTGTCTTGGAGGAGTGGCCATCAATGATACACAATGCAGTTTTAGATGGAGATGGTTCATGTGAAAGGAGCCATTTCAATGAAGGTGGTTTAGGGTTTGCAAGCTCTCAAGTTATAAAAGAAATAGGATGGAAGCATGAGAGGGTTGTTGATGTGATTACATTTTCTGAATATTTTTTCTGTTTAGACATATATCATTCTCATTGTTTTTTTGTAGGGAATAGTGTTGTTTAGCAGAAGGTCTTCCTATTTAGGATTTCCATCTCTTTCCCTGAGAGGCCACTTGAAAGAGCATTGCATTTCTTGTCCACTATTTGGCTGAAGGCCAAGCTTCTTCTTCCAACTACAACGTAGATCTTATTCAGGGTTCGGTTGTGTTTGAAAGTTTCAGCAAGTGGAGGCTAGATCCACTTAGATCTAGACCGTTCTAGTGCTTCTTTTCAGTGGTAAAGTCTTATATTCCATGGGAAGTGAATATTGGATCATTGGAGCATCAGATCTAGATCTTGGCATGTGGCCAAACTTATCTTGAACCCTACAACGTAGTTTTACTTCCAGATCTACGTTTTTATGTAGGTGTTGTTGCAGGGTCCTTTGGCATAAATTTTTGGAGGAGTGATTTTCATGTGTTGGGGTTCTACTCTTCACCTTTGAGATCCCTTGGAGAGGATAATTTTATTGTATACATCAGATCATATCTGAATGTTCCTGAATATCCAAAGATTTTTGTAGATCTGCATCTTTTGATCTCAAATCTACTCCCTGTGCTTCATGTAATGCTGAAAAACCCAAGGGTATTTTGAAGAAGAGTCTTTATAGTGTATGGATCTGTCATAGATCTAAATTTTCATGCATTATTTTTCTCTAGATCTAAGTTGTAATCGACAATTACTGCAGCCTAATAAAAATAACGTTGTCAAGGAAGTTTCTATTCACATGTGTCGTTACAACACCTCTTTTTGAGGATTTTCCTTCATTGGAGACTTCTATTTCCTCTTGTACATCTGATTTTTTGTTGTAAATGTTAAAGAAGAGTCTCAATATTGGCCTCCTTCTCTTACTTTGATGATATGCGTTATTTCTCTACATAATATATTTATTATTTCTGCATTCCCATTTGGAGATATTACAGTAGTATCAAAGCATAATCTTGGCTCAGCCAGTGGATCTCAACCATTATGCTATCAGGAGAATAAGAAGAAGAAGAAGGAAGAAATCGAAATGATGGAGAAAATGAACTTTGTCTCATCCTTTTTTAGATCTATGAAGAACCTCTCCAAGGAGGTTAAGCAAATGATAAAAGAAAGTTGGAGTGAGATCTATAGAGGGTTTCAAGAGGAGGAAGGCCCATGCACTTCCTAAGATTATAAAATAAAACCAGTGTTGCAGAGAGCTCCAAAGCATTTCACTATGCCCTTTTCTTTTGAAGGGAAGACAAGAAGCATGGAGATATAGGACACTTGGATCACAAGATTCTATGTGAGTACCTTGTTGAGTACAAATCTCAACATATAGCCTTCAAGGAGACTCTAGCTTTCCCACAGTTCATTCAGTTGGAGGAAGAAAGGAGACCTTGCAGCAAAGGGAGAATCAAGGGCAATAGGTTTCTATTGTATACTTTTCATGGGTCATCTACAACAAGGACTTGGGTAAGGAAACTTGATGCATTCTTCCTACTACATCCACTGGTAGAAAGAGAGGTTGTGGAGATTGCAACACTGCACCTTGAGGGTGAAGCAAACATTTGGTGGCTCAGTCATTTGAGTCATGCAAGAGTGATTAATTTTGTAGAATTTACTCAAAGGTTGATTAAAAAAATTTGGAAAGGAGAAATCAGAGGAGGAGGAGCCCTCACCACCATTGGAGGAGACATGTACCAGGGCTGTCACAACTATGGAGGAGAAGCGATCAACATCAACAACTGGGGGACCCAACACATTGGAGGAAGGAACTCTTGCAGCCATACAAGATGTTCTCAAGTTCCACCAAGGTATGCTTAAATTTCCACTTTCTGTTATTTCAGCAAATGTTATGGAGGGTTGTGGAAATCTGCCTTTCCATGACCAAGGGTCAACACATACTATTGATTTGGAGTAAAAATATTGCATTGCGCTATACAACCTTGAATTGATCAAGGAAGGGATGAACCATCATGCTAATGTGCCACTATTGAGCTGCACACCACACTTGGGGTTGTGGTCTGGATTTTTTAAGGATAGGATGAATATTTTCCCAAAAAATCCTATGAATAACTCTATGTTCATCCTTCAGTTGGTGCATGGGAGAGCCAATACACCATTGAGGAGATTAACAACGCTATCATTAAGCAACAGTGAGGATTTTTTTCCTTTAGCACACTTGGATCTTTATGGATTCAAGATGGTCGTTGGTGTAAGATATTCCCTAGGAGATCTCCAAGAGGTTTCATTTCAACATCCCATGAGATGAAGAGGTAAAAATCTGATTTTGGAGAAGGGTAGTCTTCATCGGAGGAGTACCAAGATGGAGCATGATGGGAGGCACCCACATTTGGATGAATGGGTGTGGATGGTGAGCAAGAGGTTGGAAAGCTACTTGAAAATATATGACACTAGGCAGCAGGAGGCTTGGCTACGTTAGCTACTCTTGAAGGAGTTTGGCCAGCATGTGACATATCCTCTTTCAAAGGGTATGTGGGTGGAGGAAATTTGGCAAGGCACTTGCATCATATGGTAGCAAGGAGTATGGATGCATTGTGTTGATATGACATTCTTCATATCAATCATTATGTTTTCACCACATTATTTGTATGATGCAGGTGTCAGGAGGCAGCAAGAACTATTGCTTCTTTTTTTTCTTTGGGGAGATCATGGAAAAATTTTCTCCCATGTTTTGCATGATGTTGTAGGAGTAGGAGATGGCACTATCATGGTGCAAAGGGGCTACTCCTTAGCCTTGGATGATCAAGAGGTACTTCCACTTTGGAAGGAATTCCCTATATATAGAAGCATTACGGTAGATGACTTTGGCAATGAACATGTCAAATAATTGAGCTATGAGTTGGCAGAAGCCTATTTACAAAGGCCAACACTGTAATATCCCTGTTTCAGGATTGCTCATAAATCATGCATATGAATTTCCAGAAACATATAAAATAAAAAAGTTAAATCATCACTTGAATCCCATGGATACAACTATGAATCATGTAAATACAAGAAGATATAAAAAATAAATGGATCTAGGTGGGTTACACAGACCTCCCACACTAGTGTAGCTGAAAAAGGTGAAAAACCCCAAGACTACAAAATGTCGGAGCAACTGCTCAAGGGACTGCGCAGTCTAAGAGAGGGTTTACAAATAAAAATATCGGAGAAAAATATATGTACTCATATATTTATAAATAATGATGAATAAAAAATATCTAGTCTCCTCATACAAAATACAAGATAACTCGGCAAAGGTTTCTTATCAAATACTCTGCATACAAATGTGATATTCAGAGAATAATTGAATAATCACTGCAACACTGAAGAATAAGAGTATACAAGGCTAAAATATGACTGATCTGATGTATATCCCTCAAGGGATTCCTCCCATGAAAGGTTGGACCTCTCAATCACAAGGAAACTCAGCAATGGAGCCACCAACCCATGCAATGAGCGCTGCCTCTAAAATAACACACTCCCTAGCAGAAACAACACTGGGAGGGTATGAGAAATGTGTGCTCTGATACAAAAGTTCTGAAATAAGATCTATATCTCTACAAACATATCTCTCAAATGAAGGAAATTTTCCTCCAATGAGAAACTAGATCATAAGTCGGGGTTCCAATCCCTTCCATTGCTGCACCCAACAACACAACACAAACTACGAAAAAGTTGTGCTGATGAAGATGGCTGAAGCATGGCCTAAAAACCTGATGTGGAATGATAATAAAAACTCTCCCAATGAGTTCCTCAAAGGAAAGAGGTGGGATTCCCGCCCAGGAACACCCAGTGTTAAACAACACTACAACTTTGCTAAGCAGCAAAGCAGCAACAATTCTTGGTAGCCAAGAATAATAATTCTACAACATGATGAATAGTTCTGCCATCCTCCTCCTTATATAAGATGTGAGTTTTCTTTCCCTTGCCCCCACTCACTTATGTTTCTTCTAACCCAAGTTATATTTCCCTCCAAAATTGCGTTATCCATCCTAGGATTCCTCCTCCACTAAAACTGCGTTGTTGACTTGGTCAAAGCAGCTTCATTTTATCTTTTTTCACACATGGAGGTGTCTTATTGAGCTAGAAAGAGTGTCTCCTTTCACATTTGGAGTTTTTTTTATCCTCCTTAGGAGACTTATGGGCTTTTCCACCCATTTATTTACTGGCTATAGCTGCTGCTAGCTCTAATGTTCCATTTAGCTTGGAAGCTAAAATTTTGGAACATTACAGCCTCCCCTCCAAAATATTTGCTTGTCCTCAAGAAATGCATAAGGAGAGCAAAATATCTTCCCTCCTCCTCATGTGGCCTCCCATCAATAGCCTCCATCACTGCATCAAGAGAATCTGCAAATAAACTGTCATCCAATGCTTCCTCCCAAGTCTACAAAACCAAAGTGTCTGCATTAGTCAAAGGCGGAAAGTGTGAACGGAAACATGCTAGTTGTCTCATGGACTTCAAAAATTAGGAGTGATGATCTGCATGGTGAATGAGTTCCTCCCTCACCCATGCAATCATCCAAATGAAGTGAGTCACCCTCCAATAAGGCAACTCATGAAAAGTCTCTTCCACCTTGTGCTCCTGAAATGTAGGTGGGCTGAATAAATGTACATAATAGGCAAGAAGGCCTATCCCATGCTGTCCTCCCCTCCACTTATGATAAGTGTAGAAGGCATGTTGATCTTGGGTTGAAACATGATTGCCCTCCAATGGCAAGAAGAAGACTGAGCCTCCAAAGACTCTTCCTCCAAAATCATGAGTCATGCCAACCCAAACCATTCCATTCAAGATGAATGGCACATCATCACCACAGGGCATCCAAATTAGAAAATGGCTGAAGGTTATGTGAAATTTTGGACGATACATATGGTCTCTCTAGTGGATACAACGTAGTTCTCCCAACTACTGCTTGAGAATGTCATATGGCAAGTGGTCCTGCAACATGTTACAAGTTGTATATGTTTGTTCTCCCAACATGGGGAAGTAAGCATGAATGTATATCAGTTGTACATATATAAAACAAAAATAAACTTGCCCAATGTCATGTATAGATGGGCTACTATCATCATAAACATTGGCCATAAAGTGACCATGAAACCCAAAAATACTCTTGCTCTCATAGAGAGCAATGCACTGTTTACATATGGTGAGAAAGTACAAATACTCAATAGAGTAATCAATAAGCACATAAATGTATTTCCTACCATGCATCATGTGTGAGCTGAAATTGAGGTCCATGTATAAGTTCCCCCATGAGGATTCCCTCATAAAAGTTTGCAAGAAGAAGGGGTACATATACTCCTTAGAACAGTCCATCAATAAGAACACTCTCCCATGTGACAGCACTGTAGGCCTTAGAAATAAGGCTCCATGACTCCTCTCTTTGAAATTACATATGAAAAAGTCATCCACCATCATGCTGCTATGTGAGAAGATCTCCTTCCTACATGGAAGTCTCTCATGATCCTTCAATGCTGAAGGGTAGCCTCCTTGCACCATGAATGTGCCTTTCTTCTCTTCAGAAATATTATGAAACGTATGGGAAGAGTTTTTCCCATACTCTCCCAATTCCAACCATAGTAAAAACAACCTTTGTTGCTGCCTCATCTCTCCCTCATACAAGCTTACTTTGAACAAGAACACATCAACAATACATGGAAGCAAGATACAATAAAAACAAGTTTCCAATTGACAACCGGAGAGTGAATCTTGGTCCCTCTCATGTAACCAGCATAGTGCACCCTTGGCCTGAATCAAAATAATAATCAACAAGTGCTTTACCAACCACTTTTTTTCTGCCATAGTCATCTCATAAGATGAAAACATGAAGTCACAATATGGTGTCATTGGTGCACACAAAGAGACATATGGCTTCCCCCACAACTCATCATAAAGATAGCTGAGATCAATGCTACAAGTAGCTACAAGTACATCATCATATAATATGCAATAAGAAATAACTCTTCTTATTACATCATGCTACTCAAATAAAGGAAAGAAGTAAAATAAAAAACATGAAATGATACCTCCTCCATTATGTACTTGAGGTCTTGAGCTGAAATGGCTAAACTGGAAATTCTCCCTCACTCCCAATGAGTAGGAAGGTAGTTGTGAAATCCTCTCTATCACCATCCGGGCTATGAATCTCTCCATATGTTGATATATGTCATGCTGGATGCCCTCCCAAGTGAACTCCTCCATCAACTGGAAATATGCATCAAAGTTCATAGATGAGAAGTCCTCATGTGCTGCATGTAGTAGCTTCTCCTTGAAACTAGAATATCTAGTCAAGAAGATCTTGCCATAGGAATAGATGACCACTTCTCTCACCACGTATCTGTCATCTCCATTTGGGTCATCAAGAATCATGTTTTCACCAATATACTTGGAGTACTCTACCAAAAGCTGAGATCTCCAATAAGGATCAATTCTCCTCAGTGACTGCGCTGGTGATCTGGCATGTGAAGTTCCACTCATGCTGCTGCCTGCTACTTTGACATTCCCCATGCCAAATTTCTCCTCAAAACTCTTCACCTCTCCAAAATCCGAGAGTTTTGAACCCAAATACAAGACATCCCTCATCAACTGAAGATAAGGTGGCCTCGCAGGTGGAATGCCTCCATGATGTGAGACATCAATGTCAAGAGTAGACTACATAGGTGATTGGGCAATCTTGCCCCTGCTTATACATCACGAATTAGTCTGCCTCTTCCTTGCATTGGCTCTCTGAAATAGAGAAGGGTGTATGCCTGTCATCAACTGATGTTGTTCTTCCTCCTTTCCTCCTCCTTCCAGCTGCAATGCTGCACAATCATGCTGCTCACTAATTTTTCTTATACCTCTATGTATGAGATCCCGGGGAACTTCTTGCAAATATACAAGAATCCCTCCTGTGGGAGCATGTGCTCCCCCCTCCTCTGCACGAGGCACTAGATGTGATCTAGATGTGATAGCGTTGTTGCCCTCTTCTCCATCAATGTGTTTAGGAAACATCTCAACAATTGGATCCCTTTGTGAAAAAGTGATCCCCATGCCCTCTTGTTCAAGAATATGAACTGGAAGTTTTGCTTCCGAAAATGTGTAATGCAAGACCTCCACTCCTCTCATGGTTTTCTGAAATGGAGTTTCATCCATCACATGCAAGGTTTTTTTTTTCTCAGATTTTCCTTGCTCATGTGTCTTAGGAAGTTTTTCACCAAACCTCTCCATCAATTTTCTTATAATCTTGCAAAAGAGAAAGTATTGGCATTCTTTAAGGAACAAGATTCAAAAATACACCATGCATGAGACTTACCTCCGAAATGCAACGCTGCAACTCTGATAGCTTCATCTTCGGAAATATGGTGCAGCTACAAATAGGAGTTTAGATTCTCCACCCAAGCTCCAACTGAACATGTAGGTGATCTAGCAAAAGTAGATAGAAGAAATCTATCAGCATCCTGCTACTGGATTTTCTCCATCTGGATCTTGCAAAAATCTTGGAAATCAGTATGATCTCTAAACCTCTCAGTTTGAGATTCATACTCCCGCAATAAATCACTAAGAGCCATTCTCTTAGGCATTATTCCTCCTCGCATCCATCTCAGCATAGCTCTGGGTATTTTACTACACTGTGCATCATGGAGTGTAGCTACCTGCTCACACTCACCATGTGAAAATCTAGATTCAGCTCTAGAATTAACCTCCTTTGGATATTTCATCTCCAATATTATTTTCTTCAGCTCTCCTTGAAAGCTCTTCATAGATTTTGGAAGAAGCTTTGTGAGCTTGTCTCCCTTTCTTTCTGCACATAATAAATATTTCTAGCTTTTTTCCATCTCTCCTTCTTCTGATAGCTAGATCTCATAGGTTGTGCCAAGATATCATGCTCTGATACCACTGTAATATCCCTTTTTCAGGATTGCTCATAAATCATGCATGAAAAACGCATTTCCAGCAACATATACAATAAAACAGTGAAATCATCACTTTAATCCAATGGATACAACTATGAATCAGGTAAATACAATAATATATCAAAAATAAATGGAACTAGGTTGGTTAAACAAACCTCCCACACTAGTGTAGCTGAAAAAGGTGAAAAACCCCAAGACTACAAAATGCCGGAGCAGCTACTCAAGGGACTGCGCAGTATAAGAGAGGGTTTACACATAAAATTATGGGAGAAAAATATATATACTCATATATTGATAAATAATGATGAATAAAAGAGATATAGTCTCCTCATAAAAATTATAAGATAACCCGACAAGGGTTTCTTTTCAAATACTCTGCATAAAAATGTGATCTTCAGAAAATAACTGAATAATCACTGCAACACTAAAGAATAAGATTATACAAAGCTGAAAGATGACTGAACTGATGTACATCCCTCAAGGGCTTCCTCCCATGAAAGGTTGAACCTGTCAATCACAAGGAAACTCAATAATGGAGCCACCAATCCATGCAATGAGCACTGCCTCTAAAATAACGCACTCCCTAGTAGAAACAATGCTGGGAGGGTATGAGAAATGTCTGATACCACAGATCTGAAATAAGCTCTAGATCTCTCCAAACAGATCTCTCAAATGAAGGAAAGTTTCCTCCAATGAGAAACTAGCTCAGAAGTCGGGGTTCCAATCCCTTCCACAGTTGCACCCAACAACACTACACAAACTCTGGAAAATTTTTGCTGATGAAGATGGATGAAGCTTGGCCTAAAAACCTGATATGGAATGATGAATACAAACTCTCCCAATGAGCTCCTCAAAGGAAAGAGGTGGGATTCCTACCTGGGAACACCCAGTGCTAAACAGCATTGCAGCTTTGCTAAGCAACAAAGCAGCAACAATTCTTGGCAGCCAAGAATAATAATTCTACAACATGATGAATAATTTTTCCATCCTGTTCCTTATATAAGATGTGAGTTTTATTTCCCTTGGCCCCACTCACTGAGGTTGCTTCTAACCCAAGTTACATTTTCCTCCAAAATTGCGTTATCCATCCTAAGATTCCTCCTCCACTAAAAATGCGTTGTTGACTTGGTCAAAGAAGCTTCATTTTATCTTTGTTCACACATGGAGGTGCCTTATCTAGCTAGAAAGAGTGTCTCCTTTAACATTTGGAGTTTTTTCATCCTCCTTAGGAGACTTATGGGATTTTCTACCCATGTATTTACCGGCTATAGCTGCTACTAAGTCTAATGTTCCATTTAACTTGGAAGCTAAAATTTTGGAACATTACAAACACTGCTAGCACTTGGGAGCTTGGGTTTATTGATCGAGTATTCCCAGGATCACTTCACATATGATGCACTTGGTGGACAAGGAGGAGTATTGTTGGTGAAGAACATACTCTTGTAAAACATGTTTTATATTCTGATTGTATGCATTCTTTCACCATGTTTATGCAGGCCATGGCTCCAAGGAGGAGTATTATATCTTGTAAACTTCAATGGTCAATATTGGACCTGTTACACCATTTTTTGGTCATCTAACCTACTATTATTAGATGAACCCAAGTACACCATGTAAGACCAATTTTACCCTAAGTAATATTTCTTTCACCATATAAAATAGCTTATTTGTTTATATTTCCTGGTCATATTTAACCCAAAACAAGGAACTTAATTAAATAAATCCTTATTTATTTAATTATTTCCTAAGAATAAGTTATTTAAATCATTATTTAAATAATATTCCTAGTTAAATTTGACTAAATCATCATAAATAATTAAATAAACCATTATTTATTTAATTATATTCCCATAATTTCCCTAAAATGATAAATAAATCATTTATTTATTTATTATTTATAAATAAAGGAATTTACCCAAGTCAAGAATCCTTTTCCCTCCAACAAATATAGTAAAATATTCCTAAAAGGTCATTCTAGAATTCGATTAATAATATTTTATTCATGCACCGAGTTCTAGGCCACCCCAATATTTTGTTATAAATAGGAGGGTTTTCCCCATTCATTAGTCACCTTCATTGCATTAGATCACTCTGGATCTATTCTTGGTCACCGTTTTTCCATTTTTTGCTTTGTGAGCTCCCATTGAGTTCTATGTTTTTCTAGTTTTTCTACACCCATAAGAGAGAGGAATGTTAGATCTGAAACACCGAGGACTTCCAAGAACCCATCCCATTGAGGAGAACCAGAAAACACCTTTCTTGTTTTCCTCTCAGGTGCCCCATTCTTTAATATTATAAAATTCTTTCAAATACATTATTCTTGTCTTGTCTATTGGATGCATGGAGCCATATTATATTTTATCTGCTTAATGTCTTTTGTGCTTAGATCTGAATTTGTGCAGCAGACTTAAAGATATTTTGCAGCCATAATCGATGTTAGGGCTATTTGTTATGCATAGCTAAAGTGATATTTTATGACAAAAGATTCATACTAAGAGGACCACAAGAATTTCTAAATTTGGCCAATCCCTTAGAGGAAAAAGGGAGATTTTGCAGCATGATGGGTGCTTCCCTAAGGAACCAAATATATCTCACACCTTCAACTATGGTGAGATGGTATGGATAGAAAGTAGGTGGTGGGAAAACCACTTACCACATCTAGATCTGATGGAGGAAGGAGGTGCATTGCACTGGCTCCTCATGTGGGACTATGACCCACCTCCATATGCACAAATTTCTGTTAGCATATTCATTGTTTTGATCCCCTACATTGATGATGTACTTGTACTTTTTATGGGGATGTATGGAGGAAGGAGGGAAGGTATGCATGTGCCCTATGGGATGGATATTCTCCATGTATTTTGTGTTTCATATCTCAGGGAGAACATTGGGCAAAAAATGTTTGTTTTATGTGATCTATTGTCTCCTTATGAGATGGGTATTTGCATCTCATGAGAACTTGGGAGGAGCAAGTCATGGAGGGATGGTTTGGTTGACAATTGGATTATGGGGGGAGTTTAACTCATGTTTGTGTCACCAATGGAGTAGGAGATGAGTTACAACACTCACCTTATCAGTTTCTTGAGGAAAAGCAACATTTTGGAGGGGAGGACTGTAATATTCCCAATTACTCCTAAGCTAATGGGAATATTCATTTTTGTTTTATTTTTCTGTTTCATGAATAAATGTCTAAAGGAGGATCATAAAACTCCTAAAAAATAAATAAATAAATGCCACATGTGAACAAAGCTAAATCTGGGCTATGTAAATGAGCACCCTTAGGTCTGAAAGGGGCTGAATCGTTTGACTGGGTCAACCATGACCAAATCAACAGTGTTGTCTTGGAGGAGTGGCCTTCATTGATGCACATCACAGTTTTAGATGGAGATGGTTCATGTGAAAGGATCCATTTCAATGAAGGTGGTTTAGGGTTTGCAATCTCTCAACTTATCAAAGAAAGAGAATGGTAGCATGAGAGGGTTGTTGATGTGATTACCTTTTCTGAATATTTTGTCTATTTAGACATATATCATTCTCATTGTTGTTTAGTAGAGAATAGTGCTCTATAGGAAAAGGTCTTCCTATTTAGGAATTCCATCTCTTTCCTTGAGAGGCCTCTTGAAAGAGCATTTCATTTCTTGTCCACTATCTGGTTGAAGGCCAAGCTTCTTCTTCCAACTACAACATAGATCTTGTTGAGGGTTTGGATGTCTTTGAAAGCTACAGCAAGTGGAGGCTAGATCTACTCATATCTAGACCATTCTAGTTCTCCTTTTCAGTGGGAAAGTCTTCTATTCCATTGGAAAGTGAGTATTGGATCATTGAAGCATCAAATCCAGATCTTGGCATATGGCTAAACTTATCTTAAACCCTACAACGCAGTTTTACTTCCAGATCTGTATTTTTCTGTAGGTGTTGTTGCAGGGTCCTTTGGCATAACTTTTTGGAGGAGCGATTTTCATGTGTTGGGGATCTGCCCTTTACCTTTGAGATCCATTGGAGAGGACAATTTTATTGTATACATCATATCATATCTGAATATTCTTGAATATCTGAAGGTTTTTTCAGATCTACAACTTTTGATCTCAGATCTACTCCGTGTGCTTCATGTAATGCTGAAAACCCCAAGGCGATTTTGAAGAAGAGTCTTTATAGTGTATGGATCTGTCATAGATCTGACTTTTTATGCATTATTTTTCTCTAGATCTAAGTTGTAATCAACATTTGTTGTATCCTAATAAAAATAATGTTTTCAAGGTAGTTTCTATTCATATGTATCATTGTAACACCTCTTTTTGAGGATTTTCCTTCTTTGGAGACTTCTATTTCCTCCTGTACATCTTCTGGGATTCATTTTACATCTGATTTGTTGTTGTAAATGTTAAAGAAGGGTCTCCATATTGGCCTCCTACTCTTACTTTGATGATCTGCATTATTTATCTGCATAATCTATTTATTATTGTTGCATTCCCCTTTGGGGATATTACAACACTCCTGAGAAAAAATGATCCAGGTGGCTCCAGAGACACACACATGACAAAGAGGGCTTATGGAAACTCAAAAATCAAAGTGATCAGAATGTTCTTAAACTAGGACCAAAGTGTAGATCTCGTCGTCCTCATAGCAACAGTGTGAATGGTTTGTCAAACTGAGCTCGTATGCAAAAGTTAGAAGCAATAAAAGTTATGCGTTGACTTGATGAGGTGGTAGGCTTAAGGGAGGCATAATTTCGTAGAAATTATTCCACTGGATTCTAGCCAGCTATGGCCAAATTCAGGGTAAAATTGTGGCCTCATTAAAAAGACTCCTATGACCTATTTTTGGAGTTTTAAAAATGTGCATTTGTTTTAAATAAAACAAAAAGAAAATTAAAGTAAGGGCAAGTCGTGACCCCACCATTATCCCCACCATCCGAAATATTAAAAAAATTGAAATAGTTGTGGGGCAGGTGGTCAACCCCGCTTCCCCCATGGTCCCCATTATACATATATGTGTATACAACCGTATAGTGCTTGGGTAGGGTACTGTGGTCGTGGACCCTCCCACCACAAACAACTAGTCCATATTAATGTTTCCTCCGACGGAATCGTGGGGTAGGGATGCCCAATGCAGGTTTTTCCCCCAAATTATGTCATTTAATTAAATTCCATATAATAAAAAGGAGCGGTGGGATTTGATCCCCCAACCCCTCTTCCACTATTTTTGGAAATTTTCCAACGCACTGCAACCACGTTTCTTGTAAACTCCACCCCACAAAATTTTATATAATCTAATTTTTGCACACTGCACCCAGGCAGAGGAAACCAAGTGTGGGCATGATTTTTGAGGCAGAGGAAGAGGAGGCATAATGATGGCACACAGTTTGAGGAACAATATTCCTTGATGCCCATGAAGATTCGATTGAAGGTACAATTTTCCTATGTCAGAATGTATTGAACTTTATATGCATTCTAACCAGAATTTTGTAGGGAGCATGATTGTGTGCCCAGATTTTCCATTTGAGCAGTGGTTTTCAAGATTAATTATGGAGGAAAATTTTAAGGAACCTTGAGGGAATATTTCAGATTCCTTGGAGGCCGAAATTCTCCGGTGTCAGAATGAGGTCAACATTATACTTATTTTTCTCAGAATTTCGCAAGGATATCAATGGTGAGATCAGATTCCTGCTTTGAGTTGTAGATTATCAAATTCCCTATGGAGCAACATCTTTAAGGAATCTAGGGGAATCTAAAAGATTCGTTAAGGCCTAGATTTTGATAATGTTAGAATTCATAAAATTTATATTCGATCCCACACCTCTTGGAGAAACAAGTTTAGTGGTGCAGTAATATTTTCCATCTAAGCCTTATGGTTTTTGACCACTTTTGAAAGTGGAGTGCTAATGTCTACATTTAGTGAGTGAGCAGTCGATTTTATGCCTTTCAACACCAAGATTGTAATGGTGATTTCAAATCTAGCAGCGAAGCAACCTATTCTTCAGTCATCTTCAGTGTGAGGTATATGCAGTATGGTCATGTACTTTGTCACTTTGCTATGAGATGCATTATGTTGTATAAATCCCTGCTTGATGTTTGATGCTGGATCTTGTTTTTGTCCATGATGTGAGATGTAATTTCTATCATGGATTTTCATTTATGTTTGAGATACCCTTTTTTCCATTTTGGCGGGATACTCATTATCACATGTATGTTTTATTGAGATCCCTTTGTTTCCATGCTAGAAGGATACTCTAGTCGTTATGTGTGAGTTTATGTCATGCTGGTAGGAGGTCTGTTATAAGTGAGAGTTCCTTGTAGCAGAATGTCTCATGGAGAGACTTTGCCACTAATGTTGAGGGTTGATTTCGTTATATGATAAGAAAACAACGTTTGGGTACATATTCATATTTACAACATTGAATGAAGTTGTCACCACCATCAAGACACCGACGCCTAGAGACACAGTCCACTCTCGACGAACTCCGTTATTGAACCTCTTACATATTTGTCATATTATTGTTGACATGTGTTCCCCTTGATTATATCTACATATGCTCATGAATGATTTTTAATACAATTTAATTCTAACACATCAGCCGAAGTAAAAGTTCTTGGTTTAAAGGGTATAAAAAGTTTACCCAGATCAAGTAGTATTAGAGAAGTCTTCTTGCTGATGTGGAAAGAAAGCATGAGCCACTGAATGTGTAGCAATGGAGGATGTCAAAGACATGTACGAGACCATGTGCAAGTTTTCCGAGAAATTAGACATGTTGTATGAAGCTTATGAGAAACAAGTAGCAGGTAACTTTTAGTTTAAAATACTTCTACAAGAGGAGAAGGAGGACAAACATCGATTGCAACTTCATTTGCAAGCCACGACAAAGGCATTGGAGGAATTGAAGCACAACAATGAAATTATTCAAGAAGATCATGAGGCATCGAAGACGCTGCTACAGGAATAGAAGGAGAGGAATTATCGATTGCAACTTCAGCTACAAGCTGCGATAGAGGCCTTGGAGGAAGTGAAGTGCAACGAAGGCATAGAGAAGCCCTCTTCACCTATTTCAAAATCGAAAACTAAGGTAAAAAATGTTGATTTCTCTTCATTTTCATCTTCACATGATATCATTTCTATTGGAAGTGTGGAGATATCCATTACAGAAACTGGCATGAGACTCCTTACCAAGATGGTGTACCAAGGAAGAGGACTTTTCATTTGTGGCCGTGGCATAACTCAGCTATTGGAGGTTGTGCAGAGACCTCGCTATGCAAGTTTGGGATACAATGAAGGAGGATGTTCGAAGGACATCAAAGGAAAACATAAATTTTTGAACCCACCAGGGAAGAGGATTGATGGGAACACTTTACCATCATCCCATGGAAGTACATGTTGTACTGAGAGGGATGAGACAAGCTCTCATCATCATGATTGCACAAGAGACCACTAGGGGAGGTATAAAAATTCTCCATATTCTCACGTTCATTTTGATTATAAGCATGTTGCTAAACATGAACGTAAATCATGGCATAAGAAAACTTGTTATTTTTGTGGTTTATGTAGCCATGTCATTTCTAAATGTTGGAAAACAATGGCAACACAAAGGAGGATGAGCTGTGAAAATCCTTCTCCATCGTAGGGAAATAAATTGGTTAAGCATGTATGGAGGAAGAAGACTCATTGTAGTTATTACGACTGAAGTGGCCATCAAATTGGAGATTCCATCTAGAACAATGCCTCAAAGAAAATTTTTTCGTGCAGAAACCAGTCGAAAGAGTTGATCGACAAGCGAATCCTCCATGGGGAGATGGTCCATTCACTTGCTAAAGAGGGGTTTTTCTAGATTGATTTTCTAGATGTGTTAGGTTGTCATGGCCTTATTTTTGTAAATCATGTGTTTCATTTATTTATGTAAAATTTATGATGTGTTTTTCCATCACTTGTCAAGAAAAAATGATACATTGGCCTTCTTTTATAATTCGTGTGATGCATTTATTTTATGAAAAAGTGATGATGTGTTTTCCATCACTTCAAAATCCGACAATGATGTTTTTGGCCTTCTAATGATAGCTAGGGTGTGATTTCCATTTTATGTAAACTTGAACACCGAGTATGTAAACTCGTGGAAATTATGGAAATTTGGGTCATAGTTGGTCATAATTTGAGCATGTAATTTGTAGGAGATTTTACTACTGGTTTGTAGAGGATGCATGTGTCAGTTCATCGCTTAAGGCTCCTAAGAACGAAGGGGAAGGAGATAGGGTGACCTTTTTCAGGATAGTTGTGGTGCATAGATTGTACACAACAATAGCAGATTATTGTTGATTCTTTTGGAGGACCAAAAGCTCCTTAGTGGGGAGGAATGATCTAGGTGGCTCTAGAGACACACACAAGACAAGGCAGGCTTATGTAAGCTAAAAAATAAAAGTGATTAGAATGTTGTCAAACTAGGACCAGATTGTAGATCTCGTTGTCCTGATCACAATGGTGTAGATGGTTCATCAAATCGAGCTTTTATGTAAAAGCTAGAAGCAGTCAAAGATTTGGGTTGACCTTATGAGGTGGTAGGCTTAAGGGAGGCACAATTTTGCAGAAATCTGCCCACCAGATTCCAACCAGCTCTGGCCAAATTTTGGGTGAAATTGTGGCTTCATTAGAAAGACATCTACGACCTATTTTCATAGGTTTTAAAAATGTTGATTTTTTTTAAATAAAAAAAATAAAATAAAATAAGGTTGGGCAGTGATCCCTGCCCTTATCCCCACCATCCGAAATATTTAAAAATGTGAAATAGTTGGGGGTGGGTGGTCAACCCCACCTCCCCCACGGTCCCCTCTCTACATATATGTGTATACAACCGTATAGTGGTTGGATTGGGCCGCGTGGCACCAAACTCGCCCATCACAAACAACCACTCCATATTAATGTTGCCTCCAAAGGAATCATGGGGGCGGCCTACCCAATGCGGGTCTGCCCCCCCCCATTATGTGATTTCATTAAATGTTATATAATAAAAAGGAGGGGTGACATTTGATCACCTGACCCCTCCATGATTTTTGGAAAATTTCCAATGCACAACAACCACATTTCTTGTAGACTCTGCCCCACGAAATTTTATATAAACTATTTTTTGCACAATGCACCCAGGTAGAGGCAGATAAGTGCAGGCATGATTTTTGAGGCAGATGTAGAGGAGGAAGAATGATGGCACACAGTTTCACGCAAAATATTACTTGATGCCCATGAAGATTCCTTTGAAGGTAAAATTTTCCTGTGTCAGAATGTATTGAAATTTATATATATATTAAATAGAATTTTGTAAGGAGCATGATGATGTGTCCAATTTTTCCATTTGAGCAGTGGTTTTGCAGATTCCCTGTGGAGGAGAATCTTTAGGAATCTTGAAGGAATCTTTCAGATTCCTTGGAGGCTGAAATTCACCGGTGTCAAAATGAGGTCAACCTTATACTCATTCTTCTAAAAATTTCATAAGGATTTCAAAGGTGAGATTAGATTCCTGTTTTGATTTGCAGATTTTCAGATTCCCTATGGGGCAACATTTTTAAGGAATATAGGGGGAATATAAAAGATTACCTAAGGCCTAGATTTCGACAGTGTTAGAATTCCATAAATTGACAGTCGATCCTACACCTCTCAGTGACACGAGTTTAGCAGTGTAGTTAGATTTTCCATCTGATCCTTATTTTTTTTAATAAATTTTCAAAGTGGAGTGTCGATGTCTGCATTTAGTGAGTGAGCAGTTGATTTCATGCCTTTCGATGCCATGATTGCGATGGTAATTTCAGATCTAGCAGCAAAGAAACCTATTCTTCAGTGTGAGGTACATGAAGTATTTTAATGTACCTCTTTGTCTCTTTTCTATGAGATGCATTGTGCTGGATAAATCCCCACTGATAAGTTTCATGTGGGACTTTGTTTTCTTTTGTTCTTGATGTGAGACACTCATCATGATTTTCATTTTCTATTTTTGAGATCTTTTTTCCATAAGCAGGGGATACCATTATCATGTATGTTTTATTGAGACCCTCATACAAGGACAGCTTAGATAATTATAGTCATATATGTGAGTTATGTTATGGGTAGAGGTCTGGGTGCAGATAGAATTTCTTGTGGCATGTAATTGCCTCATGGAGAGACTTTGCGCTCACAGGCTGATTTCAGAGATATTGAAACACTTCAGGCATGATCTTCCTATTTACAACACTGAATGAAGTGGCCAACACCATCGAGACACCGAGGCTCGGAGAGGTATTCACACTAGACGAACTCTGTTATTAAACCTCTTGCATCGTTTTTCCTATGATTGTTGACATGTGTTCCTCTTGATTATATTTTCATATGCTCATTAATGATTTTTGATAAAATGTAATTCTAACACATCATCCGAATTAAAAGGTATTTCTTTAAAGGGTATAAAAAATTTACCTAGATAAAAAATGGTGTTGCTAAAAGAAAGAGAAAGACCATTGTGGAAGTTACCCGCACCATGCTATGTGACCAAGGTCCTCGGAAGTTTCTATGGGGATAAGATGCGAACATTGTTGTGTACGTTCAAAAAATATGCCCGCATTCTGCTCTGGACTCCAATACTCCCGAAGAAGTCTTCTCTAGTAAGAAAGTCGATGTTTCTCATTTTACAGTTTTTTGTTTCCTTGTTTACTTTCATGTACTGAAAGAAAAGAGAAGCAAGTTGGATGCTTATGTAAAGAAGGGAATGTTTGTGGGCTACAGTGAAACTTTTAAGGCCTATAGAATCTATTTTCCTAGTCAAAGAGAAGTGGAGTTATGCCACGATGTCAGCTTCGATGAAGATGCTCCCCTCAAGAAAGTGAGAAATCTTCCTAGGTCCAAGGAAGACAAATAAGATGAAGAATCAGGGAAGTAGGAAGAGTCAAAGGATGAACTGATGCCCGATGTTTAAGGGCCTATGGAGTCTATTGATCCACCTCCTTAAAATAAGAGAAGACCCTCATGGCTCAGGGATACTCACACATATACGGAGAGACATATTTCCCCAAGGGGGACTTTCTATGAAAGCAAGAAGGGTAAAATATACCAATGGTATCTAGCATCCATGAGTATGATAGTATAATCTAAGCCTAGATCATTTGAAGAAGATGTAAAGCATCAAGTTTGGAAGGATTATATTCATGAATAATATGAGTCCATTATGAAAAATAATGTCTGGGAAGTGGTACTGAGACTAGAGGACAAATTTTTTTTCACCTGAAAATGGATCTATAAGGTCAAGCATGGATTTGATGGAAGTGCTAAAAAGTACAATACAATATTTGTTGCTCGAGGCTTCTCGAAAAAATAAGGCATAGATTATGATGATATATTTGCACCTGTGGCCCGCTATACCACCATCTGATCTATTATTTCCCTTGCTAGAACACAAGGATGGAGTCTCCATCATATGGATATGTATATCTCTTTTCTACATGCTTCTATAAATTTAGAGGTGTATGTGGAGCAACCTCTGGGGTTTGAAGTCTGAGAAAGAGACACCCATGTATAGAGGCTGAAGAAAGCCCTCTATGGTTTGAAGCAAGCCCCTAGAGCTTAGCATGAGAGGATAGTTTGCTACTTGATGAAGCTAGGCTTCACTCAAAGTAATGATGATCCAAATATTTATTTTAAGGTTAATAGAGAAAGGCCTCTCATTTTAGTTCTCTATGTGGACAATATCTTCATGAAATTTGCCGACCTTATCATTCATCAGTGTAAGAGGGAGTTAGATTATGAGTTTGAGATGAAAGACCTAGGACTGATGCATTATTTCCTAGGCTTGGAGGTCTTGTAGAGGCTAGGAGAGATTTTTCTTTCTCAAGGAAAATATGTCTGGAAGTTGTTGGAGAGATCTAATATGGTGGACTATAAGTCTGTGTCGACATCGATGGAACTCAACTTTAAGAATTTGTGTGGAACGAAGCTAGGACCATGCTAGAAAATCTTATCGAGTATCAAAAACTTGTAGGGGGCCTGATGTTCCTATTGAAATCCCATCCAGATGTATTTTTTACAGTTAACACTTTGAGTCAACATATGGTTGATCCTCATCACATTCACTGGATTGGTGCCAAGAATCTATTGAGATATCTTCAGGGCACAATCAACCATGGGCTGAGATACACTTTCAGGAGTTTGAGACTCCATGGATATACTGATATCGATTGGGCTGGCAGTGTGGTCGATCGTAAGAACACATCTAGATGTTGCTTCACCTTGGGTTTTTCCTCGATATCTTGGATGAGTAGGAAGCAGAAGTCGGTGGCTTTGAGTTTCGCTAAGGCCGAATACATTGCAATGAGTATGGGATGTTGTGAAGTTGTTTGGTTGTGAAAGGTCTTCATTGACATGTTTCGGAATATGCTAGATACCACCATTATCCTTTGTGATAACCAGAGTGGGAGTCGTCTTTCTGAGAATCCTGTGTTCCATGACTGATCGAAGCATATTAATGTCAGGTACCACTTTATATGGTATATTGTAAAATGAGGTGCCGTAAAGCTCGATCATATGGGAATTGATGAACAAGTCGTGGATATTCTCATGAAACCCCTAGGGAAGGTCAAGTTCCTAACCTTCCATGAGAGGCTTGGAGTCATGGAAAGACCCTATTTTGAGGGTCCTGCTTGAGTTGGATTATGAGCTCTGGGAGATCCAAGGGGCTCGGGAATAGCTTCTTAGAGCTATAACCACACACGGGGCTAGGCTTGTCGAACCTTGTTATGCTTCTACCCCACTGTTATGATATTGAGTTGGTTCACCTCTCTTTTATCTATGCCCCGCAAACATCCTATCCATGGAGTTTCAAACTCATTGGAAGTATCTCTCATTTGGCCAATGAGGTGGGAAATGTACATAGAGACCAATAGAAATACCGATGGATGCATCGAAGATTGTCATACTCTCTCTGTCTAGGATGGCACGTGTCCAACACCTTCATCTGGGATCAAGTATGATGAAGTTCTTACCTCTAAACTGACTTTAGGTAAGTAAACTAACTTCCAGTTAGTATGTGACAATTTTGAGTCTATTGAGGTTTTATCCTCTAAAGTAACTTCGAGTCAGTAAACTAACTTTGGGTTAGTATGAGACTCTTTTGACTCCAAGGGAGGTTTTAACTTCTAAGATGACTTTGGGTCAGTTGAGTGTGATGTATTTGTTACTCACATTTTTGTTCTATCTAAGAACGAGAGTGAGCAAAGAAAGTTATGGCAGGATGAAACACGATGTTTGGTAAAAGTACACGATGGTACTCATGGATGGTACTTGTGGACAGATGGAGTTCTCCCTAGTTGAGAGGGAGTGTTAATTTTGGTCAAATAGGTCCAAAATCCATTTTTCACTGCTCATATGATGATCATCATATCTTTGTTGGATTCCTCTTTTAGAGAGGTGCAAGATTGATCTAAATATCATCTTGTTTGGATGAGGGAAACATATATTTTGAATCTATTTTCCACACATGTGCAAGGTAGGGAAGATTTGTAATGTAGGCTCACATGCTTAAATAGACGTGTCATAGACCCTCATTGATGGATATAAATTGGAGGGACTTGGAGGTAATTTTATCACAACTCATTGCACATCTCGCATTGTGATCTGATTGGTGTGTTAGCCTTTGGAGGCCTCTTCCCTTCACACGTGCACAAATAGAGGAGTTCTTTTCTGTGGATCTGTTTAGGGCTTATTTTTTGTAGCATTGACCATCATTGAATAGCATTGACCATGGTCAAACCTTGGTTTTTTTACCTTAAAACTCTGCCAAAATTATAATTTTGAGAGGCCATACTGCTGGGAACTAAAATCAAGGAAATCAGAGTTGTTTGATCAAAGCCCTAATCTACAGTGTTGAATTTCTGTTGCTATCCTTCATTCACTCTGGGTTGACCAACGTTGACTTGCGATGAGCTATCTTTGAGGGTTGTGGGTGCGACACTTGGAGAATTGGTTGACTGTGAAAGGATTTTCTGGTTGAAGCATCTTGTTGATTTTCATAATGCACACCAACATATATATTTTCTAGAAAAAAGGAATTGTAAATCTGATCCATATTATTGGCTTGTCTTCTATTGATCTATTATTGTGTTCTATCAACATTTAATTGTCATGTTTATGTGATTTCTAATTTGGCCTAAGAAATATTGAAGTAAAATTGCATTAAGCATAGAACACCATGGTTTTCTAAATTTAACAACCTAAGACTACCCACTAATAATGATAATGGGAATCAAGGTACCAAGTACAATATACCAAGTGTGAACAAATGTGTTGAAGTTAAACAATTGAAATAATATATCAACGGAGGATATTTATGTATTCCCATTGTCAATAGTGAGTGAATCTACCAGTGATGATTGCAAACCCTAAGGTACTAAAATATAGTTTATACCTTTCTCCCAAAGTAATGAGTTCGAGTCATTGGGAGAATATTTGATGGAAGGATGACATTAGAGAATATCCCATCAACCAAAACGAGTATGACTAGAAGGTAAATAATGTGGAAGGAATCAATTGAATTAATGAACAAAAAACAACGAGTACATCTCTCATGGGCACTAAATGGATGAGCACCCAATAAATACCCTGTGAATACAAACCAATAATGAAACCTGATGACCAATGATTTAAATGAAAAGTGGCATCTACCCATGGTATTCATCCAATCATGGTATTTATATACATATGGTATTTACCCATGGTATTTTAAGTGGCATCCACCCATGGTATTCGTCCACCCTGGTATTTATCCACTCATGGAATTTACCCATGGAATTGTAAGTGCCATACACCCATGTTATTGTAAGTGAAATACACCCATGGTATTCATCCTGCCATGGTATTTATCTACCCATGGAATTTACCCATGCTATTGTAAGTGACATCCACCCATGGTATTCATTCACCCATAGTATTTATCCAGACATGGAATCTACTTATGGTATTGCAACCAAAAAGGGCTATAATTAATAAGTGGAATTTTGTAAAATGAGATATTGTCCACCATAATACATATCTTTGCATTTTATTCTCTATCTTAATAAAAAAATATATTTGTGGTTTTATTGTGATTGTGTTCTCTCCTTTTTTCTGGCATTTCAAATTTTCAGATCTTGGGAGCCTCCTCCCAAGATCCAGATTAGTGGTATCAAATTTAGGTTAGGGCTATATGGGAATTATTTTTTGAGGCATATTCTAGTTTAAAATATTTGCATCAATCTTCAACAAAATTCATGCACATGCTATGACCTCCAGAAAGAACTTTCTTCCAAAAAGCGGGAAGATTTTCTTTTCATTTGTTTTGCAGGATTTTTTTCGATAGCGAGTTTGCATATCATATCTAAATCATTTAGTGAAAAATTTATAAAAAAATTAATATATCTGGATTTCTTACCAAAAAATACCCAAATGAAAAAAAAAACGGTCAAATCAATGTCCCAATGAGGGAGATATCGTAAAAATCAGTGGTAGTGCATAAATTTTTCTGACAACAATTTGTGGACAACAGATCTCCTATAGTTTTTTTCAGTTTTATGCACACTTTAAAAAAAATGATTGTGTATTTCAAATCCTCTTGAAAAATCACCAAATTTAAAAAAAAAAAAAAAAAAAAAAGTCGAATGAGAGTTCGAATGATGGAGATTTCGATGATTTAAAATCAACTATTTTTTTTAGAACTTTTGTTATGACCAGATAGTTGCAACATGAATATGAGTTTCTAAAGTGTCAAGATAGCGATTTCAATCACAGTGAGAAGATTAAGAATGGTCATTCTATTTCAAAAAATAGATTATAATAAATATTATGAGTTATATTGAATTAGTTATGTCTGTTAGGGTCCTATAATAGTAGGGCTCATAATTTTGAATTGGTTATGTTAAGTCTTGTAATATTGTAAATACCTTTGCAATTCCGGAAATTTTTTCCACTTAAAAAAAAATGAAAAGGGGTATGTCCTAAAATAATAATATGTAATATTCCTAAATTAACACATAGCTAATTGGAATATTGATTTTTCTTTTAGCACTTAGTTAAAGTCAAGTTTGACCAAGGCAACATCATTAATGTGGGAGGAGTGGATCATCAATAAAGGTAGATCAATATGAATATGGATTTTTTGAGACAACTATATGAGAGCTCGATTGAAGACGCTTAGGTGTGAAGAGGGCTGGAGCAAGTTGAAGAGGTCAACCTTGACCAAATCAAACAACGTTGTTATGGAGGAGTGGTATTGGTGAAGGTACAACACAGTTCTGGAGGGAGGTTGATTATGTGATGGTGGAAACCATGATGAGTGGGACCCAAGGTGAGAAGGTTCACATAGTCTATAAGGAAGAGGATGGTAGCCATATGGGGTTAGCTTATTAATTATATTTTTGATATGTTTGTTTAGTCCTTTGCTCTCTTCAATTGCTGGTGTTGTTTAGCATTTTGTATTCCTGTTTAGGAATTCCATCTCTTCCCTTTGAGTAGCTCTTGGGAGATACCTGATCTATCATTCCACACATATAGCATTGGGGCCAAGCTTCAGTCTTAAGCTACATCGTAGTCTCTACAGAATATTTTGTTGTGTTATAGGGTGTTGTAGTGGAGGGTTGAGAAACCCACTTTCTGAGTTCGATTTACATAGGAGGAAGGATTCCTTCTCTTGGGAGCTCAGTTTGGAGGGTTCTTGAGCTTATTTCAGATACTTATCTGTATGCCAACCTGTCCCCATAATTTATAGCACATTTTCAGCTAGGAATTGCGTTATTTTTTAGGGAAGCTTCAGTGAGGGATCTTGTGGCTCTTTTGGAGTGTTTTCCTGTGATTGAAGGGTTCATCTCTTCATTAGAGAGGCCCTTTGAGAAGACTGGCATCAGATCTATATTACATCAGCCTTCTATCTTCATGTTCTTCATATTGTAGTGATTCTTCATTCCTTGGGTTGTAGATCACATTTGTATTTGGGTGTATTCCTAGAAACCCTTCCCGGGTTCTCTTGGATTTGTATAAAGGAGACTAGATCTCAGTTTTTGGGCCATATTGATTAATATAATATCAGATGCATTTGTTTCTATCATTTATTTGTATAAACCCTCATTAGAATGTGCTGTCTCTTTATGAAGTAATTTCATGTGGCAGTAGTTTTGGGGTTTTAGTGTTTTTGAGCAATACTAGGTGTGGGAGGCTTGTTTACCTCACCTAATATGATTTGTTTTTTTATCTCCTATTGGATTTAGATGTCATATTGTCATATCTAAGGCATCCAAGGGTTTATTTTAATTTTTATAGCATATATTTCTGAAAATTCATTTTTCATGCATGTGTTTCTGAGTTTTCGCATTTTGGGATATTACAGTGCTATCAGAGCATGATATTTGGCTCAGCTTGTGAGCTTCAAGCCAAGCTGCTATAATAAGAAGAAGAGATCTAAAATGGTGAAAGGAATGAACTTGGTCTCATCACTTTTCAGATCTATGAAGAAACTCTCCAAGGAGGTGAAATAAAGAGAAGAGAAGAGAAGCAATGAAACTTCTAGAGGGTTTCAAGAAGAGGAAGGGCCATGTACTTCCTATTCTCAAAAGAAAGAACCAATGCTACAGAAATCTCCAAAGCATTACACCTTGCCTTTCCCTTTTGATGAAGAAGACAAGAGGCATGGAGATGGAGGTCCCTTGGAGCATGAGATCCTAAGTGGATACCTTGTAGAATACAAGTCTCACCCTAGGGCTTTCAAGGAGACTCTACATTTCCCTCAGTTTATTCAGCTTGAAGAAGAAAGGAGACCTTAAAACAATAGGAGAATAAGGGGTAATAGATTTATATTGTCTACTTTTGATGGGTAATCCAGATGTACAGTAAAGTATTGGGTGATGAAGCTAGATGCATTCTTCCTACTACATCTAGTGGTAGAAAGAGAGGTTGTTGAGATATTAGTGGTGCATCTTGAGGGTAAATCAAGAACTTGGTGGTTCATCCATATGAGTCATGCGATAGTGACCAATTTTGCAGATTTCACTCAAAGGGTGATCAAAATATTTGATAAGAAGATCTCAGAGGGGCGGAGCCCTCACCACCACTTGAGGAAACTTGTACCAGTGATGACACAACTATGGAGGAGAAGCCATCATCCTCAGGAGTTGGGGAAGCCAACACATGGGAAGGAGGAACCCTTCTAGCCATACACGTTTCTCCCAAGCTTCACCAAGGTATGCATGAATTTCCACTTTTTGTTATTTTAGAAAATCTTAGGAAGGGTTGTGGAAATCTGCCTTTACATGATCAAGGATCAAAACACATTTCCGATTTGGAGTAGCAGAATTTCACTACGCTGTACAAACTTGATTTATTCAAGGAAGGGATAAACAATAATCCTAATGAGTCATTATTGAATGGAACAAAACACTTGAGGTTGGGGTGTGGACTTGTGGAGGATAGGATGAGCCTTTTCCTAAACAATCCAATGCAGAACATTATGTTCAACATTGAGCTTGAGCATGAGGCATCAAATACACCTTTTAGGAGGAGGTTGATAGCGTTGTCATCAGGAAGAAGTGAGGATTTTGGGGTCAAAATATCATTAGAGCATTTTGATGGCCATTACACGTGTATGACATTGGATGAGAAGATTATCAATGAGAGACGTTTTGTCTTTCATCATTGTGATGGATCTATTGGGATGAGCATTGTGCAAGCCTATGACGAAGTTTTTCCTACAACATACTTGGATCCTTATGGATTAAATATGATCATTGACATGGGATCTTCTATAGGAGATCCCCAAGAGGTTGCATTTCAACATCCCATGAAATGCAAAGGTAGAAATCTGATTTGGGAGGATGGTAGTCTTCATTATAGGAGTACCAAGGTGGAACATGGTAGGAGACATCCACATATCGATGAATGTGTTTGGATGGTGAGCAACAGGTTGGTGAGCCACTTTCATATTTATGAAACCGGGCAACAGGAGGCATGGCTGCGTTAGCTACTCTTGAAAGAGTTTGGCCATCATGTGATATATCCTTCTCCAAAGGGTATGTTGGTGGAGGAAACTTGGCAGGACACTTGGATCATATGGCAGCAAAGAGTTTGGTTGCATTATGTTGATATGATATCCTTCATGTCAATCGACATATTTGCACCTCATGATTTATATGATGGAGGTGTGAGGGGACAACAAGAGTTATTGTTGCTGTGGTTACTCTTGGAAGAGTATGGGTAGAATTTTTCCCATACTTATCATGAAATTTCCGGAGAAAGGGATGGCACATCCAAATTGCAAAGAGGCTACCCTTCATCATTGGAGGATAAGGAGGGGCTTCGACATAGGAAGAAAATTTCCCCACATAGTAGCATGATGGTGAATGAATTTGGCATGTGCAATGTTAGAGAAAGGATTCATGGAGTGACAAAAGCCTTATCACTAAGGACAACAACACTATCACTTGGGAGCATGTTTCTATTGATGGAGTGTTCCACGGGGAGTATGCATCCCTTCATTTTGCAGAATTTTATGAGGATATTCTAATAGGAGGACTCATCCATGAACCTCACTTTCAGCCCACTCATTATGCATGGTAAGAAATGTATTCTGTACTTATTGATTATTTCATTGAGTATTTGCATCTTCTCACCATCTATGTATAGTGCATTGCTCCACAAGAGGGAAAGTTTATTTTTGGGTTTCATGGTCATTCTAGGACCAAAATTTCTGATGATAACCCTTCTCTACATGACTTTGGGAAAGTGTGTTGTTATTTTTATCATGCTCAGCTATTATATATTGTTGCTTACTACCACACAGGAGATGAGAAAACATGCACAACTAGTTACTTGTTGGAGGACAACTTGCCACATGATGTTATAAAACAACAGTTGGAAGGAATACGTTGTATCCACTTGAGAAACCTTTGATATAAACCAAAATTTCACATAAACTTTAGAATTTTTCTGATTTGGATTCGAAATGGTAATGATGTGCCATTCATATTGTATGGAATGGTTTGGGCAAACATGATTCATGACATTAGAGAGAGGATATTTGAAGATGCAATCTTATTCTTACCACTTGAGGGCAACCTTATTGCAGCCCAAGATCAACATATGATCTACACTCATCATGAGTGGAGAGAAAGACAGTGTGGGGTAGGCCATTTTGTCTACCATGTTTAGTTATTCATCCCACCTACATTGCAGGAGCCAAAGGTGGAGGAAATTCTTCATGAGCTACCATTCTGGAGGCTGGCTCATTTTATATGGATTATAGCTTAGGGATGGGAAATTCACATGGGGATGATAGATCCCAATATATATATCAGATCTGATGCCTCAAGAAGGCCTCTATACATAACATTATTGCTTCCATGGATGTTTTACTTCTACATAGTGATAGCTATTTGGGATGCTCACCAAAAGCTAGCTTGCATACTTGGGAGGGGAAAATTGGAGATGTATTGATGGTACAACATATTTTACCTTGGAGGAGTTTATCATATGTAGATGCTACAGGGGAGGAGAGGAGGCTTTTCAGTTCTATCCTTGCAGTTTCTTAAGGACAAGCAACATTCGGGAGGGGAGGACTGTAATATTCATAAATTAGCATATAGCTAATTGAAATATTGATTTTGCTTCTAGCACTTAGTTAGATGAATAAATGGGGAAGGAGACCCATAATTACCTTGAATAAGCATAAAATCCATCTTGATGTGAAAAGGGATCATGATAATAACTGGGTCTAGCACTCTCATCTGTGAAAAAGGACAAATGGATGTGGACAAAGTCAAGTTTGACCAAGTCAACAAGATTAATGTGGGAGGAGTGGATCATCAATAAATGCAACTCAATATGAATATGGATCAGTTTAGAAAACTATATGAGAGCTGGATTGAATACCCTTAGGTGTGAAAAGGGCCGGCGTAGGTTGAAGAAGTCAACCTTGACCAAATCAAACAACGTAGTTATGGAGGAGTGGCATTGATGAAGGTACAACACAGTTTTGGAAGGAGGTTGATTGTGTGATGGTGGAAAACCTAATGAGTGGGACCCAAGGTGAGAAGGCTCACATAGTTTATAAGGAAGAGGATGGTAGCCATATGGGCTTATCTTATGAATTATATTTTTGATATGTTTCTTTATACCTTTCCTCTCTTCAACTGCTTAGCTAATATTGCTAGTGTTGTTTAGCACTTGGTATTCCTGTTTAGGAATTCCATCCCTTCCCTTTGAGTAGCTCTTGGGAGATACCTGATCTATCATTCCAAATATCTAGCATTGTGGCCAAGCTTCAGTCTTTAGCGACAACACAGTCTCTGCAGAATATTGTGTTGTGATGCAGTGTGTTGCAGTGGAGGGTTGAGAAACCTACTTTCTGAGTTGGTTTTGCATAGGAGGAAGGATTCCTTCTCTTGGGAGATCTGTTTGGAGAGTTATTGAGCTTATTTTAGATATTTGGCTGTAGGCCAACCTGTCCCCATCATTTACGGTGCTGTTTTAGCTGGGAATTGCATTATTTTGGAGGGCAGCCTCAATGAGGGATCTTGTGGCTCTTTTGGAGTGTTTTCCTGTGATTGAAGGGTTCATCTCTTCATTAGAGAATTCCTTTGAGAAAATCTACATCAGATCTATATTATTTCAGCCTTCTATCTCCATGTGCTTTAGCTTGCAATGATTCTTTAGTCCTTGTGCTGTAGATCATATTTGTATTTGGGTGTATTCCTAGAAACCCTTCCCGGATTCTCTTGGATTTGTATAAAGGAGACTATATCTCAGTTTTTGGACCATATTAACTAATATAATATCAGATATATTTGTCTCTATCATTTCTATGTATAAACCCTCATTAGACTGTGCTATCTCTTTACGCAGTAATTCCATGTTGCAGTATTTTTGGGGTTTTGGTGTTTTTGAGCAATACTAGGTGTGGGAGGCTTGTTTACCTCACCTAATATGATTTGTTTTTTATCGCCTCTTGTATTTAGATGTAATATTTTCATATATAAGGTATCCAAGGGTTGGTTTCTATTTTTATAGCATATATTTCTGAAAATCCCTTTTTCATGCATGTATTGCTGAGTTTTCCCATTTTGGGATATTACATAATCCAAGGACCAAAAGAAAGAAAGATAAAAAAAGATATAAAATATGAACCCCATAAAAAGAGGAAAAAATAAATTCTGAAATTGTTGCACATTCAAATGCCACTACTCTTAGTTTACTTTACTTTTGCAAATAAATTGTGTGCATCTTGTCCAAAATTCCACAATTCATGATGATCATGCAATCTAATCTTGATCATTTATGCCTTTAAATTTTATGTTATAATAGTTAGTGAATAAAGATCTGACCAAACCATTTAATCTTGGTAGATCAGTAGTTAGGTAGAGAATAAAAATGAGCTCATATGTTTAATCTAATCCATTGGAAGATATAAGGTTATAAATAAGTTAGTTCACTTATCAAAAGAAAATAAAAGGGTCAACAAACTCAAATGCACCGAACAAAGGAAAGGGAAAATGTTAGCATGAATAAAAGGGTAGGTAAAATACTTTTCAAAAGTTATATAAAGCATAATCATGCTTATCCCTTATCAAAAATATCCTAACCCCTTCCCCCTGCTAAAAATCCATTTCCCTCTTCATTTCCACTAATCCTAACCCTTTTCCCCTCTTAGAAATTAATTCCCCCATTTCCAGTTCTAAGAGCCCCATCCCTCCACCTTTTCCCTTCCTTAAAAACTCAAGAAACATCTTTTCTAACCCCCTTACCTTTTAAAAATCCCGTTTCCCTTGCTAAAACCCCTTTAACCCTTTAAAAAGACCCCTTTATCGCTGTAAAAACTCTAAATTTTCATAAAAAAACAAACACAAATAACCACTTTAAATAGTATAAAAGAAGAAATATCAATTGGCCCCCCTTTTGATTTAAACTTCCCACTTAATATATTTCAATGGCCCCACTTTTATTTCAACCTTCCGCATAACGTTTTTTCTAACCCCACCTCCTTTGAAATTGCGAAACCTTGCCAGCCATTCGATCACTACCGAGTAGATCAAACATCCCACAACCTTTTTCGCAACCCCTTGATGTTCGATGTTTAAAAGCAAGGTGGGGGGTTGTGAAATGGGTGGTTTTATCTGCCCACTCCCCTGCCACGTGGCACCTTCTCATCTTATAGCATCCCCTCCTTCCTAAACCACCAAACCACCCCATCACCATTTGATAAATCACCGTGATAAACCGCCAAGTTCCAAAATCATAAAACCCCACTGTCTCTTTCATTTCCCTACTTCTACTTACCTGCAAAAATACTGGCGCCAACTAGATTGGAGCCCCTGTCGTTACTTGGATACCTCCCACAACCTAAGCACTAGTATTCTAGGTAATTCTAATACATGCCACCATCAATTAAGAACAATTAATTAATAAATTCCAAATCAATGGATTCTAAAAATTTCCAAACTGTAAACCCTCTGTAACCACCCCTGATAGATGTCGATCATACTCCACTAGCCAATAAAGACTTTAAAATACTAGACACAGTCACTGATAGCAATCTCTTGGAGCTCAATTGTTGGAGCCATGACAAGTTTGCTGATCGGGCAGATGATATACATTTGTGGAACCCTAACCTGCTAAAATCCAAAATTCCACAGACCCACCAGTTCCCTGAAGTCATCAGAATTTGCCAACTTAGCTATTTTCCAAATGAAAGAGCCATAGTCACCCCTGATCAAGAAATTCTGATTACTGTCACTGCTCAATCCATTAACCAAATGCCGCAGATTCCATCATAACCAGAGGGACTGCCTTTCTCCATTGAGACCCTCACTAAGCTTTACCTAAAGCTATATTTCCCTAAGAGGTCTCAAATATTTCAGACTTTCCTACCTCAATCAATGAAAATTTCTAAAAACAACCCACCATACTCTGCTACCATGTTCCTAGAATGAACCAAAAAAATTGTGACCATGATGTCCTGTATCATAATATATTTTATAGATGAGTGGGTATATGGATCCATCCTTGCCTTCCTCTCTACCTTTTGCCGATGCCAGCCTTCATCTATATTTTCAACTTTGCCCAATTCCTGGCAGATACTATGCAAGCTCAACTGATCAAACTGCCAGAAGAAGGAGTGTTCAAATATTGTTTCAGTATTATTTCATTTGTTCATATATTTTCATTTAGAAAGGTTTACAGTCAACCTACAAAAACTGGACACGGAAGGTAATCCCCAGTCTGTATTATTATGGACATCCTTAATCATAAAGGACTCCAATGAATTTAGTTTTAAATACTTTATTGATTATTTTGTATACCCAGTGGTTAATATTCTTAGCAACAACATTAAACTTAGAATCAGTGATGAAATTAGAAAATTTCTACAGTTATCTGACCAAAGAAAGACAGGAGACTGGTATTTACACCAGAATCACATAGAGATCAGATTATATGAAAGCCAACTAGTCCCTTACAAGCTTCCCGAATACCTCCCAATGAGGATATCTGCCTTAGAGTACATTAGACAAATATTGAATTATGATGAGATAAATTTCCTTTCAACCAAAAGGAAAACCTAGTTCAAGATAAAAAAAACTAACTAGGGCCCTTTATATGCAACCGTAGGAATGTTGTAAAGGAAGCAGATAGATGCCTACAAGAGTTAAAGTTAAACAACAGTTTCAAATGTGCATATGACCCCTTGGGTGTCATAATAAAATTAAGAATTAAGTGTAAACTCACCCCTTTCATTCATGAATCTAATCTCGAGATTGAGAAATATTCCAACCAGTAAGAGTGGTTGGAAAACACTCTATAGGAGGTGGAGGAGAAGCTTGGTACTAGTTCCATCATGCTTACTCTGTACCCACAGGATAGGAATTCAAAAAGGTCTACAGTAGAAGGCTCTTACTCAGTAGAACCTACATCTGATAATAAATTCAAGCTTATGTACAAAAAGAAACAAAGTTAATCCCAGTAATAGAGAAGGAAGAGACCATTGAAACATAGATTGTTATCAGGGATGATGCACGTACAACACATACAAAATAAACACCTCTTCCATCAGCTTCTAGGGAAAAAATCATTCAAAAGAAAAATAGCACAGAGATTTCAACATCCAGTAAGCTATTTGAGAAGGAAAAGGATATCATTGAAAAATATAAAGAAATTAAAATTAAAAATGAAGCACTGAAGGTTGTTACATATGCACAATACTGGAAGAAAAATCCGAGTGACTAGAGTGGGTTTCTTTCAGGTTTTGACCTTATGAAAAATAAAATGTAGATGGAATTCCTACAGCCGAAGGTAAAGGACCCAAAAACTTCAGAAGACTATACAAAGAAAATCTTTGAATTTCCTGCCAAGGATGTGCATCTAATTGACCAAATTTAATTTCAAAAACAAGAAGAAGAGATGATATATTCAACTATCACACATAAATCTCTAAATGTCTAGAAGTTGCTGAATTTCCTAGCAAATATACCGTCACAGTTACAGCTGGAGAGAGCCTCATCAAAAGAAAAATACAACAGGATTAAGTCACTAGGAGAGTTGTTAATTGAAACTGGCTATAATCCAACTCACATCAAGGCAACAAAAGAACTTATAAAGAAGAAAAATGTAGACATAGCTGCACTTAAGAAACATTTAAAACTACCAACTACTGAGCATCCACAAACCAAGGAGGTTTTGGAGACAGATAATGAAAAGGATGAGAAGATGAATTTAATCATCTAGTTGACAACTCAACTAAAGGAAATGGAGATAGATATGGATAAAGTTGTACAGGATAAACAAGCTAGCATGGAAGCAATTTCCATTACTGCTATTGCCATAGTATCTACATCAGCTCCAACATCTACACCAGCATCAACAATATCAACAACCCATCCCATTGATGAGGCCAAAAAAATAATTAAAGCAATGGAAGATATATCCATTCAGACTATAGATATTAATAAGCTCAAGGAACAAGTAAAGAGCTTAGAATATAGAAATAAATTGGTAGAAGTAATGCATCAAGCTGAACTAAAAAAATCTAATATAGTGACTGACAGAATCCATAAGCTAGAAAAGGAGTTATCACTAACAGAGCATTTAGCCCAAGAAAAACAACAATTGTGGGCCAACATCATTATCTTAGTCAATGATATTTTTCCTTCTATACAGATTATATTTGAGAATAATGACTTTGTGAAGGAAGATGGTGAGGAAATTCAGAAAGTCAAAGGCAATCTTGGAAAGAAACTAGAGGAAGCCTCTGAACTAATCAAATTCCTGAATTCTAAAATTCAATATGAATTGGAAGAGCTCAAGATAGCTGATAGAACAGAGACTATCCTAGAAGTAAATAAAATGATTCCCAAAAGAAATCTAATGCTACATCTTGAGGAGAAATGTCAAACATTGGAACTCACAGTGAACAGGTTTCTCAATATGTTTGATGTATTAAGACCGAAGGGTATGCCTAATCCTCTAGTAATAAATGACAAAATCATGAGACAAGAGGATTATGACAATAAGTTAAGGGAAATGGCCAAATAAACATCCCACATTTCCTTAATGAAGGGCATTCCCACAGGAAAGGTACTATTACAAACTCTAGAAAACTTCTTTCACCTTGAGCATGAGGTAAAACACATTTTCATAAATAAACCTACATTTTCCATATATTCAGAGGCATATGAGATTTACCGGAGGATGATGAAAGTCAAAATCCCAGATGAAGAAAAATGGGAGAAGTGTGATTTATTGTAAAGTGTGAAAGAAAAATATAGGTGAAAGAAACAAACAGGTAACAACAATCAAAGAATCAAGGCCAGATATCATTCAGTTGAAAGGTGTCACTATCTTTTTGCATAAATATATTTTATTTTCCTAGAATAAATCCTAGTCAGTTGACAGGATATTTTTTTTAATGTTTTTATATAAATACTTCATCATTCGAAGTATCAAGTGTGGATTTCTGAATATTTCCGTAGCTGAATAATCTCTTGCCTGAGGGTTATTGTACCAATTCCAGTTGACAGACAAAACAAGTTATAAAGAAAATTCTTTACAGGATTCATGTGTTGAGCTATCTCAGTGAAGTATAAAATTCAATTTTTCATGTTCTCCTTCTAAGTATTCCATAAAATTATATGTGTTCTAAATTTGAATGTTATAAAATGAGTATTATTGAAGAATTTTCTTAAACATTACACTTTTACATTTCCATGTTTTCTTATGATATCCAATTTAGAGAATTCTTAATTTCCCTATGATCCTGATTGAATTTCTTCACCCTTCTTCATTATCTGGTTTAAGGAATTCTTAATTTCTCCTTGATCCCGATTGAAAGATGACTTCACCATTCAGCCTTGAGATCTGATATTTCTCACCTATCTAACCCTGCAACATTTTATTTATAATTTGGTTTTGTTCTATTTCAAATCATATTGACTCCATATCCCAAAGGAAAATGGAAAATCACCTATTCATCTAAATCATTAATTCCACCAAACAATCAAAACCAATCCAAATTAAGCATACATAACTAGCCTACAATTTATTAAATAAACAAAGTTAAATCATATAGATATAGCCCTCTTTGAGTTTAGAAAGGCTAGATCCTAAGATCCAAAGTAGTTTTTTAGTTAGCTCTGATATTTATTTTTAACGCTTAGAACAACGTTTGGAAATTTTGGATTGATAACATATTGGCAACCATACTAGGGAAAAATCAGTCCCTAGTTAAAATAAATGTTAAAGGAAACAATTTTCCCCATTTTTCACGTTAAGGTTTAAAAAGGTTGATTGAAATTATCATAGTAAGTTAAAATTCTGGCTTCTAAAATAACATATTATACAAGGGCTCATCTTGATCCACAACCTGCTACAATTGTTGATGATCCTGATAGAATTTTAAGAAAATCTAAAATAGTAGAGAGTGAAGGAAGCAGTAGTGAGCTAATCAAAGCAAATTTACTTCCTAAGGAGTTATCAAGCATACATGATATTCAATTTTTTATCATTTGAGCATTATTTATTTCATATCAAGTCTGAAAACTCAGTCCATGATACTATAATAGACCCCAATTTTATTCAGTTTATTGAATCAAAGAAGGATACTATACAAACCGATTTAGATCAACATGTTCTAGATAATTTTGACAAACTTGATGTTTTAACCTCAACTTTGATAAAATATATAGACGAAGACTGTTTTCAACAGTCTGTTGAATTAGCTACCCCTACTGCTGCTACCCCTAAACTCTCTACAATATCTTTAGAAATTGTAAATACAACTTCATTCAGTTCCACCTCACCTATAATATCCACCACAGTTCATTCCAAAAAACCATTCATACCTAAACTTCCTCTCCAACCTAACGTTTCGAGTTCATATTTAAGCACTAGCACTTTACCTCCCAGTCGAGCTAAAATCTTAGCCATGGCATCCAAATTTTCCCCTTTTGCCTTATAAGCCCCTTTACATGACATGCCACAAGATTACCAGAGTACAAATTTTTAGTTCGATGGTACTGGTTAGTATACTTCTCAACAACATGCAGATAAAATTACATATTATTTTGAGTTACATTAAGTTGATGAGGTCGATGTACAAATGAGATTATTTGCACAAAAACTTGCAGGAGATGTTAAAAAATAGTTTAAATCTTTGCCTGCTAGCCAGATTTCTGATTTAGCTGCTTTCCACCAATTTTTTATAAATATATGGGAAAGAAAGAAAAACCCTCTCCAGATATTATCTGAATATGAGATCATTAGGAGATCTCCTAATGAATCTGTTCAGGATTAATGTACTAGGTTTAACAACATTTACTATGCAAGTCCATGAAATATCAAAACCTCCACCAGTCTTGGACCTAATTAAATTTATAAATGGTTTTGATGCTGACATGTCCTATCAGTTAAGAGAAAGAAACCCTGCAACTTTAGAGAAGATGGAGAGTGATGAAATTAGTGTAGAAGCTAACTTACTAGCTAAAAGAGCTAGGATGAGGAATGAGAAGAGAGTGGCCATTAAGGAAGAACCTTTCACTTCAGGTATTAAGAAATTTTTAGCTAAAAATGTAGAAAAACTAATGGATATGCTAGAGAACATGGAAAGAAAACATCAGTGGGAAAATCAACAAGGTCCGCAAATTAGAAATCCCAACTTTAGGAAAAATCCTAATACTGGTAAATCAAGAGAAGTTGTACCTGATCAACAGATTAGACCACCTTTGCAGGAAAATTATGCTGAAAGTTCACAACATCATGAAGAAGACCAGGACACCCAGATAAACTTGATGGGAGTAAATAATGAAGATGCCATTTTTCTTCCCCAGGAAGAACAAGAATTGTACATGTTATAACAATTACAATTAGATTCTGGAGAGTCCTTTGACTACAAACAAGGCTATGAATATGTTGTCTATGAAGTTCATAAAAAATATAGCCTTATAAGAAAAAATAACAAAGAAGTTCCTTCTAAGAAATCAGTCTACACCCAAAATAAGAAAAAAATAGAAACCCCTGTGACCAAAATTCCACAAATTCTCCCTAGAGAAACTCAGAATGCTTCCACCACAAAGATTGTAGAAATCACATCAAATTCTACTCAAATTGTTCGAGACAAGGAAATATAAAGTAAAATAGTTGACACACAAACTGAAATACCAACTGTTAATAAAAAAGACAAAACCACACAAACCACAATTGGTAAAAATGAAATCATTAAATTAGGAAAACTCAAATTCCATTCAATATCAAAATTGACATAGCCAAATTAAGAATACTAATTCCTTTAATAGAGCTAGTGAAAAATGACTCATACAAGGCACAAATTACTAAAACATTAAACATAGGTGAAGGTGAAGATGCTGTCAACCTCAATGATGACCAACCTCAGGGATTTTTGGTCCTGAAGTAAATGGAAAAAATCAACAATGGGGTGTCCCTCCATTCTACATTAGCTTAAACATTCATGATAAAATCTTACATAATTCTATGTTGGATTTAGGAACATTAGCCTAAATTAGTCATGGAAAAATTAAACTTAGACATCACCAAATCCTAAAAGGACATGTTCTCCTTTGATTCTAGTCAAGTCAAATGCCTTGGCCTAATACAAGATCTGTGAGTAACTATGGTCCAGTGCCTAGAAAAGAGTATCATTATGGACATATTATTTGCTTATATCCCTCCCAAATATGGTATGTTATTATCTCGCTCATGGGGAGAAAAATTACAGGGATCACTACAATTAGACATGTCATATGCTACCATTTCTGTTTTTGGTCAACAAAAGAAGCTATATAGAGAAACCTTGATGAAATTCACGGTAAGTAGTTTAGAAAGACCACAAAATTTCCCTATCTATTCCAAGAATTGTAATATGGACTCATTTATCTTTTGTAATTCAGACAATTACAAAGATAAAATCACAGTTGTAGAAGAGAAACGCAAAGAAGTCGATAGTGAAAATATAACACATGAATCTATGTGGCATTTAGATTTTGATGGTTATGTAAATAGATTAGGAGAAGGAGATGGAGTATGGATGTATAATTTAGAAAATGATCATTCAGAAGGACACGCTTACAAATTAAATTTCAAATGCACTAACAACATGGCAGAATAGGAGGCATTAGTGCTAATGCTTCAAATCATAAGAAAACTTGGAGCTAAAAGAGTTTACATCATGGGAGACTCAGAACTCATTATAAAACAAGTCAAGGGAGAGTAGATTACAAATAACCGTAGACTTAGGTGCTAGAGAGAAACCATCCTAGACTTGATAAGATGTTTCCTTGAGACTGAATTTGTTGTCATTCCATGAAAGAAGAATATGAAAGCACATAGCTTAGCCACTTTTTCCAGTACATGCAGACTACCCTTTCATTCAAATCATCAGTACACATCTGAGGTAAGACATAGAAAAACCATACCTGATAAGTTAAAGTATTGGAAATTCTTTTCACAAGACCATCAAATTCTTGGTTTTATGATTTCTGAAGGAGAATTATAAAATGGTAATATAGACACAGACTGTAAATTAGATTATACCATAAATAACGAAATAGATGTAAATGATGTAAATAATATAGAAACAACTAGATTCACTAAAGTAGAAATACAACATTTACAAACAATAGAAATTGATGAATTTATCAATGATGAATCAAAAGTTTTAAACCTCAAAGAAAACGTTTTTACCAAGGGAATAGCCCCACTAGGAGACCACTTTGACTCCAATGATGTAGCTAGAAAACCTATAATGGAGCCTCCAAGGTCAGATACAGAGGAATGCAACATAAGAAAAAAATAAAATCCCAAGCTTATCAAGATACCTAAGACATTACCTCTAGCTGAAAATTTGAAGTACATTAGCTTGTTTAAATAGTTCAAATACATCTTTGCCTAGAATTATTAAGACATCGAGTCTTATGATACCAACATTATCCAACATAAGATACCAATTAAAGAAAATCAAAAGCCCATTAAACAAAATATAAGGATGATTAACCTTGTTCTTATGCCATTAATAGAGAAAGAATTTAAAAGGATCTATGATGATCAAATCATAGCACCCATCAGATATTCTGATTGGGTCTCTAATTTAGTCCCACTAAAAAGAAAATAGGAGAAATTAGACTCTGTGTTTATTTTAGAAACTTGAACAAAGTATCACTGAAGGATAACTATCCCCTCCCTAAAATGGACCACATTCTCCAGAGAGTAGTAGGGTCATCCATAATTTCATTACTTAAAGGATTTTCTGGATACAACCAAATCCTATTCCAACTTGAATATCAAGCTAAGACTACATTCACCACTCCCTGGGGAACTTTCATGTACTTGAAAATGCATTTTGAACTGATGAATGCTGGAGAAACATTCCCAAGAGCCATGGACATAGCCTTTTCAAAAGAAATCCATGAATTTTTAGTCATTTACCTAGATGATATCACAGTGTTCCAAGTCATATAATGAGCATCTAGATAGTCTAAGAAGAGTATTCATAAAATGCAGAAAGTTTGGCATATCCTTAAATCCTAAAAATTCAGTTTTTGGATTAGAAGAAGGAAAAATTCTAGGACACATCATTTAAAAATAGGGCATTAGAATTGATCTAGCTAGAATATAAGAAATCCTAAATATCAATCATCCTAGAAACATTAGATAATTACAAGAATTTTTAGGTAAAATAAATTTTCTTAGAAGATTCATCCCAAACTTAGCAGAATATTAGAAATTTAAATAAAATGTTAAAAAATGATTCAATACTTAAGTGGAAAGTAGAGGCTAAGAAGTATTTTGAAGCAGTCAAAGAAGGCCTTACTAAAACACATGTTCTCATAATTCCTAATTTTAACAGAGATTTCATAATTTTTTCATTTGCTTCAGAGAACACCATTGTAGCAGTATTATTGCAAAAGAACAATGACATCCTTGAACAACCCATTGCTTTATTTAGTAAAAAATTGAGAGATGCAACACTAAAGTATAATATCATGGAAAAATAAGCTCTTGCTTTAGTGAAAGCCATAAAATATTTCACAGTATAAATTATATACTCTCACATTATAGAATATGTTGCAAACTCAGTTGTAAAGGATATTCTAACTCAGAATGGGCATGATGGAAAAACAGGCAAATGGATTTCCACAATACTATAATATGAAATTGAGATCAAGCCTACGAAATTAATCAAAGCCCAAGGTTTAACCAAACTCATGGCTGAATCAAACTATCAAGCCCTAGACATAAATTTAATTATTGCCCTAGATGATCATGAAGAGATGGCGACTCCACAAATCAGTGAAGCTTATATAGATTCACCCTGGTATGCAGACCTTACATTTGTTTTACTCAACTTACAATCTCCTCCTCATTTATCTAGAACCAAAAGTAGATTCTTAAAAATGAAAGAAATGAAATATTTTATCTTTGATAATGTTTTATTTTGGAAAGATCATGGTGGTATCCTATTAAATTTTTTATTAAAAGATGAAGCTGACAAAGTCATGGAGGAATTTCATGCAGGAGATTGTGGAGGACACTTGTACTGGAAAACAACTGCCAACAAAATTTTGAGCGCAGGTTTCTACTGTCCCACCCTTTTTGCATATGTCCGAAAGTATGTGACCTGTTGTCACAAATGTCATATATTTTAAGGGAATAAGAAACTCTCACCATTACCCCTCAAACCCATCTCAGTATAAATTCCATTTCAACAATGGGGTTTAGACTTCATTGGTGAAATTCACCCAACCTCCTCTGCCCAACATAAATGGTTATTGACAGCCACTGACTACTTTACCAACTGGATAGAAGCCATCCCTTCTAGACAAGCCACAAAATCTGTCATTATTTCATTTCTTGAGAGCAACATCCTTTCTAGGTTTGGATGCCCACAAAATCTCATCACTGATAATGATGTTGCCTTAAAATCCAAGAAACTTATATATTTTTGTAACTGATACCATATCACCCTAGGCCATTCCACTGCCTATTACCGTTAAGGTAATGGAATAGCAGAATCTTCAAACACAATCCTAGTCAAAATCATCAAGAAGTTATTAAAGGATAACAAGAAAACCTTGAATAAAAGGTTGGTGAATGCCCTATGGACAGAAAGAGTAACTACTAAGAAATATATTGGTGCATCTCCCTATCAATTAGTATATGGGATGGATGTTGTTTTTCCATCTTCATTAGGAGTACTAGTCATGAAAATGATTGAATAGCTGCAAGTAGAACCAAATGGCATACAAAGGAGGATAAACCAAACAATTCATTTACAACAACCCAGGGAAGAAGTTTATATCAAAGCCCAAGTAATTCAAGATAAAATCAAGAAGATATTTGATAAGAAAACTAAAGCAGATGATTTCTTCATAGCTGATCAAGTACTAAAATGGGATTCTAGAAGGGAAGACAAAGGAAAACATGGGAAATTTGAATTTCTCTGGAAAAGCCCATACATTATTTATGGTTACAGAGGAAACAATGCCTTTTTCTTGAAAGAATTAAATGGAACAGACCTACCTAGTGGACCAGTCAATAGTCGAATGTTGAAGCACTTTTTCTCACTAGACTAATCAATAGTTCATTTTTTCTATTTTACTCATTGTAAATACCATAGAAAAGTTTAGATTGAAGTGGATGATTATCTTGTAAAGTTGAAGCCTGAAGAGTAAACCTTAAAGCTTTAAAAGATATAAAATCATATGTTTGAATAAAGGAGATCATGGAAAGAAGTTCCAAGCAAAGCAAAGTCAAAGTTCCAAGGAAACTCATTAGAGAGTTCCTGACATCTCACAAGGAGATACCATCCCCAAGTGCAGCCACTGTTAGGGTCCTATAATAATAGGGATCATAATTTTTAATTGGCTAAGTCTTGTAATATTGTACATACATTTTATTTTCTGCAAATTTTTTCCATATTAAACAAATGAAAAGAGGGTATGTCCTAAAAGAATAATCAAAGGACCAAAAGAAAGAAAGATAAAAAAAGATATTAAATATGAACCCCATAAAAAGAAGCAAAAATAAATTCCGAAAGTGTTTCAAAGTCAAATTTCACTATTGTTAGTTTAATTTACTTTTGCAAATAAATTGTGTGCAACTGGTTCAAAGTTCCACAATTCCTGATGATGATGCAATCTAATCTTGTTTATTTAAGCCTTGAAATTTTATGTTATGATAGTTAGTGAATAAAGATCTGACCAAACCATTTAATCTTGGCAGATGAGTAGTTAGGTAGAGAATAAAAATGAGATCATAATTTTAATTTGAGCCATTGGAAGATATAAGTTTAGAAATAATTTAGTTTTCTTATCAAAAGAAAATTAAAGGTTCGACAAGCTCAAATGAACCCGATAAAGGAAAGGAAAATTCTTAGCATGAATAAAAGGGTAGGTAGAATACTTTTCAAAAGTTAGATAAAGCATCATCATGCTTATCCCTTATCAGAAATATTCTTACCCCCTTCCGCTTGCTAAAAATCCCTTTCCCTCTTAATCTCCCCTTGTCTGAACCCTTTTCCCCTCTTAGAAATCAATGTCCCCCTTCTTAGTTATAAGATCCCCATCCCTCCACCTTTTCCCTTCTTAAAAAAGTGAAAAAAAATCTTTTCTAACCCCCTTACCCCTTTAAAAATCCCCTTTATCCCTTTAAAAACTCAGGAATATGATATAGATATTTGGAACTCTAACCTGCCAAAATACACAGTTCCATCGACCCACCAGTTCCCTAAAGTCATTAGACTTTTCCAGCTCAACTAGATTCCAAATGAAAGAGCCATAGTCACCCTTGATCAACAAATTCTAATTACAATCACTGCTCAATCCATTAACCAAATGCTGCAGATCCCATCACAACGAGAGGGAGTGCCTTTCTCCATTGAGACCCTCATTGAGCATTACCTAAAGCTAGATTTCCCTAAGAGGTCTCAAATATTTCAGACTTTCCTCCCTAAATCAATGAAATTTCCTAAAAACAACCAACCATACTTTGCTACAATGTTCTCAGAATGAACCAAGAAAATTGTGACCATGTTGTCATGTATCCTAGGACATTTTACTGATGAGTGCATAGATGGATCCATCCTTGCCTTCCTCTCTACCTTTTGCCCAGCCCAACCTCCGTCTATACTTTTCAACTTTGTCTAATTCCTGGCAAATACTATGCATGATCAACTGATCAAACTGCAAGAAGAAGGAGTGTTCAAATACTCTTCAGTATTATTTCATTTGTTCATAGGTTTTCAGTCAGAAAGGTTTACAGTCAACCTACAAAAACTGGACAAAGAGGGTAATCCCCAATCTATAATCTTTTGGACATCCTTAATCAAAAAGGACTCCAATGAATTTAGTTTCGAATAATTTATTGATTATTTTGTATACCCAGTGGTTAATATGCTTAGAAACAACATTCAACCCAAAAACAGTGATGAAATCAGAAAATTTCTACAGTTATATGACTAGAGGAAGACAGGAGACTAGTATTTATACCAAAATCACACAGAGATCACTGTATATGGAAGCTAATTAGTCCCTTAGAAGCTTCCCAAATAACTCCCAATGGGGATATTTTCCTTAGAGTACATTAGACAGATCTTGAATTCTGATGAGATAAATTTCCTTTCAGCCAAAAAGAAACACAATTCAAGATAAAAAACAAACTACGGCCCTTTATATGCAACAATAGGAATGCTGGAAATGAAGCAGACAGATGCCTATAGGAGTTAAAGTTTAGCAATAGTTTCAAATGGTCTTATGATCCCTTGGGTGTCATTAGAAAATTAAGAATTAATTCTAAAATCACCCCTTTCATTCATGAATCTAAGCCCGAGATTGAGAAATATTCCAACCAGTCAGAGTTGTTGGAAAACACTCTACAGGAGGTGGAGGAGCACCTTGATACTAGTCCCATCATTCTTATTCCAGACCCATAGGATAGGAATTCAAAAATGTCTATCGAAGAAGGCTCTTACTCAATACAAGCTACATCTGATAATAAATTCAAGCTTAGGTACATAAAGAAAAGAAATCTAAATCCAGTAATAGAGCAAGAAGAGACCCTTGAAATAGAGATTGTTATCAGGGATGATGAAGCTACAACACATATAGAATAAACACCTCTTCCATCATCTTCCAGGGTAGAAACCATTTGGAATAAAAATAGCGTAGAGATTTCAACATCCAGTAAGACAATTGAGAAGGAAAAGGATATCAGTAAGAAATATAAAGAAATTAAAATTAAAAATGAAGCACTGAAGGCTGTTACATATGCATAATACTGGAAGAAAAATCCCAATGATCAGAGTAGGTTCCTTTCAGGTTTTGACCTCAGGACAAAGAAAATGCAAATGAAATTACTACAGCCAAAGGTACAGGCCCCAAAATCTTCAAAAAACTATACAAAGACAAGATTTGAAGTCTTTCCAAGGACGTATATCCAATTGACCAAATTTAATTTCACAAATAGGTAGGAGAGATGATATATTCAACCATGACACATAAAGCTCTAAGTTTCCAGAAGTTGTAGAATTCCCAAGAAAATATACAGTCACCGTTAAAGCTAGAGAGGGGCTCATCACAAGCAAAACACAACAAGATTAAGTCACTGGGAGAGTTGGTAATTGAAACCAGCTATAATCTAACTCACATCAAGGCAACAGAAGAACTGATAAAGAAGAAAAAATTAGACATAGCTGCACTGAAGAAACAGTTAAAACTACCAACTACTGAGCATCCACAAACCAAGGAGGTTTTGGAGATAGAATATCAAAAGGATGAGATGATGAATTTAATCATCCATTTGAAAGATCAACTAAAGGAAATGGAGACACTTTTGGATAAAATTTTATAGGAAAAATAGCTAGCATGGAAGCAGTTCCCATTACTGCTATTCCCATAGTATCTACATCAATTCCAACATCTACACCAGCATCATCAATACCAACAACCCATCCCATTCATGAAGCCAAAAAATTAATTAAAGAAATGGAAGATATGTCCATACATACTACAGAGATTAATAAATTCAAGGAACAGGTAAATAGCTTATAATATGGAAATAAATTGGCAGAAGTAGTGCATGAATCTGAAGTACAAAAGGTTAATAGATTGACTAACAAAATCCAAAATCTAGAAAAGGGGTTATCATTAACAAAGTCTTCAGCCCATGAAAAAAATAAATTGTGGGCGCACATCATTAACTCAGTTAATGATATTGGTATTTCTATACAAATTATATTTTAGCAAAATGACTTTGTGAAGGAAGTTGGTGAGGCAATTCAGAAATTCAAAGGCAATCTCGAAAAGAAACCAGAGGAAGCCTCTAAACTAATCAAATTCATGAATTCTAAAAATAAATATGAATTGGAAGAGCTCTAGATAGCTAACAAAACAGAGACTATCCTAGAAGTAAAGAAAGTGATTTTGAAAAGAAATTTAATGACACTGTTTGAGGAGAAATGTCAAACAATGGAACTCGTAGTGAACAGGTTTTTCAATAAGTTTGATGTATCAAGACAGAAGGGTCTGCCTAATCCTTTAGTAATAAATGAAAAACTCATGAGACAAGAGGATTATAACAAGAAGTTAAGGGAATTTGCCAAAGAAACATCCCACATTTCCTCAATGAAGGGAATTCCTACACGCAAGGTACTATTACAAACTCTAGAAAACTTGTTTTACCTCTAGCATGAGGTAAAAAACCTTTTCATAAATAAACCTACATTTTCCAGATATTCAGAGGCATATGAGATTTACTGCAGGATGATGAAAGTCAATATCCCAGATGAAGAAAAATGGGAGAAGTGGTGTGATTTATGATAAAGGGTGAAAGAAAAATATAGACGAAAGAAACAAACAGGTAACAACAATCAAAGAATCACGACCAGATATCAGTCAGTTGAAAGGTGTCACTATCTTTTTCCATAAATATATTTTATTTTCCTAGAATAAATCCTAGTCAGTTGAAATGATATTTTTTGTAATGATTTGTATAAATACTTCATCATTCGACGTATCAGGTGCGTATTTATGAATATTTCTATATTCAACTGATCTCTTGCATGACGATTATTGTACCAATTCCAGTCGACAGACATAACAAGTTATAAAGAAATTTCTTTACAAGATTCATGTGTTGAGCTATCTCAGTGAAGTATAAAATTTCAATTATTCATGTTCTCCCTCTAAGTATTCCATAAACTTATATGTGTTCTAAATTTGGATGTTATAACAGGAGTATTATTGCAGAATTTTCTTAAGCATTGCACTTTGCTTTTAACTGTTATACATTTCCATGTTTTCTTCCGATATTCGATTTAGAGAATTCTTAATTTCCCTTTGATCCTAATTGACTTTCTTCACCCATATTCATTATCTAGTTTAAGGAATTCTTGATTGCTCCTTGATCCTGATTGAAAGATCGCTTCACCATTCAGGCTTGAGATCTGATATTTCTCACCTATATTTCCCTCTAACATTTTCTTTATAATTTGGTTTTGTTCTGTTTCAAATCATATTGAATAAATAGGCCAATGGAAAATGGAAAAGCACCTATTCCTCTAAATCATTAATTCCACCAACCAATCAAAACCAATCCAATTTAAGCATACATAACTAGCCTAAATTTTGTTAAATAAATAAAGTTAAATGATATAGAGAGAACCCTCTCTGAGTTTAGGAAGGCTAGATCCTAAGCTCCAAATTAGGTTTTTAATTACCTCTGATATTTTCTTTTAACGCTTCAAACAACCTTTGCAAATTCCAGAGTGATAACAATGTCCATTTTAAATTAGTTTTATATATGGAGGAACATTCAGAGTGGGTCCCCTTCAGAGACATGCCCTCCCACCCCACTTTAGTAGGCACCTTCTTCAAATTTATCAGTTCATCATAAAAACATCCGACTTTGGTTTTTTGGAGATGTGCCCTCCCACTTTAGGCTATGTAGGTACATACTACTTCATAAACAATGAGCATCACATTTATGGGTCAACCTCACAAAATCGTTGCCATCGAAGTCCATTTGCTAAGACACACACTGTTAGAATCAGAATTGGTCACAAGAATTACATGGTATCTTTATCCTTGGATATTCGCTTTTCATGGTTATGAGTCATCCATAAAACCACACTTCATCGAAGCCCATTTTCTAGTCTGCACACTAACAGTATCACAGTTGGTCACAAGCTTACACAGTATCTCTATCATCGGATCTTTGTTCATGATGGTTATGGGTTAACCACAGAAAACCATTCTCTTTAGTGGTTCTCCATATTCAACAAAGTGTTCTCGGGAGGGTACTTCACGTAATGGGAGCCATTGATTCTTAAGGAGGGAGGAATTGATTGAATGCAAAGTGGCATATACCCATGGTATTCATCCACCCATGGTATTTATCTACCCATGGAATTTTCCCATGGTATTGTAAGCATCATCCACCCATGATATTTATCCACCCTTGGTATTTATCCACCCATGGAATTTTTCCACAGTATTGTAAGTGGCATCCACCCATGGTATTCATCCACACATGGTATTTATCTACCCATGGAATTTACCCATGGTATTGTCGGTGAGATTGAACCATGGTATTCATTCACCCATGGTATTTTAAGTGGCATCCACCCATGGTATTAATCCTCCCATGGTATTTATCCACCCATGAAATTTACAAATGGTATTGTAAGTGACATCCACCTATGTTATTCATTCACCCATTATATTTACCCACCAATGGAATTTACCTATAATATTGTAACTAAAAAAAGCTATAAGTAATAAGTCACATTTTGTAAAAGGAAATATTGTCCACCACAATGTAGCTCTTTACAATTTATTCTATATTTTAATAAAAAAATGTTTCTTTTTTATTTTATTTACTCCGTGTGCTCTACTTTTTTTGGAATTTCAAAATTTTAGATCTTGGGGGCCTCCCCCCCAATATCCATTTCAATTTTTTAGACCTTGGGGGAATCCCCCCAAAATATGGATCAAGAGAGGCAGGGAATTCACCAATATGGTCATATGGAAACCAAGGTACTCCATGAATCATAATCCATGATAGTGAAATTTAATGAAAAAAACAAGGAAAAAAATCGAGTCAAAGACCAATCATGAAAATATCTGATAGGCATAAGGTCACCTACCAATAATGAAAATAGGGCTAAGGTACTACACTAGGTCTAATCTTAGAGAAAATATTCGTGGTGTATAAGAGTATAAATGCGAGTAAGAATTCAATGGTAACCTTGTATACTGACATGAGTATATGAATAATATGTTGATGAGATACCGGAAGTGACTTAATGAACTTGAGATAGCCAATATAATGAGTCAAGAGGCATCAAAAAATGGTTGAAACATAGTTTTGCTACACTTGAACATAAGCACAACATATTTTTTTATTTATGAAACATGGACAAAAAAATGAAAATTGTATAAGTTTGAGACATAAGGGCCATCAAAAACTCTCCATATGATTAGAAGAGTACCAAACAGAGGAGTACTAATTCTAAAACAATATTCAACTACTTGAGGAAATACTAGGTCCCAACCTAATGAGGAAAAGACTCATAACATAATTCTTTGTTCAAGGGAGACATAACTGAATCTATGACCAAATTATCAAATGAAACTCTTCCCATCCCCTCTTTTTTTTCAAATATTTGACTTTTTTTTTCATATTATAAAATACTAAAAAAAATAAAATAATTCCTTAAGTATAGTAAAGGGAATGAGTGTCACAAGAAAGAAAATTAGTTCTGGTGACTTGAACATTCCTATGCTTAATGTAGGGGAAAGCGTGTAGGATAAGGAAACTTGAGGGATGTTCCCTTTAAGGATAAATTTTTAAGTTTCAAAGGAAATAAGTGCAAGGCTTGAAATTTTAGAAAGAGCATCAAAAAAACGATTATAAGATAGAAAGATGGAGTTGTCATAAATCCAAAAGAAAAAGTGTGAAAAATGTAATGCAATAGTAAAACTTAACCTATCAGAGCCTTTGAGGTACAAGTCAGAATAAGATCAAGTAAGGAGTATGAAACTTCAACGAAAGTTCATGATAGGATTAAAGAGGCCTCTCGAACCTATGAAGAAAAATTAAATATGGGTGCCATGTGAAAATAAGGTACTGTCTAGAGAACCCATGATAATGAAGGCTCAAACACAAAAATTATGAAAATAATGAATAATGAGAAGGTTTGTGTCTAAATTTGGTGTGACCAGTCCTGAGAAAAAGATGGAATAAGAAATTGATAAAGCATAATGCATAGTGGTAAATTTTAGGATCCCCGTAATTTTCAAGATTGGCAAGAACAAACGCTGCAGGGCCTACATCAAAACCACTTTGGAATCCAAGGATATAGCCTTCCTGGATTCAGAGAGGGATATCTCTATATGTGTTTTGGAATGATATGCTTATAGGCTCATGATATGATATTAGGCTAGTTATGAAGCTCAAGGGATTTTTTTTGGTTTTGGTGTGGTAGGATATCATCAAAATAAAGGAAGTCTTTTGAAGGGTAAAGGTGTGAGTAAGTTGAAAGAATGGTTCAGCAGATAGGATAGGTAAGAGAAGGTATCAATCCATTGCGTTATGGATTCACAAAAGGATTTAATTGCACAACAAGTTTCAAGAGTGGTCCATGGGGCAAGTCATCTATATCAAAGGATCTCTTTAGATTGATTTTGTGGTATGGAACATTAAGAAGTGTGGTGAAAGAAACGAACATATAAGAAAACAAAGTGGAGCCTAAGATCAGGTAAGGAATTTGAACCTATCCTGATTTCGGCATACTATTAAGGGAAAACATTTAAGATAAACATAAAAAGTAGCCTAAGATCAGTTAAGGAATTTGAACCTATCCTGATTTTGGTATACTCTTCAAGGGAAACTTTCAAAACAATTGTTGAAGACTAAACAAGGGATAGGGCTAACTGTAAACTTCCTTGATTAGGACTCTACTTAGCATGTAGTGAAAATATCATTCAAGAATAACATATCGGGTTTCACTCAGCAAGACCTGGGTTCACCAACATTCCTTGACTAGTTATACTATATTGAAATCATTCCCAAAGCAACAATTAGAAGAAAACATAGAGATAAATTTTATCAGTGAGAATTAGGGTACCTTTTACAGTAAATCCTAATCTAAATTTGTTGTTATTTATCAGAGAAAGTGGACATTATGAAAACATAAGAAAAACAACAATTACAGTAAGAAAAACATCACCATTGACGTAGGCTAGGATCCCATAAATCAGCTTGTATATTTGATGTTCAAACCAGTTACAATCTTCAAGTCCAGTAGGTCTTTACAGCTTCAAACTTCTCTTCTCATCCTATCTTTCTTCAATTAATAACAGAGCTTCAGTAGCCTCAACAACTATTTACATTCAATAAGTATTCAACCAACAACAATATTGGGCTCCTCATATGATATATATAGGTAAATTGAGGAGGTGGAGTGAAAGGAAGGTCTAAGTATTCAATTAATAAAGAGTAAATGCTTCTTGACCTTTGGGAGGCCTATTGGAGAAGATATCTAATGTCTTAACTCCGTTAATTGATTTTTACATTAACTTTCATCTACTTCAGTCACTTTTGCTGATTTTCAAGGCTTTTGGTATGCTGGAAATTACTTTCTAAGCTGTCTTTGTAAAATATCTCTGACTGTGCATTAAATTTGTAGGATTTTGAGTAAATAGGCCTGTAGGTGGCACTTTTTGGTTTCTGGGAGATTAATTGCTTCAATGATCTGGCATTTTGAAGCAATCTTTTGCTGATCTGTCCTGATTTGTCACTTTAAACACTGATATTTAGGCTTTAATTTGTGCTTTTAATGCTAATTATGCCTTTTCGGATCATCTCTGGTATTCGAACTGTGCTTTATCCTTTAACTGTGGATTAGGATTTAAATCTTCATACTTTGTGCTTTAATCCTTTCTCTTCAATTCTTCTGATCTCTTTACGGATCTCCGTTTGATTTTTGTGTACAGGTGGCTTGCATTGGAGGGCTTTACTAAATGACTAGTGTTCATGACGTACTGGTGAAAAATTGGAATTTTTGACCCATTAGGTCCCTTTCTGTATTGAATTCGGCCACAGAGGATCGTCATCCTCAGCCATGTCCCTTTACTCGACCGTGGGATAGATTTTATAACTTATCTGTCATTAAAACCTGCAACAAACCATCAAAATATTATAGAAAACTTGTGAATGAGGCTATAAATACTTCAGAGGGCTCGGCGGAGGGCGAAAAGGCAATGCGAAAGGAAGAAAATGCATCAAGGGAGGATTCCATGGCATAAGGGCAAAGAAACCAGGGTTTGAAAGGAAGTATGGGCGCATAATTAATGATAAGAGGTTTTGGGAATACCACCAATGGTATTTGCATGTATTTAATGTGGTAAGTGGTAATAGGCACAATGGACGCGATACGGTCAAGAAGATGAAACGTATCATCCAAAAATTTCTCATTTCACGTTGATATGGAGCGTTAAATCATTTTGGTGGACTAGGTGTGAAAACAGTTTCGAACCATCAGATCTAGGAAATCAACAGCTGAGATCAAACATGAAGGGAGAAAATATGTGCAGGAGGAAGAAAGGTGGGACTCGATGGATGATGTCAACAATTTTGTCTTGTAGCAAAAGGCTATTGGGTGGACTTAAGAGGAGAGGATTAATGGGAGCTATTGGATCTGGGAAATGGACGGCGAAGATTAACTCAGAGGATTGGCAATCGGCGGAGAAGAGTTATGGGAGGTCAGAATTAGGAATTTGTGATGTGTCGATGGGAAAATCAAGTGCGATGGCCGATAAAGTGAAGTGCGGAGGACGATGGCCGTCAGATCTTGGGGAATGGACGGTCCAGATCTCATCGGAGGATTGGCCATTGGAAGAAAAAGGAAAATGGAAGCAAGAACTTGGAAAGTGCGATGTCTGATCACCAATGGGCTTAGTGCTCGGTCACGGAACCTAATCGCATGGCAGAAAAGGGGCTAGGGTCTAAGCGAAAGGGGCTTGAGGCCTGATATTTTTAAAATGAAGGTTTTTGAGCTGAAAATGAAGGTTTTTTAGGATTTTTGGTGTTTTCATAGGGGGGAAAAAGGGTTTCAAACCTTAATAAAAGGATTTTATCAAGTTTAAAGGGGATTTTTGAGGAAAATAAGGGATAAAAATGGGGAAAATGGGTGAAATGAAGGGGTTTTTAGAGGGATTTTCCAAAGGAAAAAATGATGGAAAATGAGTCTGAAAACAATCTCTTTTATAACAGCAAGGCTTTATTTAAAGGTTTTGAAGTGAAGATATCAAAGAGGTGGATTTTTTGGACAAGGTACACAACAAGGCTTCAATAACTCACAATTTTTCTTGAAACTTGTTTCTTGAAGACTAATAGACCTGTTTTAGCCATCATCAGTTATGAAATTTTTTTATTGATGGCTAACAGTGGCTCCACTTGGGGAGGGTAGCTCCATGGAGGAGTGAAGAACCTCAGAGATAAATCTCTAGAAAGTAGACCGGTGCTTTGCATTTTGACAACCTTTTATTCTTTGATCATGCTGATTTGAAAAGATGATCAGCATTACATTATAAAAAATCAATTTCTCCTGAACAACTACCTACAGAGCCTACTTTCCTAACATTTTTTCTTCAGCAGGGTGCACTTGGAATTGCAAACCCTTTCAACATCATTTTATTATTTTATTTGAAAGAAGGAAACTAATCTATTTCTACCCTTATAACTTCCATGAGTTCAGATTAAACAGTTGAACTCATAAATTCTCTACCTAAGCTACTATCTGTCAAGATTAAGCTGTTTGACAGATCTTCATTCTCTATATTCTAAAATAGAAATTGAAATACAGACAAACCAGGATTAAGCTATCTGATTTGCTATAAGACTATGGAATAAAAGAAAGCTACACATAGACCGAAATTTACAAAAATTTAAAACAAAATTCTGAAGGCTTAAGATCTGAAAATTATGAATATCCTTCCTTCTTCTTATGACTCAGATTTTGATCTGTTTAGAGTCATCCTTTTTCTTTTTATTTCTTGGTTTAGATTTTGAGCATGTTAGAACCATTGTTTTCTATTTTTGGCTCAATTTTTAGTCTGATTAGAGCCATTTCTTTCTATCCTAATCTATTCTACTAATAAGCCAAGATTTCATTGTTTGGAAAATATTCTTCACTAACCTATCAACAATAAATTGAAATATATCTAGTCATGATTAGGCTATATGAATAAATAACAGTGCTCTCTTTTAGTAGTGGCATTTAAACTTGCGCACTTTTATAATATATTTCTTTTTTTGGTATGGGGCTGTACCTTTATTCTTTTTCTAATCTTCCCTCTTTTTCTATTTTTCTATTTTTTTTGTATTTTGTATTTTTTTCAAATTCAAAAGAAGTGTTATATACAATGAAAAAAAGTTTTGAAACTAAAATATCAGTTAACAGAAATAATGTTTGAGCATCTTGCCATTGACAGGACCTCCAAAATATTCAGCTCCATCCAATTCTTGCAGAAACAACTCATTGCTTTGAATAACAGATTGAATAAGATAAGGGCCTTGCCACAAATTATTAGATTTTCCATGTTTTCCATTATCTTCTCTCCTTGAGTCCCATTTCAATACTTTGTCACCAATTTTAAAGTCACTTGCCTTGGTTCTTTTGTCAAACAACTTCTTGATGTTTTCTTGTAGTTGTTGTGCTCTGATGTATACTTCTTCCCTTGCTTGTTGTAGATGTATATTCTGGTGTATTCTTCTTGTCATATCATCATCTTCGGACTGTACTTCTTGGATCAGATTCATGATTGGCACTCCTAAACTAGTTGGAAATATTGCATCAACTCCATAAACTAGCTGGTAGGGGGACATGCCAATTGATTTTTTAATTGTTAGTCTGTCTGCCCATAATGCATGTACTAGCTTATTGTACCATGATTTTTTGTTCTCTTCCAGCAAATTCTTGATTATGTTCACCAAAATTTTATTTGAGGACTCTGCCAACCCATTACCTTGAGGGTAATAAAATGTAGAATGACCCAATATAATCTGATATTTATGACATAATTCCATAATATTTTTAGACCTAAATGCAGTAGCATTGTCAGTTATGATCTTTCTAGGACAGCCAAATCTAGACAGTATATGGTTTTCAAGGAATGAAATGATAACTGAGTTTGTGGCATTCCTAAAAGGGCTGGCTTCTATCCATTTTGTAAAATAGTTTGTTGCTGTGAGGATTCATTTGTGTTGGGTAGATGAGGCAAGATAGATTTTCCCAATGAAGTCTAAACCCCACTGCTGAAAAGGATCTTCAACAGTGATTGGTTACAGAGGTAAGGGAAGCAGCTTTCTTTTGCCTTCAAATATTTGGCATTTGTGATAGGCAATAATCATTTTGTGGACATTTTGAAATAGGGTGGGCCAGTAGTAACCAGCTCTAAGGATTTTGTTAGCGGTTGACTTCCAGTGGAGGTGGCCGCCACATTCTCCTTCATGAAACTCATGCTTGATCTTATCTACATCATTCTCAGGCAAACATTTAAGCAATAATCCACTAGCATTTTTCCAATATAAACATTTATTCAAAATGCAGTAGTTTATAGCTTTCAACTTTAAGAATCTTGCCTTTGTTTTAGACAAACCAAGAGGGACATTTAGGTTGAGAAACACATACAAAATATCAGCATACCAAGATGAATTTAGAAAATAATCTTCAATAATTGGAGTTGTCAACGCCTCCTGTTCATCTAATGCGTTAAACATGTTTATATCAAGAGCTTGAAAGTTGGATTCAGCCATAAGTTTTGCTAATCCTTGACCTTTGATGAGCTTAGTGGGCTCAATTTCTAAGTCATATTCCAATATTACAGCAATCCACTTTTCTCTTTTGCCATCTGGATCTTGGGTCAATATGTCTTTTACAACTAAATGAGGCATAAATTTTTGTGTAACCAGCTCCAAAAATAGAAGAAAAGAGATATCAACGCCTTAGAAATAAGCCACTTCAAGGGGGAAACCTCCAATACATTACATTAATGAACAATTCTTGGATGATAAAAATTAAAAAAACTCCTTTCTATATATAGGAGTCCATGGGGCCATAATGTAATCCTAGTGGGGCCACAATGTAATCCTAGCGGACCTAACAATAATAATTAAGGGCACAATAATAACAATATGGGGGTTACAGGAGTACAATAATAACAATAAGGGGTTTACACTAACAAAAATAAGGGACTATACTAGTAATAAAGGGACCTAACATGCCCCTCTCCTTCAAAAAAGTGTTGTCCTCAATGATTGAGTAGCTCTGGGTGCCTCTGTATAAAATTCTCATCATCCCATGTAGAATCTTCAATGGGTAAGTTCTTCCACTTGATGAGATACTCTGAAATTGATCGATTCTGTAGCTATCGAGTTCTTGTTTCCGTGACTGCTTCAGGTTTGAATATGATTTTTCCTTCCTCATCAACTTCTAGAAATATTGTTTGAATTGGAAGATTTTCACCTATAACCTTCTTTAAGCATGAAACATGGAAAACTGGATGCACTCGTGAAGAAGCAGGGAGCTCCAATTTGTATGCCATAGTACCAATCTTTTGCAATACCTTGTAAGGACCATAGTACTTTGGATACAATTTATTATCTTTCTTAGCTTGCTTGAGGGACATTTTTTTGTATGGTTGTAGCCGTAAAAATACCCAGTCTCCTACATCAAAACTTCTCTCGCTGCAATGTTGATCTGCCTGTTGTTTCATTCGATTTTGTGCCAAATTTAGGTTATCCTTTAAGAGTTTGAGAACTTCTTGTTGATGCATGATGTGATCTTCCACTGCTTGAACCTTCGAATTTTCTCTTAAAGATGATGTGATGGATGGTGGATGATATCCATAAAGTGCCATAAATGGGGTCATTTTTGCTGCAGTATGGAAGGAAGTGTTATACCACCATTCAGCGAGAGGTAACCACTTGAACCATTTTTTTTTTTATCAGATACAAAACACTGAATATGTCCTTCCAAAAATTTATTTACTATCTTAGTTTGACCATCAGATTGAGGATGATAAGATGAACTATGAGCTAATTGAGTACCCAAACAAGAAAATAACTCCGTCCAAAAATTTCCAGTAAAGATGGGATCTCTTTCGCTCACAATAACCCTTGGGTTTCCATGTAGCTTTTGAATTGTGTCCATAAATGTAGTAGCAAATTTACTTTCTTTAAATGGATGAGATAATGCACAAAAGTGTGCATACTTGGTAAGTCTATCAACTACCACCATGATGACACTTGGAATAGATAAAGGTTGTAGAAGTCTTGGGGTCTTAATTGTCTCAACTTTATTCTGCTAGCAAACCAAACATTCTGCCACAAAATTTTAAATATCAGATTTAAGGCCATCCCAAAAAAAATATTTCTTCACCTTGTGCTAAGTTTTTAAGATGTTAAAAGGCCTTAGTTGCTTCAGGAGTCCATGAAAATGCATCTTTCTTCAATAATGTTGTTAGAGGTGCTGCTATTCTCCCATAATTATTAACAAACTTGCGATAATATCCTGTTAACCCGAGAAATCCTCGCAACTGCTTTATGGTCGTGGGGACTTTCCATTCCTTAATGGCTTTAATTTTGTTAGGGTCTACCTTAACACCCTCATGAGATACAATATGACCTAGATATTCCACCTCTTGTACTCCAAAGAAACATTTGGATGTTTTTGCATAATTTTCTCCTGCAATAGTTTGAGCACCCTGTCAACATGTTCAACATGATCCTTCCAAGACCTAGTGTAGATTAGTATATCATCAAAAAATACTAGCACAAATTTTCTAAGGAAGGGTTTAAAAATGGAATTCATCAACCCTTGAAATGTAGAAGGTGCATCGGTAAGGCCAAAAGGCATGAACAAAAAGTCATAATGACCCTCATGAGTTCAAAATGCTGTTTTTGGAATATCTTTAGTCTTCATTCTAATTTTTTGATATCCTGAATGAAGATCCAACTTGGTAAAATAAATTTCTCCATGTAATTCATCCAATAATTCATCAATCACAGGAATGGGAAATTTATCTTTAATGGTGAGCTTATTGAGCTCCCTATAATCCAGACACATCCACCATGATCCATCCTTCTCGTGTACCAAAACTACAGGAGCATAGAAAGAACTTTGACTAGGTTGAATTATACCCACCTCTAACATTTCTACAATCATACATTCAATTTCGCTCTTTTGGACATAAAGATATCTATAAGGCCTGATATTTGGAGGAACACTTCCTAGAATCAAATGAATAGCATGATCATGATCAAAAATAGGTGGGAGTCCTTTGGGAGTTTCAAACACCTTGGAATGATTGTCCAAGACTTGTTGGAGATCTGATTGTCTAAGACTTGTTGGAGATCTGCAGAAATAGATGATTTTGATGTTGGAACTTCTAGTGAGTGTAATTTTGCAATTACGCCTCGTTGTTCTTTCTTTAGAATATTTTTCATGACATTAGAGCTTATTATATTTTTTAGCTTCCCTGCAATACCCCATAATTTGATTTCCTTTCCTTCTGAAAAAAATTTCAAGAAAAGTTCTTGAAAATTAAAAGCTACCATCCCCAAAGATTATAACCATTCTACTCCTAGTACAACATCAGCACCTCCCATAGGAATGGAAATCATTGGAATATTCAATGCATATTCCCCCATGGTTAGCTTGATATTATGGCATTTTCCAGAGAAATTTATAGTTCCTCCATTTGCAACCATCACTTGAAATTCTGGTGGTGGGTATAGGAAACAATTCAATTCCTTGGCTACCTTACAATGAATAAAATTATGTGTGCTACCTAAATCAATCAACACTATTACCTTTTTCTTCTTGATATGTACTTCTATCTTGAGAGTTTGAGGAGTGGTAATTCCTGCCAATGCATTACATGATATGGTCGGACTCATTTCTTCCTCTTCTAGGGCTGGTTCCTGGTGTATATCCTCTTCTTGTTTATTTTCTTCTTCCTCTTCACAATCTATGCAAAATAATTTCTTCTCAGCACACTTATGACAATTAGTGTATTTGCTATCACAACTGTAGCAAATCCCTTTTTCTCTTTTTTCTTCCAATTTTTGTGGTGTCAACCTTGTAGGTTGTGGACATCTAGGTGTAGCAACACTTCCTTCTTTATAAAAGTGAGTGGTAGGCTTCCTTGTTGCCATAATTTTACTTTCAATTTTTCTTTCCAACCTGAATGCCTTCTCCAATGAATTAGGTTCCAAAACGCGAAATTCATGTTGGATGTTATCCTTTAAAGTACCTATGAAGAGATCAATCTTGTGTTCCTCTGGAATATCATTTACCCTTATATTCAAATTTTGGAAGTCCTCAGTGTGCTCCCCCACTAAGCCCTTTTGTTTGAGATTTATCAATTGGCTAAAGAAGGTGTTGCTCTTTGTATCCTCATAATATGCTATCATTTCCTCTGTAAAAATTGACCAAGTGATAATTTTTTTATGAGAGAAAAGCCATCAATACCATACAAATGTATTTTGTTCTAAATGTAAAGTTGCAATGCGTACCTTTTGTGTGTTTTTCACATTATGGAGATCAAAATATTGCTCCATCTGTAGTATCCATGTTACAGGATCCTTTCCATCAAACTTCCTCATATCCATTTTTCGAATATGGTGGTTCTTCTCGCCAACATTAGAGTTTATGAAATCACGATTAACATTTATTTTGTTCTCATCATGACTTTCCTCTACTATCTTTTCACCATTAGAAAACATTTCTTGTATCAAATTTTTCAAACCCTCCATGTCTTCTTTTAGATCATTCTTCATATTTTCCATTTTAGGTTCCATGTCATCCATCTTAGATTCCATGCCAGCTTCCATGCCATCTATCTTAGATTCCACTCCTTTCTTCAAACCATCCATATTGTTCTTCAAACCATCCATATTCGCTTCCATGCCTTTCTTCAAATCTTCCATTTCATTTTTTGCTTCTCTTTGTGAGAGCGAAATTTGGTGCACTTGCTCTTGTAATTTTGATACATCATGTTACAATTCCTCATCTTCATGAGTCACAGTAGAGACTTCTGAAGGCTTAATGGGTGTTGAATTATGTTTACGGGGAATTTTTTAGAACCCAATACTGATGTCTATTCTACAATACACCTTGTTAATCAATTCAAATTGATTCTTCAAAGGGAAAAAAAATACACACCTTTTTCTTGCTTTTGAGGAGCTCAATATTGAAATTGGATTATCTCTGTGATTGTGGCTCTCCAATATCTAAAATTGACCACTAAGGTGTCATTATAAATTATCTTTCAAATGCCATAGGTCTAACTTGATTTAGATTCTCCAAGGCAAAGTTATGTCCAATCTCCCACAATGACCTAATTATGGACTCGTTCAATAGAGCGAAATTGTATGACTTTCCACGTGTCACTATTTCATCTTTTAGCTCTGAAATTGATATAAAAGAAACTACAGTCTATGTACTTGTGACCACTTTTTACGACACTCCAATCCGATGCTCAGAGAGAGATTTATGAATATTTTCCCATGATAACCTCTTTGAGATGAAATTCAGGAGCCTGAAAAAGCACTACCTTCCATAGATACTATCTCCGAAAATGTTGCGAACCAAGCTCTGAAATTTTTCAACAAGTTTCCTTAGGATTTCAGATTCACGCCCTAAAAATTTCAGATTCTGAACCTTTGTAGAAACAAATTTATAGTGCAAATTCCACGATGACATGTTTAGATTAAATTGAGGAGCCTGCAAAAAGACCTAACTTCCACAGATCATATCTCCACAAATATTGTGAACCAAGATCTAAAATGTTTTGACGATCTACCTTAGGATTTCAATTTTTCACCCTAAAAATTTCATCTTCTGAAGCTTCGTAGAAAAAAATTTATAGCGAACATTCCACAATGACCTGTTTGGAGCAATGAAACCCTAGAATCCAAACCTCTCATACCAAATGTTGGGTAAATAGCTCCAAAAATAGAAGAAAAGTGATATCAACGCCTTAGAAATAAGCCACTTCGAGGGGGAAACCTCCAATACATTACATTAATGAACAATTCTTGGATGATACAAATTACAAAACCTCGTTTCTATATATAGGAGTCCATGGGGCCATAATGTAGTCCTAGTGGAACCACAATGTAATCCTAGCCGACCTAACAATAATAATTTAAGGGCACAATAATAATAATATGGGGGTTACAAGGATACAATAATAACAATAAGGGGTTTACACTAACAATAATAAGGGACTAAACTAGTAATATAGGGATCTAACATAAATGCTATAATATGGGAATGTAAAATGTAAACTCTGAAGTCTTTTAAGGCTTTGACTAAGGCAAAGGCTTGTTTTTCCATCATATTGTACTTCAAAGGTGCATCTCTTAATTCCTTGCTGAAAAACACTTCAAGTTTTTCTGTAATAGGACAACAACTACTATGTGTTCTGATGCAAATGAAAAAAATGAAGAAATCCTTTGTAAAATCAAGACTAATAAGAACTGGAGTTTTGGTAAGTGCTTGTTTTACCAGCTCAAATGATTTCCTTACTTCTAAGGTCCATTTAACTCATTCTTCTCTCTTAAGCATAATTTTCATGTTTCTAAGAAGTTCAGCTAGATTAGGTATGAACCTTCTCAAGAAATTAATCTTTCCAATGAAAGATTGAAGTTCCTTGATGTTTCTAGGATGGTTGATTTGCAATATACCATCAATCCTTTTTTGGGTTTATCCTTATTCCTTCTTCAGATATGATATGTCCAAGAAGTTTACCTTCTTGGAGACGAAACAATTTTTTCTTTGGATTTAAAGATAACCCATAGTTTCTACATTTCTCAAAGACTTTTCTCAAGTGTATCAGGTGTTCTTCATCTGTTTTTTAATATACAATTATGTCATCTAGGTAAATCACTTTGAAGTAACCTATTTATTTTGAGAACGCAATATCCATGGCTCTCTGAAAAGTGACACCAGCATTCATTAAACCAAAGGGAATTTTAAAATACATGAAAGTACCCCAAGAAGTGGTAAAGACTGTTTTAAGTTGATCATCAGGATATACCAATATCTGATTGTAACTTGAGAAGCCATATAACAAAGAAATTCTTCTAGAACCAACTACCCTTTGTAAGATATGATCCATTTTGGGCAAGGGATAGTTGTCCTTTAATGAGGCTTTGTTTAAGTTTCTAAAGTCAATGAAAAGCCTTATCTCTCCTATTTCCTTCCTAACTGATACAAGATTAGACATGCGCTTTGAGTATCTAACAGGGAATATAATTCCAGCATCATACATTTTTCTAATTTCTTTCTCTATCAGAAGTAATTGAAGAGGGTTGATTTTGTGCAATTTTTGTCTATATGGTTTCTGGTTTCCTTTGAGGGGTATCTTATGCTGAATTATCTCTGTATCATATGATTTGAAATCTTCATAACTCCATGAAAATACATCATAGAACTCTCTAAAAATCTCAGTCTATTTCAGTTTAATGTGAGTTGGCAGTGTCTTGGATAATTTGATCATTTTGGGTTTTTCCTCACCGCCTATGTTGCATTCTTCCACTTCAGCTTCAATAAGTTCCAGTTTTGGCTTTTTGGCAGCATCATTAAAGTCAAACAATTACTCTAATGGGACCAGTCCTTTTGGAAAGCTTTGATTTTTAGATTGCAACACTTCTAAGTATTCTTTTTCTAAATCTGTACTATTTTCTGTTTTATGTTTGGGTCTATTAGTTAACAGATTTATATCAACAATCTTAGGAGACTTTTCTTCTTCAAAAAGTGGGTTTTATTTAGTATGGCAGTCTTGTTCATACTTTGAATCTGAGTTTGGTGTTTCAAATTCATTTTTGGACTGTAGGAAGTCTTCTATTTGTTTATCTCCTTCAAAAACTTGACAGTATTTTTCATTATCCGGGACGGCTGGTCTATATTTTACTTGGATGGTGTATTGTTTGCTTTCATAAGGTCTTAGACAAGTACTAGCAGCAAAGGCTAATCCATTGGAAATAATATTTTGGTTCCTTGGGACAAAGGTAAGTTGGAATTAAGCAAATGTTTTTAACAAGTCGATGGCATCATCTCTATAGGCTCCAACTCTCAGATGTTTAGTAGTGTATTCCCCTTTCACTTGCCTAATTATAAACTCTGAATCTCCATGAACTGTTATCCTCTTGGCCCCTAATTTTTTCAATAGATGAAGGCCTAAAAGGAGAGCTTCATAATCTGCTATGTTATTTGTGCATCAGAAGTTTAATCTATAGGAATAACCCTCAACATGATTGTTTTCAGTGTTGTGCACGCATATGCCTACTCTTGCACCAGTTTTAGAGCAAGACCCATCAAAACTCATACTCCAAAGAGGATTTTTTTCAGATTTTTCATTCATTTCATTGCTGTCCTCTCTATTTTGTTTGCCTAATCTGTGACTGTGTTGTTCCTGTAGGACTGCACTGTGTTTGTCTTTATTTTGTTCCTCAAGATTTTCAATGTTTTGAGGCTTTATTCTTTTATTTTCTTGATTGGTATTATGTTCATGATTCTTTTAATGCTCAAGACCTGTGATATGTTTGCTATAATTTTCTGAATTAACAAACCGTTTTCTAGTTTTCTCCTTGTTTCCCTCCTCCACTATGGCTGCCACTATGTTTGGGGATGGAGTGGCCACTATATTGGTTGATGTTTCATTGATTAATCCTTTCTCATTAGAAATATCATCATTATAAAGAATGAATGAGTCAAGGTTAGAGTGTATGGAATAAAGAGGAGAGTTTTCTTGTCTTTCTTGACTACTCACCATGTATTTCATGTGTGTTTCCCTATAGAGAGAGATTTATGAATATTTTCCCATGATAACCTCTTTGAGATGAAATTCAGGAGCTTGAAAAGGAACTACCTTCCACACATCCTATCTCCGAAAATATTTCGAACCAAGCTCTGAAATTTTTCGACAAGTTTCCTTAGGATTTCAGATTCATGCCCTAAAAATTTCAGATTCTGAACCTTCGTAGAAACAAATTTATAGTGAAAATTCCACGATGAAATGTTTAGACTAAATTTAGGAGCCTGCAAAAAGACCTAACTTCCACAGATCATATCTCCACAAATATTGTGAACCAAGATCTGAAATTTTTTGACGATCTTCCTTAGGATTTCAGTTTTGCACCCTAAAAATTTTAGCTTCTGAAGCTTCGTAGAAAAAAATCTATAACGAACATTCCACAATGACCTATTTGGATAAAACAAAACCATAGAATCGAAACCTCTGATACCAAATGTTGTGTAAATAGCTCCAAAAATAGAAGAAAATAGATATCAACGCCTTAGAAGTAATCCACTTCGAGGGGAAAACCTCCAATACATTACATTAATGAACAATTCTTGGATGATACAAATTACAAAACCTCCTTTCTATATATAGGAGTCCATGGTACCATAATGTAATCCTAGTGGGGCCACAATGTAATCCTAGCCGACCTAACAATAATAATTTAAGGGCACAATAATAACAATATGGGGGTTACGAGGGTACAATAATAACAATAAGGGGTTTACACTAACAATAATAAGGGACTAAACTAGTAATATAGGGATCTAACATAAATGCTATAATATGGGAATGTAAAATGTAAACTCTGAAGTCTTTTAAGGCTTTGACTAAGAAAAAGGCTTGTTTTTCCATGATATTGTACTTCAGAGGTGCATCTCTTAATGCCTTGCTGAAAAATGCAATTGGCTGCTCTTGTCACTTCAAGTTTTTCTGTAATAGGACAACAACTACTATGTGTTCTGATGCAAATGAAAAAACTTAAGAAATCCTTTGTAAAATCAGGACTAATAAGAACTGGAGTTTTGGTAAGTGCTTGTTTTACCAGCTCAAATGATTTCTTTACTTCAAAGGTCCATTTAACTCATTCTTCTCTCTTAAGCATAGTTTTCATGTTTCTAAGGAGTTCAGCTAGATTGGGTATGAACCTTCTCAAGAAATTAATCTTTCCAATGAAAGATTGAAGTTCCTTGATGTTTCTAGGATGGTTGATTTGCAATATACCATCAATCCTTTTTTGGGTTTATCCTTATTCCTTCTTCAGATATGATATGTCCAAGAAGTTTACCTTCTTGGAGACGAAACAATGTTTTCTTTGGATTTAAAGATAACCCATATTTTCTGAATTTATCAAAGACTTTTCTCAAGTGTATCAGGTGTTCTTCATCTGTTTTTTAATATACAATTATGTCAGCTAGGTAAATCACTTTGAAGTAAGCTATTTCTTTTGAGAACACAATATCCATGGCTCTCTGAAAAGTGGCACTAGCATTCATTAAACCAAAGGGAATTTTAAAATACATGAAAGTACCCCAAGCAGTGGTAAAGACTGTTTTAAGTTGATCATTAGGATATACCAATATCTTATTGTAACTTGAGAAGCCATATAGCAAATAAATTCTTCTAGAACCAACTATCCTTTGTAAGATATGATCCATTTTGGGCAAGGGATAGTTGTCCTTTAATGAGGATTTGTTTAAGTTTCTAAAGTCAATGAAAAACCTTATCTCTCCTATTTCCTTCCTAATTGATACAAGATTAGACACCCACTCTGAGTATCTAACAGGGAATATAATTCCAGCATCATACATTTTTCTAGTTTCTTTCTCTATCAGAAGTAATTGAACAGGGTTGATTCTGTGCAATTTTTGTCTATATGGTTTCTGGTTTTCTTTGAGGGGTATCTTATGCTGAATTATCTATGTATCATATGATTTCAAATCTTCATAACTCCATGAAAATACATTAGAAAACTCTCTAAAAATCTCAGTGTATTTCAGTTTAATGTGAGCTAGCAGTGTCTTGGATAATTTGATCATTTTGGGCTTTTCCTCACCGCCTATGTTGCATTCTTCCACTTCAGCTTCAATAGGTTCCAGTTTTGGCTTTTTGGAAACATCATTAAAGTCAAACAATTACTCTAATGGGACCAGTCCTTTTGGCAAGATTTGATTTTTAGATTGCAACACTTCTAAGTCTTCTTTTTCTAAATCTGTACTATTTTCTGTTGTATGTTTGGGTCTATTAGTTAACAGATTTATATCAACAATCTTAGGAGACTTTTATTCTTCAAAAAGTGGGTTTTCTTTAGTAGGATAGTCTTGTTCATACTCTGAATCTGAGTTTGGTGTTTCAAATTCATTTTTGGACTGTAGGAAGTCTTCTATTTGTTTATCTCCTTCAAAAACTTGATAGTATTTTTCATTATCCGGGACGGCTAGTCTATATTTTACTTGGATGGTGTATTGTTTGCTTTGATAAGTTCTTAGAAAAGTACTAGCAGCAAAGGCTAATCCATTGCCAAGAATTTTTTGGTTCCTTGGGACAAAGGTAAGTTGGAATTAAGAAAATGTTTTTAACAAGTCGATGGCATCATCTCTATAGGCTCCAACTCTCAGATGTTTAGTAGTGTATTCCCCTTTCACTTGCCTAATTATCAACTCTGAATCTCCATGAACTATTATCCTCTTGGCCCCTAATTTTTTCAATAGATGTAGGCCTAAAAGGAGAGCCTCATAATTTGCTATGTTATTTGTGCATTGGAAGTTTAATCTATAAGAATGACCCTCAACATGATTGTTTTCAGTGTTGTGCACGCATATGCCTGCTCCTGCACCAGTTTTAGAGCAAGACCCATCAAAACCCATACTCCAAAGAGGATTGTTTTCAGATTTTTCATTCATTTCATTGCTATCCTCTCTGTTTTGTTTGCCTAATCTGTGACTGTGTTGTTCCTATAGGACTGCACTGTGTTTGTATTTATTTTGTTCCTCAATATTTTCAATGTTTTGAGGCTTTATTCTTTGATTTTCTTGATTGGTATTATGTTCATGATTGTATTAATGCTCAAGACCTGTGATCTCTTTGCTATAATTTTCTGAATTAGCAAACTGTTTTCTAGCTTTCTCCTTGTTTTCCTCTTCCGCTATTGTTGCCACTATGTTTGGGGATGGAGTGGCCACTATATTGGTTGATGTTTCATTGATGAATCCTTGATCATTATAAATATCATCATTATAAAGAATGAAGGAGTCAAGGTTAGAGTGTATGGAATAAAGAGGAGAGTTTTCTTGTCTTTCTTGACTACTCACCATGTATTTCATGTGTGTTTCCCTATAGAGTCTTCTGGGTTGACTGAAGACAGGGATGGTGGCATAAGTCATATCCATCTGCATAGTACCTTGCAACTTATCACCCCATGATCTTGAAAGAAGCATGCCATATTTGGGTGGTATATCAGCCACTACAATGTCCATCACTAAGCTTTTGGCTGGGATTTGGGCTAAGTTAACACATAGATATTTTATTACGCCTAGGCATTTTAATCTACTTGAATCAAAGGAATATAAATCTTTATAAGGTCTGGTTAACTCAAGGCCTAATATTTCCATTATTACTTTAGGAATGAGGTTATGTGATGCCCCTAAGTCAAGCATGGCGTTGTGTAACATCTTATCATGGATATTCATATTGATGTACAATGGAGGGGTAGTTCCTTCTTGAATTTTTCCTTCAATATTTTGACCGAACAGAACATCTGTTGTATCATCACTCAAGTTACCAGTATCATGAATATCTTCTATGTTCAAAGCTTTCAAAACTTGAAATTTATATACATTTTTAGTGACTAAATCAGTGAGTGGGAAAAAGATTTTGATTTTGAAATTTTCATTCTCTACGCTAAAGGGAATCTGATTTTTCAAAAGGTTTGATTCAGCCTTGTTAGTCACTCCTTTATCAGCAAAATCAACTTGCTAATTTATACTATTTACAACAGTCAAAATGGTTTTTTCAGGAGTGTTAGCTGAAATGCTAGTGCTACTAGGGTCACCACTCTGTTTGTCTTGAATCTGTGAATTTTTTCACATATTTTGATCAGAACCTTTAGCCAATGTTTTATGAATATCTGTTGTCTTTTTGGAAGTATTTACAGGGCTATTTTTGGCAAAATTATCAGAGGTTTTCTTTTTTGGAGTTTATGGGTTCTTTTTACTTCTTAGGTCATATTATTTGGGCGCCCCTGTGATGGAATTTTCAAAGTCTTTTTCATAGTATTCAGTTTTTAGTCTTCTATCATCATAGGGTGTATATAGACATTATTTTCTTTTCTGGAGGAAATCAGAATCCTCATTGTTCACTCCCAACATGTTCAGGTTATCATCCTCTATTTGTCCAATTGTTTCTCCATCCTCACTAACATAATTTTCTTGGAAAAGAGGTCTGATTTTTTTATCAACATCTCTTTGTCTATTATGAGGTTGATTTCTCCTAAAGTTCTAATTTTGGTTTTGGGATTGATCTCTGTTTTGGGGAGCTATTTCATTTTCTCTAGATTGAGATCTCTCATATATGTTCATCCTATCCATCATCTTCTCCGTCATCCTTTCCATTTTTGAGTTAGATGTGGAAGGCGCAGCTTCATCCCTATATGATACCCTCTTCTTAGTCTTCATTCTAGCTCTCTTGGCAATCAAATTTTCCTCAACACTTACTTCCCTTGCTTGCATATCTTCTAATGTGAGGGGTTCCCTTTCTCGTAGTTGGTAGGCCATTTCAAGATCAAATCCATCAGGGAATTTCATTAGAGCTAGGCCTTGTGGAGGTTTCATATGGATAGGTAGGGCATTATACACACTATTAAATCTAGTGAAGTACTCTTGGACTCCTTCTCCATCATTCCTTTTAATGTTCTCATATTCTGATAGAATCTGGAGAGGATTATTCTTGACCTCCCATTTGTTCAAGAATAATTGATGGAAAGCTTGGAGGTCATTAATACTATTAGGGGTTAAGTTATTGAACCATTTTCTTGCCCCTCCCCCCAAATTTGAGAAAAAAATCCGAGTTTAACAGTTTCATCATCTATCTCATTTCTATCAAAATAGTCATTCATCTTGTCTACATGTTGTAAAGAAGTAGTAGAACTACTAGCATCATATAATGGAATCTTGGCCTGATAGTCCTATGGCAAATTTACTAAAGGTAAAGGAAGGACTAGAGGAGCATACCATGTTTCCATGATAGGAGGTTGTGGAAAAAATGGGGGGTTTACAAGTGGAGGGTTTATGAAAGGAGAGGGAGGATGGAATGGAGCAGTTTGAACAATGGGTGTATGGATAACAGAAGTACTTGGACCAGCAAGAGACTGTTGAGCAGATCTAGGAGGAGAGAAACCAAAGTTATGAATGAAATGCAGATTAGGTAGGGTGGTTTCTCTGTTATCAGTATGTTCACCACTATATTGGGGTAAGTGTGGAGATTCAAAGTCTATCTGATCTATACCACTAAGTGACTTGGTTCTAGATGGACTTATTATCAATGGTAAGTCAACTTGTGTATCTTGAAGAGCTGAGAAATTTTCAGGGACAGAATTATCTCTATGAATTGGTCTCACAACAGTTGGATTTTTTGATTTAGTAGACTTCCTAAGGATGCTTTCTGGATTGTTGACTATCTCAAGAGGATTTGGGTTAGGATAGGCTCTAGTATGAATTCTTTCAGAAGCCACTATGTTGTGTTTTTAGACCTAATGATGAGAAAATTTCAACCAAGTATGACAGTCTTAGCTAACTAATCTTTTTCAAAGAAAACTCAATGCTCCAATTATTCTTAAATGAGTTTGCATGATGTTTGAAGGATAAAATAATTTCCCAGTGGAGTCTTAGGAAAAACCAGTGGGGTCAGTAGGCCTAATAAATACCAATGGAGTCGTCAGGTGAAGTATTTTTACTTGTTTTCAAGGTTTTGTTGTTGTTCACCATCAACAATCAATAATAACCAGTCTTGGTGACACTTGTCTCATTTAGGAATATGGTTTCATTGAGTTGTGATGTTCTCTATTACTCAATATTATCCCCAGTACGGTCGCCACTATGTTAGGATCCCCATAGTTTTTAAGATTGGCAAGAAAAAACGCTGCAGGACCTACATCAAAACCACTTTGGAATCCTAGGATCTAGACTTCCTGGATTCAGAGAGGGATCTCTCTATATGTGTTTTGGAATGATATGATTATATACTCATGATATGATATTAGGCTAGTTATGAAGCTCAATGGATTTTTTTTGGTTTTGGTTGGGTAGGATATCATCAAAATAAAGGAAGTCTTTTGAAGGATAAAGGTGTGAGTAAGTTGAAAGAATGGATCAGCAGATAGGATAGGTAAGAGATAGTATCAATCCATTGGGCTATGGAGTCACAAAAGGATTTAATTGCACAACAAGTTTCAAGGGTGGTCCATGGGGCAATTCATTATATCAAAGGATATCTTTAGATTGATTTTCTAGTACGGAACATTAAGAAGTGTGGTGAAAGAAACAAACATATAATAAAACAAAGGGCAACGTAAGATCAGGTAAGGACTTTGAACCTATCTTGCTTTTGGCATACTCTCAAGGGAAAACATTTAAGATAAACATAAAAAGTAGCCTAAGATCAGGTAAGAACTTTGAACCTATCCTACTTTTGGCATACTATCAAGGGAAACTTTCAAAATAGCTGTTGAAGACTAAACAAGGGACAGGACTAAGCATAAACTTCCTTGATTAGGACTCTACTTAGCATCTAGTGAAAAGATCATTCAAGAACAACATCTCAGGTTTTACTCAGCAAGACATGGGTTCACCAAAATTCCTTGATTGTTTATATTACATTGAAATCGTTCCCAAAGCAACAATTAGAAGAAAACATAGAGATAAAACTTATCAGTGAGAATAAGGGTACCTTTTACAGTAAATCCTAATCTAAATTTGTTGTTATTTATTACAGAAAGTGGACAGTATGAAAACATAAGAAACAAAAATTAAAATAAGAAAAACATCACCATTGACATAGACCAGGATCCCATAAATCAGTTTGTATATTTGATGTTCAAACCAGTTACAATATTCAAGTCTAGTAGGTCTTTACAGCTTCAAACTTCTCTTCTCAACCTATCTTTCTTCAATTACTAATAGAGCTTCAGCATGCTCAACAACTATTTACATTCAATAAGTATTCAACAAAAAACAATACTGGGCTCCTCATATGATATATATAGGTAAATTGAGAAGGTGGAGTTAAAGGAAGGTCTAACTATTCAATTAATACAGAGCAAATTCTTCTCGACCTTTGGGAGGCCTAATGGAGAAGATATCTAATGTCTTAACTCCGTTAATTGATTTTTACATTAACTTTCATCTAATTCAGTCACTTTTGTTGACTTTTGGGGCTTTTGGTAGGCTGGAAATTACTTTCTAAGCTATGTTTGTAAAATATCTCTGATTGTGCATTAACTTTGTAGGATTTTGAGTAAAGAGGCCTGTAGGTGGCACTTTTTGGTTTCTGGGGGATTAAATGCTTCAATGATCTGGCATTTTGAAGCAGTCTTTTGTTGATCTGTCATGATTTTTCACTTTAAACACTAATAATTAGGCTTTAATTTGTGCTTTAAGGCTGATTACGCCTTCTCGGATCATCTCTGGTCTTCTCACTGTGCTTTATTCTTTAACTGTGGATTAAGCTTTAAATCTTCATACGCTGCGCTTTAATCCTTTCTCTTCAATTTTTCTGATCTCTTTACGGATCTTCGTTAGATTTTTGTGTACAGGTGGCATGCATTGGAGGGCTTTACTGAATGACCAGTGTTCATGATGTACTGGCAAAAACTGGGAATTTTTGACCCTTTAGGTCCCTTTCTGTATTGAATTCGGGCACAGATGATCGTCATCCTTGGCCATGTCCCTTTACTGGACCGTGGGACAACTTTTATAGCTTATCCGCCATTAAAACCTACAAAAAACCATCAAAATATTATAAAAAAGCTAGGAATGAGGCTATAACTTCTTCATAGGGCTTGCTGGAGGGCGAACGGGCAGTGTGGAAGGAAGAAATGCATCAAGGGAGGATTCCATGGTGTAAGGGTGAAGAAACAAGGGTTTTAAAGGAACTATGGGCGCAGAATTAATGATAAGCGGTTTTGGGAATACAACCAATGGTACTCGCGTGTGACAAAGGTGGTAAGTGGTAATAGGGGAAATGGATGTGATACGGTCAAGAATATGACACATATCATCCAAAAACTGCCCATTTCGTGTTGATACAGAGTGTTAAATCATTTTGGTGGACCGGGTGCGAAAACAGTTCCGGACCGTCAGATCTAGGAAATCAATGGCTGAGATCAAATGTGAAGGGAGAAAAGATGTGCGGGAGGAGTAAAGGTGGGAGCCGGTGGATGGGGTCAGAAATTTTGTCTAATAGCGAAAGGATATTGGGTGGAGTTAGTAGGAGAGGATTAATGGGAGCCATTGGATCGGGGAAATGGACTGTGGTGATTAACTCAGAGGATTGACAATCAACAGAGATTAACTCAGAGGATTGGCAATCGGTAGAGAAGAGTTCTGGGAGGTGAAAATTAGGAATTTGCGATGTGCCGATGGGAAAAGCAAGTGCGATGGCCGATAGAGCGAAGCGCAGAGGGCGATGACTGTCGGATCTTGGGGAATGGACGGTCTAGATCTCATCGAAGGATCGGCCATTGGAAGAAAAAGGAAAATGGAAGCGAGAACTTGGAAAGTGTGATGTCTGATCGCCGATGGGCTTAGTGCTCAGTCACGGAGCCTGGTCGCATGGCGGAAAAGGGGCTAGGGTCTAAGCGAAAGGGGCTTAAGGCCTGATATTTTTAAAATGAAGGTTTTTTAGGATTTTTGGTGTTTTCGATAGGGGTAAAAAAGGGATTCGAACCTTAATAAAAGGATTTTATCAGGTTTAAAGTGGATTTTTGAGGAAAATAAGGGGTAAAAATGGGGAAAACAGGTGAAATGAAGGGGTTTTTAGAGGGATTTTCCAAAGGAAAAAAATGATGGAAAATGGGTTTGAAAACAGTCTATTTTATAACAGCGGGGATTTCTTTAAAGGTTTTGAAGTGAAGATATCAAAGAGGTGGATTTTTTGGACAAGGTACACAACAAGGCTTCAAGAACTCACAATTTTGCTTAAAACTTGTTTCTTTAATACTAATAGACCTATTTTAGCCATCATCAGTTATGACAAAATTTTATTGATGGCTAACAGTAAACATAACCTATATGCTAGTTTCAAGATCCAATACCTATTGGATCGCATCAACATAAAAATACCCAAAGAATATGTCCTTGAAGTCCTATAGACATAAGTAGCAACACTGGGCCAAAATTTAATACATCCAATATATAAAATTATGATAAAATCTTGTATTATATAATAGAAAACTTGTGTGCCATGTTGTGTTATACCTTATATGTACAACATGGTACACAGAACCATGTAACCTTATGGCTTACACACAATAGTTCTTTAGGACAAGCTCCCCTACAAGGCTAAGTCCCAAGACTCCTTTAGAAGCTAGAACTCATAGTCTCTAGTTATGTAAGAAAATATGATCAATCAACCATAGTCATAGTTTCAAGTAAATACTTCAATGAAGAAAATTTAACATCCCATAAATTTTGAGAGATAAAAGGATCAATAGGGGGAAGAAAGATCTCTCATTCCCCTATTGGATATATCACTTGATTAACTACTAGGACCATGTCCCAAGAATATAAAACATGAGTTCAAAGGGATCATAAGAAATTGAGCATTGGGGATACAATGCCACATAATTTACCCATAACATGGTAGAGTCTAATCAAACACTGGGAATATACCAAGGGTATTCTGAAATAATTTGAATTAGGATGGTCGTTGTCAAATGAAATTTGATCAATAGTGAGAATGCTTCCATTTTGAGGAAAATGCATCACTCAAAAGAGAATAAACAAACAAAATTCATAACATACATATAGTAACATTGAAGAAGCATTTTGAAGTAAAAAGGTACATCGAACACCACTACATTTCCTAAGATAGTCTTCCCACCTAATGTGATAGGTTGTGTCATGTGAAATCTAAGCTTCCAATAAAGTTTTCTCTTTTCTACTTATGATGTCTAGAGGAGATTTTTATTTTTTTATTAACTACACATTTGTTCATAGGGCCATTGTTCACTTGGAGATAGAGATTCCCTTTGTTATTCTCCAAAATTTGAGCTATGGTTAGGGAATAGTCCTCCACCGATAATAGAAATATTCTTAGCTTATTAAATGTGAAGGAAATAACTTATGTTGATAAGCTAATACCGGCTACAAACACTTAAAAATATCAAGGAAAATTCATGGCTATATAGATAAGATCCTTGTTCTCTATATTTTCACATCAAATAATAAGTTGATCTCCTATATTTTTGACATGAGTGAGATTATTATGTGGATCTGCTAACATGGAAACCTTCATATCATAAGATATTCACATAGTTTGTATGAACTACTGTTAGTTAGCGATAAACACATCATTTGAGAAAAAATTCGTGTGGTCTGCTTTTTCTTTCATATACTACTGTTTTGAAATTTAACTCCTACACACATTAAACTACATGACATGGGTTAGGTTTTCTTGAGCATAATTTATTGGATTAAAACAAGAACATGAAAGAAACCAAGGAGATTAGTGGTAAAGAGAAATTTGAACTGATTGAAGAGGCATTTATGATAACCAGAGAATGCTTTTAACTTGAACATAGGCATCATGATTTCTAAGGCTCAAGGAATCAATGCTGCAGTAACACTTCATTGTAGCATGGTCCTTGCCTTTTGTCGATATTTTTTTGTCTTTCAACAATTGTCAAAGAAGCATAGATTATTGCTATATGCTATCACCTTACGATGTTTTCTTTACAACATTTGGTGCAATTGCTAGTTTTATTGCTAGAAAATCATGATATACATAATACTAGTTATAAATTAAGAGCTCTTTTACCATATAAATTAAAATAATGATTATGTAAGAATATTTAAATTTTACCATATAAATTAAAATAATGATTCTGTAATAATATTTAAATTTAACTAATAGGCACATATAAATATTAATACTTATAATAAAGCTACAATATAACAAAAACATGAATATACACTCCCACTTTACCATAAAAATTATTAAATTTTTTAAATAGGATTTCTTTACTATCATGACATATCAACACCAAAATCATTTCAAAATCAAAATATTTTATAAACATTTAATTTTAATTTAATTTTATTACAATTTTAAAATTAAATCTAAAACCAAAATGGTATTGGGGAGATGTTGTAGTGGTGTAAAATTGTAAATGTTTGTAAACATTTACATGTGGGAAAATTAATAAGAGGGTAAAGGTAATGTACAACATAGTATGTCGGAGATATTGTAGTGTCCATGAGTGTAAAAATTTAAATTTTGGCTCAATTACTAACAAAAAGAAATTAAAGTAATAAAAATAATAAAATTCAAATTTTTATATTATAATTTGTTTTTGTTAATAAAACTATGAACAATTTTTTAGATAAAAGAAATATCACATCAACATTTAATATATAAATCCTAGTTATAAATTAGGATCCATTTTACAATATAAATTAAAATAATAAATTATTAAGCATATTTGAATTTAATTAATAAGCACATAAACTTAATACTTACAATCTAACCAAGTTTTTAACCATGAATATTGAACCTCATTTTACCATGGATATTAATAACTTCTAAATAGGGTTTCTTAAAATACTATGGTTTGTCAATACCACATACTCAAAAACCATAACTCATTTAAAAAACAATATAGTTTATAAAAATATTATTTTCATTTTATTTTATAACATTTTTAAAATTAAATTTAAAAGCAAAAATGTATGGAGGAGATGTTATATGTAAATTTTTGTAAATATCTATATGTGGCTTCAAATAAAAGTAATTGCATAGAGTGGTGCTCTCTAGTTAAGTGTTAGTCAAATTATATATATATATATATATATATATATATATATATATATATATATATATATATATATATATATATATATATATATATATTATAATTAATAATAAAACTAACTTGATCCATTTTAACTCTGGATCTACCAAGGGCTGAGAGGGATCAAATCTGTTCAGGTGCAAATTTATTTTAAAGTAAAAATAGATTTGGAAACTTGGTAGATATGGAGTTACTATGAATCTCAACATATGTAAATAACCATAACCCATTCCATATAACACGTGCTTATAACCATTCATCTAATAATTATTCATAACTAAATTAAAATTATGAAAAAACATATTTTAAAATAAACACATTAATATATCAATATAACTCTACTAAAATACGCGAAATGATACATAGAGTAAGATCTATCTATCCTATCTGCCCCACGCTTATTCACAACTTTCATGGTAAACTCATTACCATTTTAAAAATTAGTATGTTTTCATGCCTATTTCCCTTTTTCCTTTTTACAAAATATTTAACATAAATTAATTAATAACTAATTCTAATACTTTCCTTTATCCTTTTTTACAAAATATTTAACATAAATTAATTAATAACTAATTGTAATACTTTCCTTTAGACCACATATCTAACTACATAGAGACTATTCATTTTATTTAATAAAATAATGAACTTAGCCTATAAAATAAGTCTATCTACCCCACGCTTATTCACAACTTCACTCATTACGAGTTTAAAAATTAGTATGTTTTCATGCTTATTTCTTCTTTTTCAAAATATTAGTTTTTTTTATGTAGTAATATAAGTTCAAATAAAATTGTGATTTCTTTATAAAAAAAGTTTTTAAGACATAAATAGATCCAACCTATTAAATAATTTAAACTCAAATTTTTAAAAATATATATCAAAATTTGATTAAAATTAATTAAAAAACATCTTTAAAAAAACTTTTCTGTATAAAATACATTATTTAAAAATTTTCATAAACATATTTATCAATTATTTATTTAATAAAATTAATATAAATAATTAAACATATTTAAAATGGTTGATATAAAACCATGAGCATGTACAATACATGGTCTTTAATTCCAACAGCTCATTTACTCACTCATATAAAGTGTATAGCTCATTTATTTTATTTTTAATCTTGAGTAATCAAACCTTCAAACCATATATTCTAAAATTATTAAATATTTATTATTATAAAGTAGCATTTAAAAAAAATATAGCAAAATTTAGCATACGTTAATACAAACTTTTCAAGGCCTACTTAGATGTTAGAAATGATGGTATCCTTTGTCGGATTTTTGTTAATTAATATTATTAGGATAAAATAGATCCATTTAAGTCTAGCATTTATCAAATCCTTAAAGTCCATAAGTAAATCAAATCTCTTGAAATATATAAAACTTGAAAACAGAAATATAAACTTACAAAATTTAATTTATCCAACTCATTCGATTATGATCTCCGCTTGGAGCTCCTCTGCCCTCTTCTTCATTTCTAATCCCTTTGTTTGTTCCACTATTTCCTGTCTAATCGCCCGCTCAACGTTTATTCCATGGCCACCTCATTTTTGTCTGCATGCCTCCATTTTTTTGCCCGATCAACGTACTATGGCATGACGAAGTTATTTTTATCTGCCTTCACCCATTTTTTCATATCCACTCCCACATTCAGCGCTATTTCCACCAATATCCATTGAGTTCGTGAACTGATCCTAGTGCAAAGACCAAGCTATCATGGGAGAATTTCGCCCTATTTTGAAGTAAATTGAATAAAAAAGTACTTCAATCGAATAGAAAAGTAACTCTAAAAATAATAATAATAATAATAAAAATAAAAATAAAAATTAAATGTTGATTTGAATTGATTTTTATATTTTTTTTAATATATATATATATATATATATATATATATATATATAATAATAATAATAATAATAATATTAAATATTTATTAACTATTATATTCATCTAGTATTTATTATTAAATGATTTTTTTTTTTTTTTTTTAATTTTATATTCGGCTTATGTAATCCATAATTTTGTTGGGATATTTTTTTGGTGATAATGACATAAGAAAATAATTCGTCAACTTTTTTGGAATTAGTGAAATGGGGCTCATCATGAGGACATATGAGAAATCAGATCATGCATTTCATTTAAATAGGTAAAGTGAAAGGTTAACTAGCCATTAGAATGTAATGACTTGTTTAACTTAAAGAGAAGAAAAAGCAAAATTTTAATTTAATTTGTATTATTATATTATATTATTTAATATTTTATTTAAAATAATATTTATTTTGTTTTCATTATTGATAACATGTTATTTACTTAGTTGTTAGCCTTAATGTAAATATTGGTAATTTCTTGATACTATATTTTAAAATAAAAGGTTTCATATTATGAGGGAAAGAAAAAAGGGTAGTTAATTAATTTTAATCGAAGTTTCATTATTTAAAAATCATATTATATAAATTATATTAAATTAGATTAATCAACCAATTTGGAAAGTCAAAAGAGAGGGAGTAAAAGAGGATAAAGTGTATGCCTAAAGAATGGAAAAAAAGAAGGAAAAGGAGATCAACTTAGATAGAGAGCACCCATAGTAAGATCCACTTAAGGTTGACACTTTTGTTCTCTACAACTTCCCTTAACTTACAATGATGAAAATGGTCAACACTGGCTAGGACTTTACCCTCTTCAATGCAGATGTAATGGTTAGTCTCTTCTGCATGTTCAACTAAAACAAAGAACCTATATCTTCCATGTTTTATGTTTGTCTAGTGTTCACAAGAACTTTTACTCTTAAAGAGTTTGAAAACAAGGTAACATATCCTAAAATATAATACACGCTATCTTATAATTAATATAATTTTATTTTTATAATATATATTTACAAAAGTATTATAATTAGATTTACATTGAATTTTTTATTATTTTAAAATCTATACATATCACAATTTTAATTAGACTTATAATATTGGGAAATGGATGAATGGAAGGTGGAAAGTTTCATACAAACTTGAAACCAATTATAGATAAGAAAATCTTTAATTATGAAATTAAAATATTCTTTTTGGAAATTTGGACATGGTATATAGGGAAAGATGATATAACAAATCCAAAAACAATTTTGAACTTATTATCTCTAAGTTAATTCAAATACACTTTATCTTATTTTTTTCATTGAAGTAAGTATTTCCCTTATTACGAGCATAGCTATGACTAGGTGTCTAATCTATAAGAAGAGGTTAAATAATTTGGACCAAAAAGCTTCCTAAAATTGCTTCAAACTCCATCCTCTCAAGTGGGGATGACATAAGGATGATCCATGTATTAATCTAAATCTAGAAATCGAAAGACATATTTATATTTTCATGAGTGAGAAAAGAAAATAAGCAATGTTAAAATAAGAACAAATTACCATTAGGTTTAGAACTAAATTGGGAACTGGTCAAATCCTAAATCCCATTGGGTTGAAAGAGTCTCTCACATTTGAGAGAGTAAAATGGTTGAAGGTTACAAATACCCTCTTAGATTAATCAACATATAGTTATACCAAAGTTAAAATTTTAAAACATTTGCCACACTACACTACCAAATCTCTTGAGCTTTTAACTTAGAAAAAATGTGCAGAACTTTTTTCTTAATATTTTTCGAGCATAAAATAAATTTTAAAGAATTCAAAGTAATATGATACCTTATTTAGATCCAATAAAATATTTTTGGTAGCATATAATGAAACCAAAGTTAAATTTCAAAACATTTGCCACACTACCAAACTTCATGACCTTTTAACTTAGAAAAACTGTGGTGATCTTGGAACTTTTTTCTTAATGTTTTTTGAGCATAAAAATAATTTTTAAAGGATTCAAAATAATATGGTACCTTCTTTAGATCCAATAAACTATATTCAAAATAATTTGATGCCTTCTTTAGATCCAATAAATTATTACCTGAATAGTTATCATCATTATATAGATGCCATTTTTTTAAACCATAATTAAAAATACTATATTAAAAAATTAGCCCATCTTATATTTACATGAGAAATATAGAAAATTAAAAATTTAGACTATTAACTTTAAGATGATAAAAAAATATAATTTAGTTTTTTGTGATTTTAACAACAAGCTACATTATATTTATCAATCCTAATAGTCTAAATTATCAAGTACATCCCTAATATCTAAAAAAATTGAACCCCCATAATGTGCTAAATCCAAGTATTTTGATGTTCTTCCACTTGGAGGTTCACAAGGTTCTCTAATGTGGGAGAAACTATATTCATAGTAGGTAATAAGAGCTTAAAAATGATAAGAGGTCAACATTTTTAATAGAGTTGATAGTGAAAAGAGAATAATGGCAACCCTAAACCAAGTCTTATTGTAGATCTACTATTTCTATGTGAATAAATTGATCTCATCTCCTCCCCACAGTAGTTACATGTGCTAATCAACAATGATTTCCATAGTAAAAGACAACCCATTCGAAATTTGATTATAACGTCATTGTAAGTAAAGCGTAGCCTCTTCGAGATCTTTAATATATTTTTCCTCTAGGGTACAATTGTTATTTATGAACATGATATCTCTAACAATATCCCCCACTGTTGTCCAAACAGGTAATATTTCTCTAGAACCCTTAATAATCGAGCGCATTTGGGGTCAATATTTATGATAAGGAGAGGTAAAGTCCTCCTAATATTCACAATGTCATAGAATTATAATTGAAACTTCCAAATAACACAAAAGATGAACAAGTTCAAATGAGAAGGGAAAAATTTACTATCAAAGTGCCATAAATCCATATACCTTTCCATTATGTATATCCTATCTTGTAGGAAGCCTTTTCTACAAAAGGTATTTTTGCATGTCAATACTCCTCTATCCCCCCTTATCAGAAATGCAAATGTTTCTTTTGTTGGTCAATTATTTATGCCAATTCCCACCTAGGCTAGGCTCAATCTAATTGGTAGATAACTATGCAATGATACATTATTTAACTCGTACTTGTTGGAGAAATTAACTCCAAATTGTCTTGTACCAGATGTGAGTGACACAACTAGATCATGCGAGGACAAATCCTCCCATTCTCAGGTTGACGCCGCCTTGCAATGCCAAGTCTAACATAATGTGGAACCTCAAATCACCAATCATTTATACTGGCACTCTGCCACACTTGGCCTCTTTCCACACTTCATATTACATTCAAACACACCTGGATTTCCCGTCACCACCTCTTCGCTCATGCCACATGCCTTCAAAAGGCACAAAAGCTCCTCATTCATCCATCTCATTGTTGTTTGATTCAGTCTCGAGAGTCGTCATTGTTACTCCTCTCGTCTTCACGTTGTTGTTCCAACTTGCCTTGCGCACCACCACTGCCATTGCTCTCCCCGCTGCGAGCTCCCTGTGATGTGCGCCCCTTGTTGCAAGTCCCCTAGCACGTGCCCTCCTGCTGTGCGTCACTCCCCCTGTGATCCTCCTTGTTGCGCGCCCCCTATTGCCTGCTCTCCCACAACGCGCCTCCCTGCTTCGCTCCACTTCCTTAGTGCTTCTCCCTGTTGCATTCCCTCTGAAGCAAGCACCCTTATTGCACCCCCCCCACTGCACGCCTCTGGTACATGCCCTCCTGCTACGCACCCCCCTACTCTTGGCCTGGTCTCACTGCTTCCAAGTCATTCTCTGCTCGACAACCTATCCATGGCCCCACACTAAATTCAAAAGCCCATCAGGGGAAGCCAAAAAGGTACATTCTCAGGGCATTATCACTGAGGCCAAGACCAGCATCTAGAATGCATTGAAGGCTCCTCATCAGGAAGCCATGAAAGGTAGGCTATGCAAATGCCTCACAACACCTAAGGAGAAAATGGCTTGACTCTAGAGAAGCCTAGGGGAAAACGAGGCGCCAAGAAATCTACCATAGCGCATTCTGAGCCGTGCACACCTCGAAAAACTGGTCCACTCCCTATTCACGAGTTTGCGAAGGAGGAGACAAATGTTTCGATCATGGATTCGAATGGCATCTAGACTAGAATTTTAGATGCAGAGTACCCTGTAGCTCCCATCCTCCATACGGTCCCTTCGAAGCCTCCGTGTGAGCCAACAGAGGAGGAGGAAACCATTTCACGTGAATATGGATCCCTAATTGAAGAGGAGGACCCAAATACAGAGGAAGATGAAGGAACCCCATGAATACTCGGTAGCAAGGTTCATTTCTGTTTTTTGTCAGCTCAGGACATCCTTTAGTTATTTTGTTTTCATATGTGACATTGAATATTTTGTAAATCATGAACGTATGAATCTATTAAGGGGTTGGTTTCCTCTGAGGAGGCAGTCCCAAACCTGTTTTATTTTGAAAACTACTAAGGCAGGGATTGGCTAATTTCCTCTTGTCATTTTTGCCCAACACCTCTATAAAGTTTATTTTATGATTTAATATACTTTAGCCTAACTTAATATATATATATATATATATATATATATATATATAGATTTGATATCCCTTATCATAAGTAATCTTAACATGATATTTATGTTTGTATTTTGTTAGTTAGATCAATTGGAAAGATTTATGTCAACTAAAACAACTCCTAGTTTAGTATTTTGTTGAGACATTATCTCAACTAATTAATTCTCTGATTAAGCCACTGATTCTATCTTCCAATAATGCTTGATGTATTTATATGCATGAAATTATTGATATCTAGCATAGTATAAAAATAATTTGTATCTAATCCTTTTTAAATTTTGTATTATAGATGATAGCTTTCTGTGTAACTCTCTCACAAAAAATCCCACAAATATTATAGAAATTTGAGATTAATTTACAGTAAAAGTATATTAAATTAACTATATTATAATAGACTATTTTACATGTTCCATGTATATTCCATACTTTTCTCACTAGAAGATGAAAAAAAAAAAATTTCCTCGACATGATTGCAAGACTCATAATGAACTATACAATCAACAATATGGTCCTATCGTTGGATTTTGGGAGGACAAACAAGATGCAACAATGTTGGGTTTTGACATATAAGCCTTATTCGTGCAAGTATACAACAATTGATTGTTTGATCTCGGTGTCACCATTTATTTTTCCCAAAATCTAAATGGGTTTTTTCAATATTTGTAACTATACACCGTCCTCCATGAAATGGGTTTGGCACTCTTTTGCTTCATAGCTACTCTTGCATGAAATTTTATAGTATAAATATATGTGGGTGTATTCATGTTTTTATAGTATACAAGTATGTGGGTTTATTTATGTTTTTGTTGAGATTTGTTTTTGGTGGATATAATATATTGGGTGAAAGTATGAAGATGGGTTACACTTTTTAGCTAGATGTAGCAACAATGAAATTTTAAGTTTTTTTTCTTTTAACCTTAAAATTCATAAAAGCATTGTGAATTTTTGTGAATTTTGATTATGAGTAAAAAAATAAATGTAATGTTGACACTACATTAAACATACAGAAAGTTTAAAAAAAAAAAATTACTTCTAGTAATCTTGTTCTAATTATAAAAGCATGATCATATTATAAGGTCTTGTATTTACTATATAAAAATGCTTGTCAACTATAGAAATCATATCTTGAAAACCATTATGTCAGTTTTTCTACATGATTTCCTACTTTTCACTCACTAAATAATAATATGCAATAAATCATTCCAATAATGGTTCCACGTATGATATCTAAGATGCACATATGAACTCTTTTCAACATAATTATATCAAAGGCTTTTATATCAACCTTGCAATCAATAGATATAAATTGACTATTTTTCACTCGCTTCAAGGAAGGGAGATTAAAGGTTGTCCTACTTGTTTTTAATTTTAAAGTATATAATTCATTTTTCAATATGTTGTGCCACTCCACGGTGATATGGTCAATCATAAATGATTTATTCAACATTTTCCCTCCATCATGTCTATGGGTTAACATTGTTATGGGACCTAGCATTTCTCTGGTCCGTGGATCTGGATTTACATCAATGGCTGATAGTAATTCGGGGTTCGTTAGGGTATTACCCTACCCCCATCTGAACCCTAAAAAACTCCTTGTTGTACCTCCGTCGCTCTAGACACCGAGCTCTACAAATCTATGTGTTTTTTCATTGAAGCTTGTCTGTGAGGTTACGACTATGGTGAGTCAAAGCTCTTCAATTGTCTTGTTAGATGTGTCAATTCTAGATGCTGCCCACTTTGTAGAATCTCTTCAAATGTGAATTTGTGCTCTGAATACTACTTCTAGGGTTCATAATTCGAGTCTAGGTTCTTATGTTGGTAGAGATTCGGTTGTTTTGAAGCCAAGGCATTCTGGTTAAGACAAACTCGTCGCATGGGTTCTTCGCCAAGGGTTTCATCCTCTCGCTTCAGATTCTCAAGTAAGCTCTGTTATCCTATGCATATTTTTTACCTTTTCATTCAAAAACCTAACCTTTCAATTTGCATCTATATATAGTAACTATCTGATGCCCAGGGTTTTGATTGAAAAATGGGTGCCGAGAGCTCACAAACTGTGCTCAGCCGAAGGAAAGGGTGAAATCATTTGCATGGTTATGTAGCAAGTTATTTCACAATTATTCACTGGTTTTTTTCTAACCACACCCTGTTCAATTTTTTTTTGCAATTAAAGACTTCAAACCCATTTCGATTGGTGCTTTTTCCTCCCTCAGATGCAACCCTTACTCAAAAGCTCTTTGCTTCTCACATGTGCACAAGAAATTTTTTGGGGGGAATTATTTGTTGAGTTCTCAGAGGGTGTTGTCTCTGGTCTGAGGCTGTTATTTTCTTCTTTTCCCCATACAGGGTTTAACTCTCTTGTTTATCCCATAGAGGATGAGAATTAAGTTAATTCTGCTAAGTTATATGGACTATACAGTTTTGTATTACCGCACTGCAATTTTACCATCTTTAAGAAATGGCAGCTATCGTTTTTATTTTTATTACTATGTATAAATATTATACTTCCCTTGTCGATATCCATGGCTCTGTCGTGTGTCTACTCTATGTGATAGAAGGTTTTGTTAAGATAGAGGTTTTTTTATTAACCTTTCAGGGTTTTTAAGTTAGTGTTTGACTGTCATATTTGTAGAATTTGTACCTTAATTTTAACTATCTTATACATGTATATTTTCAATCTCACATATGTTTTGTCCTCTTATTTTGATCTAAGATTTCTCAGGGCTATTCTGGATACCCTTCTTCATGTGAAATTCTTCATCTTCATTAATATTTATAATCTCAGTTCGTTCTTTCGCATGCATGATTTGGATTCATAGTTTAAACTATTCAACTTTATTTGTTGTTTTACATGGTCTTTCAATGTGAATATTTCTTAGAATGTTTTAATGAGGATTCATATAGAATACTACGATGTGTATTTTTATTTTCTTTATCTTATTGATTTTCTATATTCTGAAGAAATCTCTTTTATGTGAATAATAATTAACTTGTAAAGAATTATGGAGAGGTTTATATTTAAGGGCATGGATTGTAATGCTAGTTCGTACAACCTTTTTCTTTCATGTTAGTAAATTATGGTTCACTTAAGTGTTTAATAGTTTTGAACAGTTTTATGCTATTTTCATCTATTTCCAGAATGACTTTAGATGGGTGACTGGACCACCCCCAAGTGACTTGTCCCCTTTCCTTGTATTAGCCTACCTCTCCTACAGGACATACAATTTCTACTCATGGCTTTTTCCTAGGGTTTAAATGTCAAACCCGATTTATTTACTATTTCTACCATGGGATTGAACTAACATTCCTTAAATATCTTTTTCATAGAAACTTAACTTACAAGATAAATAAACATGCGAATAGTAAAGCTTTTAAATCTTTCTATTGTTTATAGAGTTAATACTATTGTAATTTCTCCAAATAAATACATCATTCATCATTTTGTTCTCTATGACTAAACATAAATTCATAAGTAAATAGACCAGATACTTTTCCAATCTAATTTACTTATCTCACTTTGTGAATAACTGATGGCTTATACCCAACCTTGAGTGAGGCAATGACATCCTTTACTCCCCTCATGCTCCTCTTCAAAGTAGGAAGTCACAACATTAATTTCAAGGAGGTAGACCTCACGACTCTTGTCTAGTCTTCTCTCCTAATGAGGTAGCAGAGTTCCATTGGTATTCCACCAACTTTGGATGCTCTCTCCTTCCAACTTATCAGTTGTTCATCTTCTCCCACACAGAACCCCTTTCCTCCTCTAAGATTTTATTTTTATCCGAGAGGAAAGGTAGCTACCAGCAACTGCTTATTAAACTACTTTGGAGTCTTGGAAAATTTTACCATTAGATTCATGGTATCACACCATAATTAAAACTTTAGTTAAAAAGTAAGAAACTTTAATTCACAAGTTTTTTTTATTAACATACTTGTTAATCCTCTAAATAAAATTAAATAACTTCAGTGTCTAATTAAAATTTATTTTATTAAATAACATTAGATACGGGTGTTACATCTTCCCTTGCTTAAGATGAACATCATCCCCAGTGTTATACCATTCCACTAAAAAGTGTTGGATATGCCTCCCGCACAAATTTTTCATCTTACCAAATCACCTCCTCCATCCTAAAGTGCTTCCATTTCACTTTAAATTGGGTGATAGTTCACTTCCAGAGCATTATTTCTCTCCGATCAAGGATACCTTGAGGCTCTACCAGAAGCTCTTCATCTGGTTCAACCTACAACCATCAAATGGTAAATTAATAAAAATCATTTATCTTTCTTAGAAGTATCAATTTTCCATTTCCTTCATACCTAAACATTTTTTCAATGTATTACGTGCTTAGGATCATGTATGTATCTTTTAAGCATAGACACATGGAACACATTATGAACTCGTATGTGTCCCGGTAAAGTTAACTGATAGGCTGCCGGCCCCACCCTTTCAAAAATTTGGAAAGGTCCATAGAAGTAGAGAGCCAATTTGGCATAGGTATTTCACCTCAGTGTACTCTTCTTGGGTCTGATTCTAACATAGAAATGGTCACCCACTTCAAAATCCTTGTAGGTCCTTTTCCAGTCCACATACACTTTTTGTCTATCTTGTGCACTCTTTAGATTTTTTCATATCTTCTTCACTTCTTGTTCCATCTGATCAAGCATCTCTGGTCCAAGCATTAGCTTTTTCTCTGGACTTCTCCCATTAATAGGAGTTTGGAATTGTCTTCCATATAGAGCTTCAAATAGACTCATTTTGAGTGACTCTTGGTACCCATTATTATAGGAACATTCTACCAAGTGTGTATAATCTTCCCATTTTTTATGTTGTTGCATTACATGCATTCGTAGCATGTCCTCCAAAATCTGGTTCACCTGTTTTGTTTGCCCATCTGTTTGAGGATGGTAATCTGTAATGAACTAGACTTGGTTGCTTAGTCCAGTAAAAATTTCTTTCCAAAAGGTTGAGGTAAACTTCACGTCTCTGTCTGAGATAACCATTTTCGGTATACCATGTACTCTGAATATCTCCCACGTAAATATATCACCAATCTGTATTGTCTTATAATTATACAATATGGGAATAAAATGGGTTTCTTTGCTCAAGTGATCAACAACCACCATTATCGATTCAATGTGTCATTTTTATCTTGGTAAGCCAATCATAAAATCCTGCGATATAACTTCCCATTTCCACTTAGGTACTCGTATGGGTTGTAATAAACCAGCTGGATGCTAATGTTCAAATTTTACCTAGTGGCATTCTAAACACTTAGTCAAATATTTAGCAATGTCTTTGCGCAAGTCGAGCCAAAATAATCTTTTCTGATCGTTGTTAACATTTTATGATAACCAGGGTTTCCAGCTTATGAACTTCTATGATACTCATCGAGAATAAACCCTTTTAGAATTAATTTATTGGGTATGTATATCTTTCCTCGAAGGGTTAATAGTTTTCCTCTATTGACGGTATAGTCTGACTTCTTTCCTTATGCCTCTATATCCTGTGCTTGCTACCGTAGGAACTGATATTTTGGATATTTCTCTGTAGCCTCATTTACTTGTTCCTAGAACTTGAATTCCACATCATTAAAATATAACTCATATACATAATGCAATTTTCTGCTTAGTGCATTAGTAACCCAATTTTATTTTCCTTTAACATGTTGCATTTCAAAATCAATCTCACTTAGGAACGCATTCCTCCTAGCTTGGAAAGCGTTCAAATCATCTTGTTTAAAGTAACTATTCCAACTGCTATGGTCAGTTTTCAACACAAATATTTTACCCAACAGGTAATGCCTCCATATCTTGAGAGCATGCACCACTATTGTTAACTCTAAATCATAGATAGAGTATCGTTGTTCATGGTCTTTTAACTTTCTAGATTCATACACCACAACCTTCTCATCTTGTGACAACACTGATCCTATGCCATCCTTACTTGCATCGGCAAAAATTTCAATTTCTAAATTCAGAATAGGGGTTATGGTTAATAACTGTTTTAGTTTCTCAAAACTAGATTGGAATTATTTGGTTCAGTTGAACACTCACCCATTGCGCCGCAAGGAAGTTATATGAAATTAAATTTTAGAAAATCCTTCTATAAAATGTTGGTAGTAACCAACCAGTCCCATAAAGGATCATATGTCTGCCACATTTTTAGGCACGCTCCATTCCATAATAGTATTTATCTTTTCATGGTACACTGTTATTCCTTTAGCCGAAATAACGTGGCCCAAATATTATAGTTGTTCCCTATAAAAGGCACACTTTTTGAATTTGGCGTATAGTTGATGGTCCCTGAACATTTTTAGCTTTATATGTAGACGCTTCTTATGTTACTCCATATTCTTTGAATAGATTAATATATCATCTATAAAATTTAGAATATATTTTTCTAGATAGGGATGAAATATACCATGCATTAAGCTCATGAATGTTGCAGGTGAATTGGTCGAACCAAACAGTAGGACCACAAATTCGTAATGCCCATATCTGGTTCAGAAAATTGTTTTATAAACATTTTCATCTTTTATCCTTATTTTGTGATACCCAGATCTCATATTTATTTTTGAAAAGACTATTTCCCCTTTTACCTGATCGAAATATCATCAATCTATGGTAGTGGGTATTTATTTTTAACAGTTAATTTATTAAGTTTCCTGTAGTCCATACACATTCACATGGTACCATCCTTTTTTTTTACAAACAATATTGGTTCCCCCCAAGGTCACACACTAGGACAGATATATCCCTTGTCTAGAAATTCTTGTAATTTCATCTTCAGTTCTGTTAACTTAGGCACACTCATTCAGTATGGTGCTCGAGATTCTGGTGCTGCTTGTGGCATTAACATGATGGTAAAATCTATGTCCCGCTTTGCTAGAAACCCTAGTATATTTTCTGGAAACACATCCATGAAATCCTGCACCACAGATATATTTCCCGTTATAGGAGTCTTATATTTTGAGTTAGAAAATCCGACCTAGATCACATATATTTGACACCCTTTCCTGATGCATTTCGTTAGCTGAGATGTTGTGATAGGTCGCAGCTGAAGTGGATTCTTCATTTCTTTCAAATCTTAACGTGCTCCATCTTCAACTTCAAAATACATAATTTTGTATTTTCCATCTACCAGGGACCAATGCGTTTGCAACCAATCCGTCCCCAATAATATGTTATAGGATACTAAAGGTAGAATGTTTAATTCCACCTTTATATTCTGAGCCATAGATTCTAGGGAATAGCTGGAGAATTTGGCATGAAATGTTCACTTTGCCCCAGTGGCTAGCTATACTAGCTAAGAATTTTCAAATTTTTGGCTCTATAAGTCGCATTTTTCCACAATCCTGGGATCTACACATTTTAAAATAGCATCTAGATAAACCAAAATAGATACAGGGTGGGAAAACATCTTACCTTCCACTTTTATCATGGTTGGTTGTTAATCTACTTATCAGTCTTCTAGTGAAGCATTGATTCTGGGTATATTTCATGCCATGTCTCCCATAATGGATGCTTCTTTCATGTTAGCTACAATTTCATTCTTCCCACTATGTGGGTAGTTTTTGTAATAATGTGTCTTGCTGCATCCCCAAAACTATAATGGTGGTTTCTGTGTCTATCCATGATATGGTTTGTTGGATGCTTTGGTGGGTCGATCTTCAGTTGTCCATTTGGGTCTCTGCTGGTTTTTCCCAATGTTCTTATTGCTGAATTCCTCGCAACTATTTTATAGTTTCCAGATCTGCTATTTTTGAAGCCTGAGGACCTTTTCTATCCTTTCTTTTGTTGCCAACTTTTGCCAATTTCACCTTTTACCTTGAACTATTGTTAGCACATCCGTGGCTTTCAAATGACCTCATCCATTGTCTTTGGACCCACGAATTCAATTATTGCATTCATGTGAGCAGAAAAACTACATAGAAATCATTGTACTTTTTCCTTCTCATCATTTAGATATGGCACGTATTTTAACAGGGAAGTAAACTTAATGATGAATTCATCCGTAGACAGTTGAACCAATCGCAAATCATTAAGTTCCTGAAATTTTTCATCGTAAAATCATTCTATTAGGTACTTATCCTTGAAATATTGATGGAATTCATCCCAAGTTACATTATGGTCTTCAATTCCACGCACATTTTTCACTTCTTCCCACAATAATGTAGATTTCTCTTGCAATTTATAGATTTCCAAAGAGGCTTTGAGTTTACTGTCATACTCATATACTTGAAAGTATTTATTCATGTTAATGATCCAAGATTTTGCCACCTATTTAGCCTCTCCATGGAATGTAGGAGGCTTAATCTTCTAGAACTCACCTTGTCATTCTACTCTCTTCTTCTTCAGCTTTTGCTGATCAGAAGAATTTCCCGATTCAGCTTCATTGTATTTCCTACTCTGGTTGCTTTGCTGGGTTTGACTTCGCTCAAGATTATCGCGTTGTGTTGTTGTTGTTCAGTATGCTCATGGGTTTCCATTTCTGGGCTAGGCTATGTGGTGGTACGGTTTTGCTTATCTGAAAGACTCTTGAGTATCCTTTCATTCTCCCTCATCAATATCTCATTGTCGCTTCCTACCCGGACCATTTCCCTCTAGAGTTGTTGTACAGTGTTCGACAACCTATTTGTCTGCCTTTGTTGCTCTTCTAGCAATCTGCTGGTTTGTTGGTGCTGATCTATACTTAGTTTCACCCACATTTATGAGTTCACTTCTTGGTTAATCTGGGGGTGAATCTACCCTGTAGTCATGGGTGTTTGATATACGAAACCTCTCCTCATGGTTCTCAGTTAATTTCTTTCCTTGGTTCTATGCACATTTACACACAACAATTGTTATTCAGGTGAACCTTATTAGTTCCAATGTTTGAACTTTCTCTGATACCATCTGTAATGTTCAAACTACATTAAACATACAGAAGATAAAAAAAAATTACTTCTAGTAATCTAGTTCTAATTATAAAAGCATGATCATATTATAAGGTCTTGTATTACTATATACAAATGCTTGTCAGCTATAGAAATCATATCTTGAAAACCATTATGTTAGATTTTCCACATGATCTTCTAATTTCTGCTCACTAAATACTAAGATGCAATAAATCATTCCAATAATGGTTCCATGTATGATATATACGATGCACATATGAAATTTTTCAACATAACTATATCAAAGGATTTTATATCAACCTTACAATCAACATATATAAATTGATTATTTTTCACCAGCTTTGAGGAAGGGAGATTAAAGGTTTTCCTGCTTGTTTTTAATTTTAAAGTACATAATTCATTTTTTAATATGTTGTGCCACTCCATGATTATATGTTGAATCATAAATTTTTTATTCAACATTGTCCCTCCATTGTATCTGCATGTTAACATTGTTATGGAACCTGGAATTGTTGTGGTGCGTGGATCTGTATTTACATAAATGGCTGATAGTGATTATAGGTTTATTAGGGTATTAACCTAGCCCCATCAGAACTCTAAACAACTCCTTGTTGTGCCTTCACCACTCCAACCACCAATATCTGCAACTCTGTGTGGTTTTGTGTTGAAGCTCGTCTGTGAGGTTACGATAATGGTGAGTCGAAGCTCTTCCCTTATATTTTTGAATGTGTCAATTCTGGACATTGCCCACTGTGTCAAATCTCTTCAAATGTGCATTTATGCTTTAAATACTACCTCTGGGGTTTGTAATTCTATGCTGGGTTCTTCTATTGGCAAAGATTCAATTGTTGTGAAGTCAAGGTGTTTCAGTCAAGCCTAACTTCGCCGCATGGGTTCTTGGCCAAGGGTTTCATCCTCTCACTTCAGATTCTCATGTAAACTATGTTAGCCTGTGCATATTTTTCGCCTTTGGGTTCAAAACCCAACCTTTCAATTTGCATCTCTGTCTGGTAACTATCTGATGCCCAGGTTTTATTTGAAATGCAGGTTCCAAGTCATCGCAGACTCTGCTCGACCCAAGGTAAGGGTGAAATAATTTTTATGGTTCTGTAGCAAGTTATTTAAAAATTATTCATTGGGTGTTTTTCTAACTCCACCCGGTTCAACTTGTGTTGCAGGTAAATACTTCAAACCCATTTCGATTGGTGGTTTGGCCTTCTGCTGCTGCAACCCTTACTGAAAAGCTCTTTGCTTCTCACTGGTGTACATGATATTTTATGGGTGAATCATTTTTTGAGTTCTTAGAGGGCGTTGCCTCTAGTTTGAGGGTGATATTTTCCTGGATTCCCCACCAAGGGCTTAACTCTCTCATTTATCCCATAGAGGACGAGAATTAAGTTAATTCTGTTAAGTTATATGGAATATACAGTTTTGGATTACCACAATGAAATGTTACCATATTTAAGAAATGTTAGTTATCATTTTTCTTTTCATTACTCTGTATATATTATAATTCCCTTGCCCATATCCATGGCTCTGTCGTGTGTTGACTCTTTGAACAAAGGGTTTTGTTAAGACAAAGGATTTTGTTATTAACCTGCAAGGGTTTTTAAGTCAGGGTTTGACTGTCATATTTATAGAAGTGGCACCTTAATTTAAACTGACTCATATATGTATATTTTCAGTATCACAGATGTTTTGTCCTTTGTTTGTGATCTAAGCTTTCCCAGGGCTATTCTAGATACCCTACTTCATGTGAAAGGTTTCATATTTGTTAATATTTATAATCTCAGTTTGTTCTTTTGCATGCATGATTCGGATTCATAGCTTAAACTATTCAGTTTTTTTATAGTTTTACATGGTATTTCAATGCGAATATTTCTCAGAATGTTTTAATGAGGATATATATAGAATACTACTATCTGTAGATGTCTTTTCTTCGCCTTATCGATTTTCTATATTATGAAGAAATATTTTTTAACTTCATAATAATTAGCCTATAAATAATTATGGAGAGGTTTATATTTAAGGCTGTGGATTGTAATGCTAGTTCATACAACCATTTTCTTTCATGTTAGTAAATTCAGGTTCACTTAAGGGTTTAAAAGTTTTGAATAGTTTTATGTTATTTTCATCTATTTCCAGAATTACATTAGATGGGTGACAAGACCACCCCCAATGGACTTGTCTCCTATTTGTGTATTATCCTACCTTTCTCGTAGGATAGAAAATTTTTACTCATGGATTTTTCCTAGGGTTTATCTGTCAAACCTAATTTATTTAATATTTATACCAAAGATTCAACTAGCATTCCTTAAATATATTTTTCACAAAAACTTAACTTACAGGATAAATAAACTTGCGAATAATAAAGCTTTTAACTCTGTCTACTTTTTACAAAGTTATTACTCCTATAATTTCTCCAAATAAATACATCATTCATCATTCTGTTCTTTATGACTAAAAATAAATTCATAAGTAAATAAACGAGATAATTTTCCAATCTAATTTACTTATCTCTCTTTGTGAAAAAAATGATGGCATCCGCCCAACCTTGAGTGAGGCAATGACATACTATACTCCCCCATGCTCCTCTCCAATGTAGGAAGTCACAACAGTAATTTCAAGGAGGTCGAACTCAAGACTCTGTTCCAGTCTTCTCTCCTAATGATGTAGCAGAGTTCCACTGGTCTTCCACCAGCTCAGGATCCTCTCTCCCTCCAGCTTCTCAATTGTTCCTCTTCTCATGCACATAACCCTTTTCATCCTCTAGGATTTTATTTTTATCCGAGAGGAGAGGTAAGTTGTAACAATTACCTTCTTATAACCTTACATTTACCACATAAAAAAATTTCAAAATGCTTACGTGGAAACCATACACAATCTGAATTATAAATACATTACATCCAATACTTATCTACTTTCAATTATTACCAAATATTCAAATTACATAATGTATGGTTCTCATTCACATAAGTTAATCATTTCCTTGATTATTCTATACGAGATTATCCATAGTTAGGATTGCGATAACGAATCTGACATGTTAGTACAGATGTTAATCTCTTGGGTACATTATTGAACTATTTATGCATTTTCCAACTAGCATATACAATTAAACAAATCCCAAGGTTTTAACTCATACCTGCACTTACGTTTGATTGATAATATGATTTATTTATATTAAAAATGTGTGGTCGAGTTAATTACTTTGGCTACGATCTCCATATTTCATGTTTTTCTAGCACCCTCTCTACTGCTAGATTGGTATTCCTCACGATCAACAAAGATTCAGGCAGATGAGGTGGTTTACGATAACTACCTGCCCCCAACCTCCAGAATTTGCTCCATTATCAAATTCCGCTGGTGCTGAGATCTCGACTTTACAACTACAATTTCCTGACGTAGTTCTTTGGCCATGCCCCACCACCAGTGCTTTGCTAAAATCTAGGAAATGTGAGTTACTATTTTCTTTTGTCATTTTCCTTGCATCGTTGATGGATATATATGGAGATAAGTTCTTTAACCCTTTTGGTGCCATTGGAATTGCTCCGCAGGTCAAACCGCAATGGTGAAAGTTATTTCGAATTCCGCCTCAGTTGTTGGCTCTTCGCTTGTTAATGCGAATCCATGGCTCGAACAGGTCGTTGTTATCTCCGACAAACTTCTACATACATGACTCTGCGGTAAGATTTTCTTGCTATTTTTTCCCCTAGTAATTTGCACAGAGATTATGAACATGGGTTTTCTGTTTGATTTAATTCTTTGGGTTTTCACATTCCTAACTTTGTGTTAATTATTTTTGTTTAGGAACTGGCTAGGTACCGTCTGGTGGTCTTGGGACATGCCGGCATGAAGACTTTCTATCAACTCGAATTCTCCTTAATGAAGGTAAGAGGCGTCCACTTTCTCCCCGATACTCTGTCCATGATGTTTCACATAGTAATTATTCGGCCTTCCTCTTCTTATCTTGCAGGCAAGGTTTTCCTGGCTTTCAGTGCTTGAGACCCAGTTGAATGGCTAGTTTTGATATGGGTTTTTTAGTTTGGCTGTAATCACTTTTTGACTCGGCCCCATTTCAATATAAAAATATATTAATCGTATTTATCCTCTGTTTCTTCAGAACTAATTTTTATGAGGGTTTTAGTTCTTGCTACGCCTCTGTTTCCCCAATTTGTAAATGTACTTATGTTAGTTTACAGTAACGCTAACTGTGTCTACACAGTCAATTTATGATATTATGGGTTCATTAGCATTTACACTGGTTTTTCTGTATAATTCATTTTGAACTGCAATGTTAATATTGAATGATATTCTGCAATCTATCATCTGGAAAGATTTAATTTCTTCAGTGGTCAAGGACTCCGCTCATTCTAGTTTTCGAATTCTAATGATTTATTAATTGCACAGTTTTGGTTAAAATTTCTCGTTCTTCTCAATTTGAAGCATTCTAGTGTAGTTAACATATATAAATACTTCAATTTCTACTTATTGTGCCCTCCCATTTTTCAAGCAGAGGTTCCGTTGGGACCGTAATCGGGACCTTGTTACTGGGTTTCGGGTTCTAAACCCACAACTGACCAGTTCTCCCATAGCTTGTGTGCTATCTTTCCTACTTTGAAGTAATAACCATATTTCTACAATATCTCTTATTTTGCATAATTTTATTTACAGTAGTTTGTATTTTTCATTTTCACTATGGTAGCTTATGTTCTACATTGTACACTTATGTAATCATGTGTTTTGTTCACATATTTCCTCCAATGGTATATACTTTACATATTCATTATAGTGACATGTACATGTTCCGAGATTCGCTATACCAACATATATTCTACAAATTCATTCTAGTAATATGTATTTTTTTTACATATTCAACAAAGTCGTCTGTGTTGTACATTACTTACTACTGTAGCATGTGTTCATTAATAATTTTCATAGATAATATGAGAGTTAAGGGAAAGAAATCTTCTACTTCATATTTTAATATTTATTTCTTACCAGATAGAGAGTAAAAACAATATTTATTTCCTACCTGTAAGTTTCCTTTCCTATGTAAATATATCTTGCATTCTCAACTATTTTCTAGAATGAATTGCATGGTGAATTTAGTGTTCTTGTTCTAGTCCATAGATATTCAGATTTATATATATTCACATTTCTTTTTTGTGCTATAAAATCTACAGCACTAAATGCAAAATATTAAACAATAAACTTAAGTGCATTTGTACCTATTTTAGAGTACAAGTTTTTCCTTATTAACTGTTGGTCCACCCGACCTTGAGTGAGGCAATTGCGTCCTCTGCTCCCCCTTGCTCCTCACCAGGTCGGAGGTAGTTTTCTGAGACAAGAAGTCTAACTTTAGGATTGGAAAATATAGTCTTGCTTCTCTAGGGTGAATTCTTGAGTTCCACTGGTACTCCCACCAGCTCTAGACAACTCAGAACCAACATCCACTGCTTAAGCCCCTACCTCTTCTGCACATATCCCTATTCCCCCCTAGGATTTTTCCTTAAATCCATTTTGGGAAGGTATCTGTGAGAACTGTCTGAACCTCTTCCTATGTTTCTTGGAATATTTTACCACATAGTTACTTTCACCTTTTACTAAGGAAAAATTATCATTTAAATAAATATTTTAAATAAAAGTCATGTATTAACGTCATAAAGAATGTCTCATTCATTAGCCATTCTGAATGTGTCATAACAACTTATGTAACAATAAGTAAAAAGTAAAAGAATAAAAAAAAATAGGAGGTTACATCTTCCCCCACTGAGAGAAACACCATCCTCGGTGTTACTCATTTTTTGAGAACGTCTCCGGATAAGCCTCATACATAAATTTTTCGTCTTCCCAAGTAGCCTTCTCTGGGCCAAAATTCTTCCACTGCACTTTAACTTTGGGGATGACTCTCTTCTGAAGAGTTATTTCTCTCCGATCTAGGATATGTTTTGGTTGTACCAGGAACTCGTCGTCCGGTTCTACGTGCAAGACGCAAGGCTTTTAATTAGTTAAAATCGAGAAGTTATTATGTGGAAATGTAGGACTTTGTTGACTTACATGTATACCCTACCAATGTATGATGTGCTTGGAATCATGTACATAATGCTTCCATAAAGACACATGAAATACATTGTGCATTAATATATGGCTTGGTAAAGCCAATCGATAGGCCACTAGTACTATCCTCTCCAAGACCTCGAACGGTCTATAGTAGCGGAGAGCCAAATTGGCACAATAATTCCATAATAACGTGCTTTTCTTTGGTTTAATCCTCGCATAAACATGGTCCCCCACTGCAAATTCCCGAAAGGTTCTTTTTCTGTCTACGTAAACCTTTTGTTAGTCCTGTGCATCCTTCAAATTCTGCCTAATTTTCTTGACTTCCTGCTCCATCTCTTCTAACATAACTAGTCCAAGGATCATCTTATTCTCTGGGCTACTCCAATTTATAGGAGTCTGACATTGTCTCCCATACAATGCTTCGAAAGGGCTCACCTTAAGAGATTTTTGATATATGTTATTGTATGAAAAATCAACCAAATTCAGGTACTCCTCCCATTTCGTTGGTTGTTTCATTACATACATGCAGAACATGTCCTCTAAAACTTGATTTACCCTTTCTGTTTGCCCATCGGTTTTCGAATGGTAGACAATACTAAATTGTATCTGCATTCCCAACCAAATAAATAACGTCTTCCAGAATGCTGATGTAAAATTTACATCACAATCTGAAATGACTGTCCAGGTATACTGTGCAATCTGAAGATCTCCTTCATAAAAATGTCAGCAATCGCCACTGTCTTATAAGTAGATTGAACAGGGATAAAGTGTGCCACTTTTCTAACTATATCAACTACCACCATAATTGAATCTTTATGCCTTTTTTTTCTAGGTAGTCCAGTGATAAAGTCAAGGGAAATGACTTCCCACTTCCATTCAAGCACTGGAATTGGTTGAAGCAATCCCACAGGGTGCTAGTTCTCCACCTTAATCTGCTGACACTCTAAACACTTGGTCAAAGATTCTGCTATGTCCCTTCGCATTCTCAGCCAGGTGTAGTCTTTTCACATTGTTTTTAACATATTTTGATATCCCAGATGCCCGGCATAGGTGCTCCTATGATACTCATCCAAAATAATTATTTTTAGACTATTCTGATTGGGAATATATATCCTCTTCCAAAAAACTAGAAGCTGCTTTTCATTAAGTTCATATTCGGAATTTTTCCCTCATCTTTCATCATATTTTACTTGTTGCCACAAGTTCTAAAATTCTGGGTCCTCCCTTGCTGCTTTCACAATCTGGTCTTGAAAATTAAACTCATTCTAGTTGAAATAAAGTTCATAAATGCCGTGCAGTTTTCTGCTTAAGGCATCCGCCACCTTGTTCTCTTTTCCCTTTATATGCTGAATACCAAAATCAAATTCACTAAGAAACACATTCCATCTAGCTTAGCAGGCATTCAAATCAACCTTCTTACAATAGCTAGTTAAACTACTATGATCAGTCCTCATCACGAATCTTTTTCCTAGTAGATAATGCCTCCATATCCACAAGGCATGCACAACTACAGTTAGATCGAAATCATATGTTGAATATCTCTTCTCGAGGTCCTTCAACTTCCTAGACTCGTAAGCTATGAATCTTCCTTCCTGAATCAACACTGCTCCTACACCCTCCTTGGATGCATTAGTACATACTTCAGATTCTTTACTTGGATCTGCTACCTTCAAGATAGGACCAGTAGTTAACAACACTTTTAATAACTCAAAACTATTCAGACATTCTTGAGTCCATTTAAAAACCCGTCCTTTCCTTTGCAAAGAGGTAATAGGATAAGCTATTTTGGAGAAACCATTGATAAATCATCGGTAGTATCCAACCAAACCCATAAATGAATGTAAATCTGATACGTTCTTTGGGACCCTCCATTCCATAATTTTCTTTATCTTTTCTGGGTCCACAACTATCCCTCCAACTGAAATCACATGCCCCAAGAATTGGATTTGCTTCTTAAGGAAATAAAATTTACTAAACTTGGCATAGAGCTGATTCTCTCGTATCATTTTTAGCACAATGCGCAGATGTTCCTTGTGCTCCTCCATATTCTTGGAGTAAATTATTATATCATCAATTAAAATTAACATGAATTTATCCAAATATGGGTGAAAATTTCCATTCATTAAGCTCATAAATGTTGCTGGTGCATTGGTTAACCCAAACAGTAACACCACAAACTCATAATTTCTATACTTGGTACGAAAGCAATCTTTATTATATCTTCATCCTTGATACGGCTCTGGTGGTAGCCTGACCTTAAGTCAATCATGGAGAATACTATTTCTCCTTTGAATTGGTCAAACATATCACCGATGCGCGGTAGTGAGTACTTGTTTTTAACAGTCAGCTTGTTGACCTTACGATAGTCCATGCACATATGCATAGTACCATCCTTCTTCCTTATGAACATCACCGGTGCTCCCCATGTGGACACACTTGGCCGGATATAGCATTTATCCATAAATTCTTGCAATTGCATCTTTAACTCTATTAGCTTTGGTACACTCATTCTGTATGGAGTCTAGGACACAGGTGCTGCTCCGGTTATCAATTCAATAGTGAAATCTATATCTCTTTTTGGTGGCAACCCTGGAATATCCTCAGGGAAAACAACTTGGAATTCTTGCACGATAGGAATATTCTCCATCATAGTAGTCTTATCTTTGGTGTTGGTGAATCCAACTTGAATTTTTTAAAGCTCGCAACCTTTCCTTATGCATTTAATTTGCTGGGATGCAGTAATGGGTCGCAACTGCAAAGGCTTTTTGATGCCCTAAAATTCCTATCTTTTCCGACTTAAAATGTATGACCTTATTCTTACAGTGCACTAAGGACAAATGCCTCTCCAGCAAATCCATCCCCAACAATATATCCTAAGATCCCAGTTGTACAACATTGAGTTCCACAGTTATATGTTGGTCCCCAATGCTCAATCCACAATTGGGTACCTTAGTATGAACCCACCTTCTAGTCCTTGTAGCCAGCTGAACCAACCATGGATTTTTAAATTTATGGTCCTGCAACTTACTGCTTTCTACAACACGAGGGTGTATGTAACTCAAGCTAGCACCAAGATCAACTAAAATAGAAATAACTCAGGTTTGGATCTTAACTTCTAATTCTATCATGGTTGGTCGGTAATGTGGTTGTCGATCCTCTAGTGCTATGTTGACTTTGGGTATGTTTCGAGCTACATCCCCCACCGTGGATGCTTCTTGCAGATTTTCTACCACCTCATTCGTTCCTCGATGTGTAAAATTCTTGATTTAATGTGATTCTCCACATCCCCAACATTGCAACCGAGGTTTCTGGGGTTGCCCAATATCGGGTCTACTAGAAGCTTCATCAAGCCTTTCCTCCCCAGTCCCCTTGTTTCTGGTTTGGCTTTTTCCATTATGTTTGCTGAGTGGATGTCTTGCAACATTCTTGAAATTTCTTGATATGGTATTTCCGTTATTGGTAAAAAATTTCTGCCCCTTTTGAGGTGGCCAAAATTTTCCAGCTTCTCCCTTCACCTTGGACTGCTAATAGTACATTCGCACTTTCCTAATCGCTTCATCCATCATTTTCGAATTAATGAACTCAATTATTCCCTTCATATGAATTGGAAAAATACTCAAAAAATGTTTCACCTTGGCCTTTTCATCACGCAGGTAGGGTACATATCTTAAGAGAGAAGTGAATTTTGTAATAAATCCATCCATAGTCATTTGGCCCAGTTTCAGATCATGAAATTCTTGGGATTTCTCATCATAAATTTTTTTCCTCAGGTACTTATCTTTAAAATACTACTGAAACTCATCCCAGGTTACATTTTGATCTTCCACTCCTCATACATTCTCCACTTCCTCCCACCAAATTGTTGCTTTCTCCCACAGTTTGTAAATGGCTAGGTGCACTTTAAGTTTGTTGTTATACTCATACACTTGAAAGTAATTATTCATATTTATTATCCAATATTTTTTCATTTCCTCTGCCTCTCCATCAAAGGTAGGATGTTTGATCTTCTAGAATTCTCCCCGTAATTCCACCTTTCACTTATTCAACTCTTGCTCTTCCATGAAATTTCCTGATTCTGCCTCATTATATGTTCGGCTTTTATGACTTCTTGGAGTTCGACTGTCTTCCACATGGTCATGTACTGCTTGGCATTGTTCTCTATTTTCTTGAGTGTTTCTCTTACGGCCAGGTTTTCCACTCAGAGGATTATGTCTATCCGACAGACTTTTCAATATCCTCCTTTGTTCCCTCATCAGCCTTTCATTATCACTACGAAATTTAAGAATTTATGATTCTAACTGTTGTACAGTATCCAAAAACTTATTTCTATGTCGTTGTTTTTCATCCATCATTCTGATTGTCTGTTGGTGTTGCTCCACACTTAGCTGCACCCAGATTTCTGGATTGACTTTAGGATTGGTCATAGGATGGGTCTTTCCCATGTTTCTGGGTGGGTGTTGACTTGATCCTCTTCTCATGGCAGATTACATAAACCTATTATTGTACTTAACACAACATTAATTCATTAGTTTTAGTATAATTCATAACAATAAAAAATACATATGTAGTATTGTGTTGGCCCATTTGGCCCTAGTTTGTAACTTATCGTCTAATACTACTTGCAACAGTTACGTTCTTATTCACTTACATTTACCACATAAAAAAATTTCAAAATACTTGCATGGAAACTATACACAGTATGAATTATAAATGCATTACATCCAATACTTATCTACTTGCAATTATTACCAAATATTCAGCTTACATTAATCTATGTTTCTCATTCACATAAGTTAATAATTTCTTTAATTATTCTATACAAGATTAACCATAGTTAGGATCACAACAATGAAACTGACATGTTAGTACAAGGATTAATCTCTTGGGTACATTATTGAACAATTCATGCATTCACCATATAGCATATAGAATTAAAAAAATCACAAGGTTTTAGCTCATACCTTCACTTATATTTGACTGATAATATTATTTATTTATATTAAAACTGTCTGGTCAAGTTAATTACTTCGGCTACGGTCTCCATTTGTTATGTTTTGCTAGTACCCTCTCCACCGCTGGATTAGTATTCCTCAAAATCGACAAAGATCCGGGCATATGAGGTGGGTTACGGTAACTACTCATCCCCAATCTGCCGTCTTTGCTCCATTATCAAATTTTTCCGGTGCTAAGAGCTCGGCTTTGCGACTGCATTTTCCTGACGTAGTTCTCTGGCCATGCCCCACCACGAGTGCTCCACTAGTGTCCAGGAATTGTGAGTGATTGTTTTTTTTTTTCCGTTCTCCTTGCATCGTTGATGGATAGATATGGAGATAAGTTGTGTAACCCTTTTGGAGCCATTAGAATGGCTCTGCAGGTCGAACCGAAATGGTGCAAGTTATTTCGTCTTCTGTCTCGGCTGTTAGCTCATCACTTGTTAATTTGAATCCATGGCTTGAACAGGCTACTGTTATCTCCAACAGACTTCTCCATCCATGACTCTGTGGTAATATTTTCTTGCCATTTTTTCCCCTAGTCATTTGCACAGAGATTATTAACATGGGTTTTCTATTTTATTTAATTCCTTGGGTTTTCACATTTCTAACTCTACGTTAAAATTATTTTTGTTTGGAAACTGGCTAGGTACCGTCTAGTGGTCTTGGGCCATTCTGGCATGAAATCTTGCCATTGGATCAAAATCTCCTTATTTATGGTAAGAGACGTTGCCTTTCTGCCCGATACTCTACCCATAATGTTTCACACATTAATTATTCGGCCTTCCTCTGCTTATCTTGTAGGCAAATTTTTCCTAGCTTTCAGTGCTTGAGACCCAGTTGAATGCCTAGTTTTGATATGGGTTTTTTAGTTTGGATGTAATCAATTTTGGGCTTGGCCCCATTTTAGTATAAAAATATATCAACCAGATTTATCCTCGGTTTCTTGAGAAGTAATTTTTATAAGGGTTTTAGTTCTTGCTACGCCTCTGCTTCCCCAATTTGTAAATGTACTTATGTTAGTTTTCAGTACTGCTAACTGTGTCTACATAGTCAATTTATGATATTACGGGTTCATCAACACTTACGCTGGTTTTTTTGTATAATTCATTTTGAACTCTAATGTTAATATTGAATGATATCCCATAATGTTTCCTCTCGAAAGATTTAGTTTCTTCTGTGGTCAAGGACTCTCTTCATTCTAGTTTTTTAATTCTAATAATTTATTAATTGCATAGTTTTGGTTAACATTTCTCGTTATTCTCCATTTGAAGCATTCTATTTTAGCTAACATATATAAATACTTCATTTTTTACTGGTTGTGCCCTCCCATTGTTCCGGCAGAGGTTCTGTTGGGACTGGAATCGGGACCCTGTTACTAGGTTTTGGTTCTAAACCCACAACCGACCGGTTCTCCCATGCCTTGTGTGTTATCTTTCCTACTTGGAAGTAATAACCAACTTTCTACAATATCTGATATTTTGCATAATTTTATTTACAGTATTTTGTATTTCTCATTTTCAATATGGTAGCTTATGCTCTATATTGTACACTTCTGTAATCATGTGTTTTTTTCACATATTTCCTACAGTGGTATATAATTTACATATTCATTACAGTAACATGTAAAATTTCCCATATTCGCTACAACCACATATATTCTACAGTTTCAATCTAGTAATATGTATTCTTTTTACATATTTAGCACAGTCATTTGTGTTCTACATTATATACTACTGTAGCATGTGTTCATTAATAATTTTCACAGATAGTAGGAAATTTAAGGGAAAGAAATCTTCTGCTTCATATTTTAATATTTCTTTCTTACCATAGAGAGCGTAAAAATAGTATTTAGTTCCTACCTATAAGTTTCCTTTCCTATGTAAATATATCTTGCATTATCAACCATTTTCTAGAATGAATTGCATGGTGAATTTACTATCCTTGTTCTAGTACATAGATATTCACATTTATATATATTCGCATTTCTTGGTTGTGCTATAAAATCTGCAACACTAAATGCAAAACATTAAACAGTAAACTTACTTGTGAATTTCTACCTACTTCAGAGTATAGGTTTTTCCTCAGCGACTTTCAGTCCACCCAACACTTAGCAAAGTGATTACATCCTCTGCTCCCTCCTTGCTCCTCACCAGGTTGGAGGTAATTTTATGAGACAAGAAGTATGACCTCAGCATTGAAAAATCCAGTCTTGCTTCTCTAGGGTGAATTATTGAGTTCCACTGGTACTCCCACGACAAATGTGAACCATCATCCACTGCTTAACCCCCTACCTCTTCTGCAAAGATCGTGATTATGTCCTAGGATTTTTCCTTAAATCCTTTTGGGAAAGGTATCTGCGAGAATTGTCTCAACCTTTTCCTGTGTTCCTTGAAATATTTTACCACATAGTTACTTTCACCTATTACTGAGGCAAAATTATCATTTCAATAAATATTTTAAATAAAATTCATTTATTAATGTCATAAAGAATGCTTGATTCATTACCCATTCTGAATGTGTCGTAACAACTCATGTAACAATAAGTGAAAAGTAAAAGAAAAAAAAAAACAGGAGGTTACATAACTGAGAGGAACTGCTTATTCAACTACTTTGGAGTCTTGGAAACTCTTACCATCAAATTCATGGTATCACAGCATAATTAAAACTTTATTTAAAAGTAAGAAACTTTAATTCACTACCTTTTTTACTAACATACTTGTTAATCCTATAAATAAAATTAAATAACTTCAATGTCTAATTAAAATGTCTTTTAGTAAATAACATTAAATGTGGGTGTTACAATCAATATGTGGAGAATTATGTTGTTGTCTTAATATTATTTTATACAAAATAATTTAAAATAATTTATTATTGTATAATCTCTCAATTTTTCATTAAATGCAATATATGTCCTCTCAAATTTTCGTATAGATGTGTTCAGTTAGCATAGCTTAGTCTAAAATTTATAATTATATATGTAGCATAACTTAGGCATATATATATATATATATATATATATATATATATATATATATAAGCATGATCTACACGGAGAGAACTAAGTTTTTGATATTAATTTTTTTCTAATGCAAAATTATATTTGTTATTATTTTTATAAGTTGGAGAATTTATATTTCAATTTCATTTTGGAGACACATGTGTTCACTTATGTTTTATTCAACACTTTAAATAAATTGAAAACCCAAGAGTACTCCTTTGAAGAGGACTAGTAAATGAAGATAGTGGTATTTTATGAAATTTTTTTGTTGTGTATATTTTATCTTATTGATTTTTTATTCAACCCCTTCAAAAATGCTGAAAAACGTTTCAAGATTTATGTTTAAAAGAAATTAAATAAAAAAGTATCATATGACTTATAAAATTTCACTCATATGGTATTGGATATAAGGTTCCTTTGTGAATCCAACATAATCAGTTCCACCACTTCAAGAAAAATTTAGTTTGAAGGCCACCAGGGTACAAAATAGTGTTGCAGAGAAATATGCACAAGGAAGTTAAAACTCTTTTTTTAGGCCCTCAATAACCGGATCTAATTTTTTAGACTCTCGATGAAGTATTTCAAAGTGAAATTTCAAAAATCTTGATCGATCTCAATTGAGCCCATCATAATTATGTAAAAAAAAAAACAGAAGCCTCTCAATACTTGGCTTTAAGGGAACTATAAAATTTATTTATTCTAAAAAATAATTTTTATAAATATTCTAATATATTCCAAACTCTAGTTTTAATTATAGAACCAAATTTTATATTATTTTATGAAGAAAATAATTATAATAATATATAGATGGCTTGTCTTTAAAATAATTATGAAATTTATTTATTCTAAAAAATAATTTATATATATATTTTAATATATTCCAAACTCTAACTTTTCTTAATTATAAAAATAATTTTAATTGTATTTTATCGAGAAAATAATTATAATAATATATAATTAACTTTCTATAAAATATTTCTTTAGTGAATTTTATAAAATATAGATTTCCATTTTTGAGTTACACTTATTGATATAACAAATTTATAATATTTATTAAAATCAAATTGATAAATATTTAATCAATTTATTATTTAAAATATATTTAAAATAATTTTATTATTTAAATTATAACATTGAAAATTTAAATCATACTAAAAACTATTAAACTAAATTTTATAAGATTAATAGTTTAAAAATGATTTCATAGGCATATTTCAATCTACATTACTGAAATTCAAATTACTCAAATAATGTTTTCAAATTTATGATTTCCTTATGTTTTTATTATTTAAAAAATATATATTGAAAGTCCATGTTAGGAATAAAAGTTTCAATATATACTTAGCACTTGTGGAAACTAAGGAGAGAATTAAGTGCAATTACCACACCACATATACTATTGCATTTATTACAACTATATTCAATTATAAATTAGATTTATAACTACAATTAATTATTACTACACTCATTGTTTTTGCCACAAAAAGAGCACACACACACATAATTTAAATAGATATAATTATTACCGAGGAAATCATGTTTATTAACTTTTTGGTGAATTTTATAAAATATAGATTTCCACTTTTTTGTTACACTTATTCATATAAAAAATTACTATATTTGTTAAAATCAAATTGATAAATATTTAATCAATTTATTATTTAAAATATATTTATAATAAATTTATTATTTAAATTATAACATTGAAAATCTAAATCATATTTAAAATTAATTTGTAAGTTACTAGATTATATATATAAGAATATTACAATTTGAAATTTTGAAATCTATATACAAAAACAGTAGAAAGATAATGAGAAATTAATCTACCCCATTGTTAATTATCTATTTAAATGTAAATAGTAATTAAATTTGGTTTTTTTAAATATCAAATACTTACAATTTTAAAGTTTACATATCATTATTGATATTTACATGAGTTTTAAAATTTCCAATTTTAAAACTCTATCGAGCCTTAAAGATACAACGTACTCATAATTTTGGGTTACACAAAATTTCCATGGAGCATTTGTTTAAAAATTCGAAGTAGTTATTTTTAAGCGTCTTAAAAACTCAATGAAAAGCTTAAAATTTCTAGATTACGCACAATTTTTTCACCAAAACAAGCTTTTATTTCACCAAAAAGTATAACCTAACTCCATGCTTTTATCCTATTAAAAAATATATATTTTCAAAAATAATTTTTTTTTCCATAGCATAAAGATTCTTCTGGTCATGAACTAGTTTTGAACCTGTGTGGAAAACATGTGAAGAAGGTGAAATTGCCTTCCTCTTGGATGGGTTTTCTAATTGATGCAACGGAAAATTAGTTGTTACACGTGTACCTTTTATCTAGCCAATGAGTTGAAAAGTGATTTCAAAATAGCATTTTAGAAGTGTATATTTAATGATGATGAATTTTGGAAACTATAATAAAGTTATGTTGTAATATTGATTTCAGATACATTCACTATCTAAGCTATTTTTCTAGATAACTAATCAATACAATGATTGACCATGTATTTCGAAGTACGTCACTAGAATCTCTAGTACTTTATTCATTATAATCAACTAATTGAAAAATTGACTCGTGACAATATATTCAAGGGGTGAAATTGAAGAATAGCTGAGAATTGATGGTTTCTATGGAGCACTCAAGCCATGAGTTTTTAGAATGGATAAAAAATCTTATGTAGATTCATTCAAAAACATATCAGACATTAAGATATGTACACTTGAAGGGAGGTTCATGAGAGATATTAAAATATACTTGTCTTGATTTTAATATTTGATATTTATGATCATATGTTATATTAATGTAATTTGTTTATATGGTTTGCTTTGAGATAGTCTTAATTTAGTGTTTAACTAAGATATTGTTTTAACTAGTTTATTGTATGGTTAATATTGTGTTTTCATCTGACATAAATGCTTATATAATTATTTATATATGTGAAATTATTAATGTTTAATATGAATTATAGATAATTTTTGTGTGCACTATTTTTTTTTTAATTTTGCTTCCCATGCCTCCAAATAAGGGCTTCTAACCAAGTGACTAATTGTAATTTCCTTATTAGATTTGTTGATATAATCCTCTTATCTACCCACATGAAATCATATATTTCCATGTTTTAACTCACAACATGGGATCTGTTTCACTTACCAAATCCCTCACAATGAAAGAAAAATTATATTCCTTATCACCCATGTCATCTCTTGCAAGGTTTTGGTGATGATTATCTTTATGCCATCTATTAATACTGGATCCACAATTGACATACACAAAGAGTGAAGCACATATGGCCAAACAAGCGATGGTAGAATGATTTTCCTTTGCGGTGAGGCTAATTATTTTTTTGACATTTAACCTTGTACTTGTTGGAGAAAATAATTCCAATCACCTATCAATCGAGATGTTATAATGAATTTAAGTTTAGTTCAGTTTAATTGAGTTTCATTCCAGTCATTTATCACTAGTTTTCTCCTATGTAATCATATTTAACAAATTTATAAATAATTGAATATTGAGTTCGCTCCCTTGCTTATTTTAAGTTTATTCTTGTCACTTCCCTCCACACTTTAAATCTTTAACATGGTATTAGAGTGCATCCTCGATAAAACTCAATGAGAGTAGAGAGAGAATAAGCACGAGGTTGCATGACTCCCTAAGAGCAGCAACCAAAATCAATCTGTGTGTGTGGTTACAGAGAAAGCAAAAGGAATGTGAGCGAACATGAGGTAGTCAATAGAATCCTTCGTTGTTTGAAGAAGACAACTACGAAGAAGTTTTCTCCTGCCAAGAATCTTGCAAGTCATTGAAGCCTTTGAGTACTAGCCTGAGAAACACACTCCAAATGCATTGAAGCCAACATTACTAACGCAACCTAGAAGCTGAAGAAGTCGCATTACTTGTTGTCAGTTACACACTTGCTACTCTAATGGTGCTTCTCTTCGGCACAAAGAGCATTAGCTGACTGGTCACATGAATTCCATTTCCATCACCAAGCCAATCAGGAGCACGAGGCACAATGGGTGCACTAAATTTGATTAGGAACACATAAAATCAAAGGAAAGCATGACAGGGGGTTAAAATAAATGGTTGAATTTTGTTTTTCCTTCAATATTTTTTCAACAAACAAAAGGGCACAAAGAGTGATTTTCTTTGAAATTTCCTCCCTCAATGGTATTATAAATGTCTATTAAAAAAAGTGCATGAAATATGAGGTATTGGTATAGTGATAAGAGGAATCGTTTAGTTTGTTCCCAAGCTAAGTAAGAATTTATTTTATCATGAAAAATTCGTAAAGTATACGTATTAAAAAATGCATATGACATATTATCATATGCATAAATTCGTGAGGGTTCCTCTACCCTCAAATTATGACACAGATTTGCATGGTCAAAATTATTGGTGGGCCTTTGAGTGGTAAAGGTGAATACATTTGACAACCAGCATTATATTGTTTTGAGGATTTGGGAAAGATTTTTTTTTAAAGAATTTCCTTTGTAGAGAATTTGTAGATTCATTTGTTTTGTAGAAGTTGGGTAGCAAAGAAGCCACCATTGATGTATTTTTATTGTAGGAAGTTACTATGTCTACATGTCAAATTTCTTGTTGATCCACAATGAGCTAGTGCTTAACAAGTTGGAAAATCCAAGAGGCTAAGATAGTAAAAGAAATAACAAGAGTTTTTTTAAACCTATTTCAACAAGTTGGAAGACAAAAGGAAAAGGAATTCCTTCACATTAAAATGCATAAAGTAATGTGTAGATGGCAACATAATTCCCCTCATTGAAAATGCGAAGACAAATGAGGAGGCCTAGGATACCCTTGAGATGATTTTTTTTGTAAGGGGGAATAATCAAGTTTAAAATGAAGAGTTTGGTGAATCCCACTATGCTTAGTCACAAGTGGATGATGATTGTGAAGAATCTGCAAAAGCAGTAGAGAAAGAGCACACCCATGCTTGTCAATTCCACTATTCTCAACCATAAGTGGATGATGATTTAGTGAATCCAACAACAGAGTTTGTTGATTATAGTGAAGTTTTCAATGAAAAAGTAAATGGTTTGGTCCATATAACTATTAAAATTATTGATGTCAAGTTTGATGAAGACAACTAGGTAGTGATGAATGGTTATAGATGATCCAATACAAAAAAGTTATTGGCATGATGTTATTCACTGAGAGAAGACAACTTTTGTTTGAAAACCAAGAGGAAGTGGAAGTGACATAGACAGAGAAGGATGTGAAATATGAGAAAGCTCTCATTACACAATAGAAAGAACAAAATCGATATCTTTTTGTAGATGGTTTTAAACTTGACATTGATTTTCTGAATGTGGAAGTCATAACTATCAATCCAAGTGTCATTGTAAGTTTGAGTTCAACTTAATTTAGTTGATTTTAGTTGAGCTTCACTCCAATCATTTATTATCGCTTGTCTTCTATGTAATCTTATTTAATAATTCCTAAGTAATGTGAACATTGATTTCACTCCATTTCTTATTTTTACTTTATTCTTATCACTTCGCTGCACACTTTCAATCTTTAACAGTACTAGCTACCCACATGAACACAATTTTATCCTTCCAATTACTTACCAACACCAGTAGCCACCTTCACACATGACCACAATTGTATCCTTCCAACTGCTTACCAACACTAGTACCCACCTGCACTTGTCATAATTATAAAATGGGGAGGTGACTCAGTCTCTCATTTACAAGAAGGGTGTCAATTTCTGACAATCTTACCTTATTTGTTAACTAGTCCATTTTACAGTTTTTATGTGTAATATTCCCAAATGGGGAAGAAGCAATATATGAACACAGTAATGGAAATTACAGTGAATAAATAAACACACCATAATATGGGACAAATATACTACCATCTTATTAAACATATCAGCAAATAATAAACAAAATATCTTGAGGATCAGGTCACTCAAGCAATACAAAACAAGCCTCCTCTAAGAAAATATGTCAATACATTTAAAAATCCTTCCATACAAGTGCCATGAGCCATAACAACATAGTTTTAGGGGATAAATGTTACATAAATGATGTATCAATAAGGATATTTATTTATATAGCTCAAACAATTTCAGGAATAGAGATATAAGCTCCCAAGCACATTTCCAAGATAACTTGGAAAGGGTTTCCTCAAATACACAAAAATGCATAAATACAAATATGGCCTTTGGGCTGAATAATATCTACAACTGGATAGATGATAGGAGGTTGATGATGTGATCTTGAAATATATGAATCTCCTCCTATATATTCTCAAAATGAGAGGCTGATCCCCTCACTAAAAATCTATCTCCCCCAACTAGGGCTCGAAACCCTTCACTGCAACTGCACCTAGAAATAATGCAGTTCCTTCAAAAAACTGCACTGTAACTGATAAAATCACTTTGCCCTAATGCTGGATGATGAAATAAAGCTCAGGGGTTCTCCTTGTTGGTCTCCTAATGGAAGGAAACTTTCCTCCAACTGAAAATAAGAAAGGAAGTGACCCAAATCAACTCTCCATTGTTGCACCCTACAACACAACACAATATTCTGCAGAAACTATGCTGTACAAAAAATATGAAGCTTGGCATTATGCCAGATAGTGAACAAGGTACTGAGATACTCTTCCAAGAGGCCTCTCAAGGAAAGAGGTGGGATTCCTAACCGGGAACACCCTGTGTTGAACAACACTGCAATCTTAGCTAAACAACTGAAAAGAGCAACAAGTCTAAACAGACATATCAAAATAATAATCAAAACATAACCCCATATGGTTGCCATCCTCTTCCAAATATAGGTTATGAGCTTCCTCAACCTTGGACCCACTCTATTAGGTCATCACGTCCATGCATTCAATCTCCCTCCAAAACTGCGTTGTCCCACCATAAATGCCACTCGTTCATAACAACGCTGTTTGATTTGGTCAAAGTTGACCGAGTCTTCATGCTCTAGCCCCTTTTCACACCTAATGGTCTTCTATCCAGCTTTTAGATGACCTCCATTCACACTAGCAGTGTATTTTATTCCTACTAAGGAGATTTATGGGTCTCCATACCCTCTTATTCCTCTATCTATGAGTAAAATCAAAATTTAATATTCGAATTAGCATGTGTGCTAATTTAGGAATATTACAGTCCTCTCCTCCCAAATGTTTCTTGTCCTCAAGCAACTGCAAGTATAGAACTAAAGAGCCTCTCCTCTTCCTCTTATAGAATCCTCATATGATAAGTTCCTCCAATGAACAAGATGTTATCTCATCAATAAGTCTCCAAGTTGCTCCTCCCAAGTGTATAAGTATGCCTTTGGTGACAAATCCAAATGGATCTCATCATGAAAAATATCCATGGAAGAAGCTATATGTGGTCTTGAGGCCTTCTTGAGGCATGGAATATGAAATATATTAGGAACTATCATTCCCATGTGAAGCCTCCATCCCCGAGCTATCATCCACAAAAAGTGAGTCACCCTCCAACATGGCAACTCATAAAATATCTCCTCCACCTTATGGCCTTGCAAAGTAGGTGGGGTGCATAGCTGAACATGATGGGTCAAATTTTACATCCCACACTGTTTCTCCCTCCACTTATGATAAGTGTAGAGCTGCTGTTGAATTTAGTCACAATGCAGTTTTACCAACTGCAGTTTCAGAACATGATGTGGCAAGTTGTCTCCCAACAAATTGCTAGTTGTGCATGTCATCTCATACACTAATAAATAGTAGATGACATTGTTTAACAACTAAGCATAGAAATAGTAGTGCAACACTTGCCAAAATCCATACAGAAAATGGCCATCTTCATCATAGATGTTGGTCCCAAAATGACCATGAAGCCCAAATAGAGGCTTTCCCTCTTGTGGAGCAATACATTGCATAGAGATGGTAAGAGAATGCAAATATTGTCTTAGAAAATCAATAAGTGCAACAACACAATTATTACCATGTACTAAGAGTAGGTTGATAATAATATCCATGAATGAACCCTCCGTAGTGGTATGACATATCTCCATGAAAAGGAATGAGCCATGCACTGCATGCAAAGCATTCTCCTTATGCTTGGAGATCCAAGTCAAGAAGATCATATGATGGTAATAGATGTCTCCATCCACTACTCGATCACTCTCATCTCCTAATTTTCCATCTAGTGCATCATATGTGAAGTGATCCTGGGAACACTCCATCAACAAACCCAAGTTCCCTAGTGACAATGTTGTTAGCCTTTGTAATAAGGCTCCTGTCATCTCATAGCTCCATTCTTTGACATGCCAAATTCCAAATCATCTACCATAATTCTGCTATATATGGGAGATTTCTTCCAAGGTGGAAGTACCTCCTGATCCTCCAAAGCTAAGGAGTAGCCCCTTGGCACCATGACTGTGCCACCACCATCTAGTCCTACAACATCATGAAAAGTATTGGAGAAAATAAACACATACTCTCCCAAGAGTATCCAAAGAAGCAAAAACTCTTGTTTCCTTCTTATACCATCACCATATAGAGCATAGAGCAACAACATGATGTGAAGCGAAAAAAGTTCCTTCTCAAGCTTAAATACTCCAGAACACTTGGAATAGAAAGATATCCACGAGGATAAAAATATTATATTATAAAAGATATGAGATAGATGATCGAATGTTACAAAAGAGTATTTCTTATATACATAAGCATGTGCCTCTTCACCAAAGGTCATGTCTTATCAAACATGGCCTTTCAACCAAATTACTAATTAACTAATTAATCATTGTCTACATTATTTTATTCATTAAATTGCCTTCCCCTCAAAAAACGTTGTCCTCAAATCTTGTCAATGAAAGGCCTCGATTTATTTTCCTGCTATGAACATATTCTTGTCTCGGGGCAGTTATCCTTGTCGATACAAGTTGATATGATCCTCTAAGTGACAAAGAAAATTATCACACTGAGAATGGATCAGACCATCCTAAATCAATCTTTTGTAGAATCTTATGATGAGCAGAAACTTATGATGATTCGTTAATATTATTCGGAATATCATCTTGTTTCTGCTCTGAATACATAGCTTGGTTGAGTTGTCTGCTTCCATGATTTGGATGTCGATAGAGAACTTTTTTGGTTTGACTTTGATTTTCTTTTGGCGAAGATGTTATTGAGTAGGTTACAGGACCTTCACTTAGTATGTTCCTCGTCTGAACTGCAACATCGAAGTTTGTATTGTTTGCAACTTTCCCGTCTTCTTGTTGAGTTGTGACATTTACTGGATCAATGTTCGTTTTTCCTACAACTTGAACTTCTACATTTGTCAGTTTCGACAACTCTTTTTCGACAATTTGTTGCATCTTGTTTTCCAACGACTTCTTATCCTCTTTCAATTTCTTAATTTTTGTTAGCAATTTTTCATTGTGGTCTTGTTGAAGCCTAGAAAATCTCTGCTTCAAACATTGGGGAAAACCACATGGTCGGGACCTTAGGACAGCTCCTTATCCGTTTGGTATGGTGGCTCCGACTGGATTGAAAGGACCAGTTTCCTTATAACTAATGGGTTGGTGATGGGTTTATTTGGATGAGTGAAAATGATACTAGATAACTAAAATGAAAATATCTAATTTAATCTAAATACTAATAAAGAAATTCTCAAGTTAACCCGGGTATCACATGTGAATCCAACTTAAAATTATTCCAATTTAACAATAACCATAAAAATGTATTAAAGTTTAATTGAAATTGTGCAGTAACAAATAAAGATAACTCTGCTTAAGAAATTAAACAGAGCTATATTAGCATATTGTATTCATCATTGTATATCATCTATATATGCTTATGAAAGATAACATTTCAATTATACTAAAAAATGATATATTAAAGAAACGTTGTGAAAACCAAATATATATATAAATGATAGCAAATTTTAAAGCGAATATCATATGATAAAAGAAATCAACAGTGAATAGATAAAAATACCTTATCCATCTTGAAAGCTTTCAAATGAAATATGATACTCAAATCCAGTAATTTCGATGCAAAATGAAATCCAAGGTACCGAAATGCAACACTTTAAAGATAATTCCGCATAAAATCACTAGATATGATCCTTTATAGAATATAAGAGGCAGTGGAGTACATAAATGTAATATCCAAGTCAAAAGTATTACAACTCCAGACCTCTTCTCCAATGCATGAGAAGGGTTTAAATATGAAATTACATGAAAACAGAATCCTACTACTATTGCTACAATCTATCAAATTAAAAACAAAAATACTGTCTTAAAATGGAACTGATTCATTGCTTTTCCTTCTTGCTCGATATACCCAGGTGGCAAATTTTCAACATTTCCTATACTTCTGATGGATGACTCATCTTGGAATGTAACTGTCTAGCATATGTGGCATCAGAGAATTCTGGAATCAAATAATCAACAGCATTTGATAGGCATTTAATAGCTGATTTTTGATTGGGTGGCTTAATCAGATAGGTCCACATATTATTCCAAGATATTGTTTGAAGCTTATTGATCTGTTGATTTTTATTCATCATTTCTTCTTTCCATTTGCGATCAGTTTCTCTGACTTTGAGAAAACTTCCTGGAACACAAACTGAAATGAGATTACATGCATACAAGCTGTCATTGATAAATTGTGTTATATTACCCATCATACTTCTAGCTCTTGATATAGCTCTCTCGGCTTTCATCAACTGGTGCTCCCACTCTGTAAACAAAATTTCCTTATGTATTTATTCTATACGAGGTAGATTAGATTCTTTTCACTCCTCTGTATCTTGCCAAATAAGAAATTCAGAAATCTTTTCATCGGCATCATCAATCTCTTTCCTGAGAGTAACTATGTCCCGTATCAAAGATGATGTGATATCAATAAATGACTCTGTCTGAGTTAATTTTGTAAAAAAATTATTTAACTGATGAGACATAAGTTTATTGGCTTCAAGAGCTTCTGTTTTGAATTCATTTAATTTGGGAAAATCCTTGAATTTATCTAAAGCTGCTTCAATTTTTTTTTCTTATACAATCTTTGTATTTTGCTCATCTTGCAACAAACTTTGTAACATTGAAATTTCTTGATTCATCTATTTCTGTTTGTTTATAGCTTGTTCATCAACTTTCTTCTTTTCTATGGCCAGTTGTTCTTCTAGCTCTTTAATTCTGAGCTCTTGATTTTGAAATTGCCGTTCAAATTGAGCAATCTTCTGCTGATTTTCATTAGCTTGTTCTTCAAGTAAAGCTAGATGTAGATCTTTTTGAGTCATCAACTGAGAAAATTCTGCAGCTTTATCTATTGTCGCAGCACTTTATGCTCCTGCATATTGGGATAACTTAGTGAGATCCTCAAATGGATTCACTTCGGCATTCTTATAAACAATACTCATGAATTCTTCCTATGAAGCAAAAATTGTGTCTTGATCCACTTTCCTTCTTTTTCTTTGTTTTTTAACAACAACCTTATGTTTAGGGCTGTAGAATACATCCAGAGGAGGGATCTCCTCAATTTTCAACACAATTTTTCCTGTAGGATGTTTAGGAATGATTTCAACATCCTGATCTTCTGGATTATTCTCTTGAGGATTATCCTGTAGTCCTACTTGATGAGCAAATTGATCATATTGTTTCAACAATTGTGAGGAAACATTAAGATCAACAGAGTCTACCATTTTCTCAGTAGTTTTGTTTCCACCAAGTTTTGTATCCGATTTCTCTATATTTGTTTCCTATTCATTGGCTTTGCTGCCTGATCCTTCTTTTTGAATATGCACATTAGTATCAGTACTTGTGCATTCTTTCTCTGTTTGAACTGTGGATTGCTGATCAGTATTTTCATTGGATTTGTCACCAGTGATTTCTTTCTAAATGTGTACAATCGAATCATTTCCTGTTGCTTCTTTTTGTGTCTGTATAATGGGCTGGCCAATAGATGACTGTGTAATGGCCTTACTGGTAGATGCTTCTCCTGCTATTTTTCCAGATGTGTCCTCTGCTTCTGACCCTTGTATAGGATCTCTCAATTGGTCTAAAGGAACTTTCAACAATCTTTTACTTCTAAATAGCATAAATTTATTCATTTCTTCTTTCTGGAATTTGGACTTGGCCAAATTATAAACTTGAGAAAAGTCATTTAATGAAACAAACAAATCATCAAATTCATCTGGTTCATGCTCGAACCGAGCAATCAAAACTGAAGAAGTAACATTAAAATCTATCTTTTGTGGATCATACTGTCTCCCCGGGATTGTTTCCAATTTAAAACCCTTTATTTTGGCGACTTCCTTTTTTGCATGCTTGAATTCATTCAAAGTAAAATGTCCACAATTGAATGGAAACGAAGGCCACATTCTTTTCTTACTATTGCTCAAATATCTGGACATTCCTTCAACTGTCAATTGATAGGAAATTTCCTGAGCTAGAAGTTTATCTAGAACAAAAACAGGGATAACGTGGGGTTCCACAATACTCCTGAAAATCCTGACATACGTGAATTTTTCCTCTCCAAACCAATCTCCTATTGATGATAAGTCAGTTTTAGCTTTTTCGGAGAATCTAGGGGGAAAGCGATTGAAAATGGTTTGAAAAAATGGAATAAGGAAACCATGACATATTCTATACACATGATCTTTGAAATGAACTTTCCAAAGGAGTTTATGATATATATGAATCAGAGTGGGATCTTTGGTAGTCCATTTCCAGGCTAACAAGGGAAACTCAGAATTAAAACAAAGAGCATCTAGAACATAAGCACAGAATAAAAAGGGAGTGGTATTTCCAGCAATTTTATCTTGTCTGTATTCGAGAATCCTATTAGCTATCCTATCAGAAAGAATAACAGCCTAGTCCATAATTTCAGAATTGACAGCAGCTAGGATTAAAGGAACCATTTGCATAGAAAACCTAGCAGAATTGTTATTGCCAAATAATCTACACATCATAGCAGCGGCATAGCAGTATGGGGGTGAAAGAGAATCTACTGAATACATACCGGATGATTCATTTTTGTGCTTTTCGGGATTTTTCCTCCAATCTTTGATAGGTTCAGATTGAACTTTATTACTGCCAGCAAACTCTTTGACAAATTCTTTATTATAGACCTTCCGCAGATCAGGGAGATGATACATTTCTTTGAGGTCTTCTGCTTTGAATGATCCAAAAGATGTTCCAGAAGCTGAAATAAACATTCTGTCCTTAATTTCTACACTATCGATGACCCATCGAATTACATCATAATAAGGAATGATGTTTGCTCTGGCTGCAATTCGATGGAGGAATGAATTCGCAAGTGTTCTTTCAGTAATTTCAGAGTCGGAATCTGAGGTATCTTCGTTTGGAAATGATTACTTTACTATTGTGACTTTAGGGTTTTCACTCTCCAATAGATTATAAACTCCTTCCCATGTCATTCTGCCGAGCCCTTGACATTATGTATCTATAACTAACTTTAGCTTTATTGGTTTTTCCTTCGAGACTATAGTACTCTCAACAAACTTAGCGGTAACAACAGTCTTCATTCTCCTTGTTCTCTTCGACATTTTTGTGTCTAATATTGTTTCCCTTGGTCTGCGAATGAAAGGATTTGGATTTTTTGATTTTGCAAAGCAATAAGCTCTCAGTCGTGATAAACAAGCAATTGAAAATAACGATTATAAAAATTATCGGTTCATGATTCATTATTTATTAAATCCGTGTAACACTTAAATATTTTGTTTGGGTCACACTCATGTATTCAAAACAGAATCGTAAACCAATAATCATTTGATTTTCTATTCAATGTTAATCGTACTATTGGAGTTTTAGCGTTTGTGAAAATAATATTAAATTACCTATTATGAACTCTTCCGATGTGACAATTCTATAGTATATGAATATCAATCGCATTGGAAGCATTCAAATGGTGTATAAATATCACAATAAAGATTTCTCCGATTTCCGATTATGTTAACTGAACTTCTCCGATTTCTGATTGCGATGATGGTATATCGCATCGGGGAGCTTCAATCGAAAATAATGATTAATGAATTTTCTCCGATTTCCGATTATGATATGGTGGGGTCTACCATATAGAGATTATTCTCATTTAAGCGAAAACAAATGTTTGTTTCCTTTTGAAAATTGTTTTATAATAAAGCGCATCGCATCGGGGAATTTTCGATTGACCAAAAAGGAATTTATTAAAAGTGCCCTGATTACGCGATTATGATTGATCGCATCGCAATGGAGATATGTGAATGAATAAATTAAATCCTTTGTGATTGGACTAATTGCATCAGAGATTTTGAACATGTATGTAAAAATTCTCTCAAAGATTTTTCCGATTTCCGATTTCCGATTACTGTTCGTAGGACTTTTGCAATTGATTTATTTTCTATAATAAAGTCTTTTATATTTGATCGGATCAGAAGTTTTTGAATGTTGTATTTGTTTGTACACACTTGGTAACAAATATATGTAATGAGTCATTCAAAACAATGAATCTTTATTTCTAAGTCTTTTATTCCTATATTAAAGGAAGAAAAAAGGGACCCTATTTCTAAATGAATTTTATTCTAAAATTTCGGAAAAAGGGAGGGTTGTTGTACAGTACAACAATTGGCGATTCACTGAAAGAAACAGTTATCTATGAAAAAATAAAATGAATACTATATTTCTAGTAAGTAAATATTTTATAGATAATGAAAACTATATTAGGATAATCAAAAATAAAATCTAACTATGAAAAAAAAAAAAATTACCTACAATTTCTTTCTAATTTCTTGAGAATAAAAACATTTTTGGGTTATCTCAAACTTTGATTGGTTTTAATAATGAAGTAAGTGGATTTATCCAAGTCTGGTTTTTATAATATACTCTATTGTCATAGGCATTGCCTCTGCTGCCTGCAAACGTTCATAGTCTCGACAGGGTTACCTTTTAACCATTAACTTATTTATTGTCCCATCCAACTAAAATTATGACTTTTTAAAAGATAAATTCATAAGACATTTTATCTCATGTTTTTGTCTTTTACTTATTTTTTTATTTTTAAGAGCCATTGTTCTGGTTTGGTAGCCAGTTAATAACAATTCCATTCACTAGTTGTAATTTAAACTGAACAAGCTGGCTCGTGATGAGACCCCTTGTCTTATATTTATAAGCCATTACCCTATTTTGATATGCAGTATTGGTAATGTCAATTTTATTACTTCTTATGAACATGGTAAGCAGGCTCGTGATGAGACCTCTTATCTCTTAAAATTTTCATATAATTTCTTAGAATTACATTCTAAAAAATCACAACTTAAATGGATGGGGTGAAATAGTTTTATCCTTAAGAATCAATGGATGACAATTTTCAGAGTTTTTTGAGTACCAAGACTTCGAAAAATATTTAATTTTATAGATAACCTTTCTCTGCTCAATAAACTTATAGTGATTTACATTCTCCTCAAGTTTTCAGAAGATCATGCAAATAATTGGAATAATCTTTCAAAGTTTAACATCTTATTTTAAACTATCTAAAAATTTTGATCATTTATTTAAAAATTCTTATTTACACAAAATAAATATTTGTAATATTCTTCCTAAGAAATTTTCTTATTAGTAAACAGTTAATTAGAGACTTATTAACAACCTTTATTTGCAAAACAATTAAAATATTTGCAGAAGGAATATGTACAAGTAAGAAGGGGTTACCTTCTTATGAAAAGAATTTCTTCAAGACAAGCCCATTTTCAGGAAGAGATTCTCTCTTTCCTATTAAATCTTGGATTATGAATGTATTTGAGCCTATCTTTTCAGCAATCTGAAATGGTCCAAGCCACATTTTCTGAAACTCGGTATGCTTACCTTTTTCTTCATGTGCTTTATCCCATTTCAGAACAAGATCACCAATTGACAAAATCTTTGAGCTAGTAGAGCTTGCATCAAAAGAAGATTTTACAAGCTGTTGATGTTTTTCATGAATAATTTTTTCTTTATCTCTATCTTCTCCTAGTTTAAGGATTTGATCATAGCTCAATTGAATGGATGAAGAAGGATTTTCTTCAATAAATTGTACTAGGGATAATGATGGAAGAGCTAAATTTGATGGTATCACAGCTTCTTTTCCATAAACTAAATTGAAAGGTGAAGTTCCTATTGAAGCTTTTTCAGTAATACGATTAGCCCATAGTGCAAAGATTAAAGACTTGTGCCAATTCTTTTGATTTTGATCAGTGTTCCTTTTAATGATTTTGATAATATTTTTGTTAGTGGATTCAGCCAAACCATTACCTTGTGGATAATAATTTGCTGAATATTTCAATTTAAAACCTCTTTTGACTGCAAATTCCATTATACTGTTTCCAGAAAAATAAGACGCATTATCAAAGACAAGAGCGTTAGGTACACCAAACCTGGTTATGATGAATTGATCTATGAAATCAATAATTGTATCAGAATTGGCTACCTTCAAAGGGATTTCTTCTACCCATTTTGTAAAGTAATCTTTTGATGTAAGGATGTATTTGTGCTGTTTGGAAGAATGAGGTACTATCTCACCAATAATATCAAGCCCCCATTGCTCAAATGGTTGCTCAATATTTACTGCTTGCAAAGGGAAAGTTGGCTTCTTTTGTCTTCCACTAGCAGTTTGACAAATTTTGCACTTCCTCACATAATCATGCGTATCTTTAAACAGGGTAGGCTAGTAATAACCAACATGAATTATTTTGTGAGCTGTGGTATCACCTCCAAAATGACCTCCTGCTGGTCCATCATGCAATTCCTGCAAGACCTTTTCAGCTTCAGTCTTTTCAAGACATCTTAATAGGATTGAATCATAATTCTTTCTGAATAACACATTATCAATGATCTCATATTTAATAGCCTTCAATCTTAAAGCACGTTTGTTCTTATAGCTGAGATTAGAAGGAGCATACCCATTTTTCCAGTAATAGATGAGATCAGCATACTAAGATTCAGAATCTGTAATACTTATCTGACTAACCTGAATATCGTTGTTTGGATCTTGATTTTCTGATATGTTATGAGCTCCTGCCAATAATATGCAAAAACCTTGTCCTCTAACAATATTAGCTGGTTTAATATCGATATCATATTCTTGCAAAGCTATTACCCAGTTAGCTCTCTTTTCTCCTACTTATTTTTGAATTAATAATTGTCTCATTGCGGAGAATGGGACAATGATTTTTGTGTGTGTTTTCAAGAGAAAAGGTCTGAAGTGTTTGATTGATTTAAACACGGAAAAGGCTTGTTTTTCAACATTGGAATAATTAAGCTCAGCTCCTTGCAGATTTGAGCTAAAAAAAAAAATTGGTGCCTCAATTTTCTGATCATTGAGCTGTGTTAAAACAACAGCATAGGATGTTTCGGTGGCCAAAGCATACAAAGTAAAATCTTTAGAAAAATCAGGGGTATTCAATGTTGGTGCATTAATGATTGCTTGTTTGATTGCCTCAAAGGCTTCTTTCTCTTTATGCCCCCATTTGAATACTGAATTTTTCTTGATCATATTTTGCATAGGTAAAACAATTTGAGAGAAATCGGGAATGAATCTTTTTACAAAATTGATTTGCCCAAGAAATGATTACATGGATTTTTTTGTTATGAGGTAAAGAAATATGAGAACTTTATTTTATTATATCTGGATCAATATATGTACCATCTTTTGACACAACAAATCCTAAGAGTTTTCCTTCATCAAGAGCAAAGAAAGATTTCTTCGGATTTAAGGAAATACCAAACCTTCTACATCTTTCAAATATTTGCTTTAAATCATGTAGATGATTGGCTCTCTTTTTTGAAAATATTGTTATGTCATCAAGATAAATAACAACTGATCTATTGATCAGACCTTTAAATTATATGTCCATAGCTCTTTCGAAAGTTGCTCCTGCATTTATTAGACCAAAAGACATTTTTTGATAAGCATAGGTTCCCCATTTGGTTCTAAAAGTTGTTTTCAATCTGTCATCTGGATGAACTAAAACTTGATTATAGCCTGAAAATCCATCAAAAAAGGAAATGAGTTCAAAACCAGCTACCTTTTGAAGTATCTGTTCCATAGTTGGCAATGGGAAATTGTCTTTTAAACATGCTTTGTTTAAATTTCTAAAATCAATACAGATTCTTATATCACCATTCTTCTTCCTTACAGGTACCATATTGGAAACCCAATTGGAGTGCCTTACAGGAAAAATGAATTTGGATTTTAAAAGTTTATTAAGTTCTGATCTGATTTGACCTTCGATATTTGGATGAATCTTTCTTAACTTCTGTTGAACAGGTTTAATATCAGGAAGCATTGGAATTGTGTTTTGAATAACAGAAGTATCATACGTTTTTAAATCATCATAATTCCAAGCAAAAACATTTTTATATTTGTTCAGAAGTTTAATTAAAGCATTCCTTTCCTCTGGAGTTAAATTGAGTCATAAATTAACATTTTGAGAATTAGAGTCAGAACCAAGATTTACTAATTCAAACTTCAAAGTGGAACTTTGAAGTTTAGCATTGGTAACTTTCTTGAATCTGTCTTTTATATCATATGAGTCCTGCAATTTAACAACAGATTTTGGAATGGGATTTTCATTACTTTTTCAGGCAATTTGTAAATCATGATCATCCTCATCAATAATTTGTTCATCATATGATTTCTCTGAAGTCATGAAATTCAAAATGTCTTGATCATGATAGAATACTCTCCAATTTGTGACATTATCTCGGACAGATGGGCGAAAAATCAATTCTACTGAAAATCTATCAGGACTGCAATCTTCAGCAGGAAGGAGTTTGGATGCAACATTAGCTAACAAATCAGTTGTTGTATTTTGATTTCTAGAAATAGAAGAAATATTGAATGCTAGAAAATGAGTGGTAAGATCTTGCACTAGGGTTTGATAGTGTTTAAGATGTCCTGAAAGGCAATGGATAGTATTCCTAACTTGTTTTATGACAATTTCACAATCACCAAAAACTTTCAAGTATTTAACATCTAACCCTATGGCTTTATAAATTCCTTGAATCAAGGCTTCATATTCTGCAGTATTGTTTGTACACTCAAATTCTAACCTACATGATAGCATGATTTTTTCTCCATCTGGATCAATTAAGATGCATCCTGCTCCGGCACCATCACTGGATTTTGATCCATCAAAATATAATGACAAAAATAAAGATTTATCTATTGGCTTATCTATAATTACATTAGAAATATTTACAATTCTGGAAGAATCAGATTGTGAAAAATTTTCTATTTGAGAAATAAAAGTATTTACAGAAAAGGGTGATTGTGGTGCTTTGAAGTTTCCAAGGAATGACTCAGCAGAATAACCTCCAAGAATATTATTGTTCAAAGCCACAGGTTCATTAGATTGTTCAAATTCAGTGATAGTGTGCATCATATGTTTTTCTCGTTCAACTTTGATTTGATTTGGTTTCCCTTTGTAAGGAAGCCACATATGTGAATAATCAGTTGCGATATAACCATTAAGTTTTGCAGACCAGTCCCTGCTTAAAACTGATCCATAGAATTCAGGAATATCTGCAATCAAAATATCAGTTCTTTGGACAATCCTAGGATCGGAAGCTAGTCTGATAGTAACTGAATTGATTTCTCCTACAACTTGAACTTTAGAGCGATCCAATTGAACAATATGAACTACCGATTTCTGTGGTTCAATATTCAATTTGGCACAAACAGAAGTAGGAATTATATTAGAGGATGCTCCAGAATCGATTAAACAATTATGCAAATTCTTATTGTACATTTCATAAGTCAAAATAAAAGGAGGGAGTCTGAGAATTTGATCTTTCTCCAATGAGCACAGTATCAGTAGCATCTACTTTGTCTGGTGGCTTAACAGTTCCTTTAGCTGCTTTTGCAACTACATCGCTTGGTAAAGGAGCAATTGGTGTAGCATTTAATTCTTTTAATAGCAACTTCTGCTGGTGTTTTAGTTTGCTGAGTTCATGTAAGGAAATGTTGGATTTAATCTTTTTCATGTCTTCAACAATGTTATACTCCATAGGATCTGATACCGCTAAAGTCTTTGATGTCGATGTAGGAGGATTAGAAGAAGATGGCTGATTTTTGAGTAAGTAATGGAGAAGTTTTCTTCGCAGGGGATTTTTCTTTGGTACTTGGAGTTGTAATTTTCTTTTTAGGAACTGTTTGTACAGATTCCGATATAGATTTACTCCTAGTACTTACAGGCATGGCTTCTTGATCTACCTCATTATCAGAATTAGGGAGAATAAAATACCACATTCCATGCAATTCAGCTATTTCTTCATTCTCTTCTTCTTCATCTGATACTAGAGATGTATCTTCTTCTTCTTCCTCTTCTAGTTCTGCAATAGAGATTGAATTGGGAGGTTTAGTTTCAAGTTGATTTCTTTTGAAGTTTCGGAATGGTTTTTTGGTAGAAGTTTCAGCTACTTGTTTTTTTATTTCAACCATTTCATTCGACATGGTTCTAAGAACTTTCTGTAAACTTTCCATGTCGTATGGGTCTTTGGCCTTTTTCCTTGAATCATCTTTGAAGCTGACCTTCCTGGATTTCCTTTCCTCAATAGCATTTTTCTTTTCTAGAGAGATAATTCGTTTTTCTACTGCAATAGCTTCTTTCATATTCTCGGCTAACGTAGGTTTTGCGGCTCTATCTACAAAAATTGCTATGTTTGAGGGTAAAGCGGTTATGTACCATTCACTTCTGACTTGTTCACTAGGCCTTGAATCTGTGTGGATTTTGTTCAAGAGTTTGTTGAATCTAGCGTTGAAATATTTAATGGGCTCCTTGGGTTCTGTCTTCAAATTTGAGAGATCATTGATTAAAGTAGCTATTGATCTGTCATCTCCAAATTTAGTTAAAAAATGATCTGCAAAAATGGCCCAACTTGTTATGGATCCTGAAGGTAATGAAAAGTACTAGGATCTTGTTGCCCCTTGAAGAGTATAAGGGAATAGTCTGACTACAACATCTTCTTCTACAACTCCATTCAAATTTACAGCCAGCATAAAGTTATTGATGTGTTCTTCAGCTTGAATGTTAAGCTCGGGACTGAACTTTGGAAGCCATTTTCCAGGATTGTTAGGTAAATCATGTAAATGTGCAGGCATGTTGACGGCCCCTGGAGTAGCCCATGGTCTAGCCATTATTGTAACAACTATTGGAGAAGTAGTAGAGACTGGTGGTGTCGGAACAGAAGTTGTTGGAATAGATGATGTTGAGGTTGATGATGATTGAGTAGATGATGATTGAGCAGATGATGTGGAAACAACTGCACTTTGTTGAGTTGGGGTTTCGGAAACAGGTGATTGAATATGATATGAAGAACTTATATCACTTTCTGATTCTGATTGAGTTCTTCTTGTCTTCACTCTACTAGGTAAAGGGAATTCTTTCAGAGAAATACCAAGTTTTTCACTTTGAAGCCTAGTAAGAGGTTTTGAAGGAACAAATTTTGAGCTTACACTACCTTCAGATATTTCAGACCCTTCTAGAGATAATGAGAATCCTTTCAATTTATGAATTAAATCTTGTACTTCAGGAGACTCAGGACTTTGATTGTCTGATTGTTTTGAGATTTTGGTAGTGGGTGTCTGAATATTCTTCTCAATTTCTTCTATAGGATTTTTTAATTCAGAATAAATTGAAGAAGTTAATGAGGGTGTTTTTCTCTCAGAATGGCTTGTGGGTAAATATTTACTTTCCATTCATAGCTCAGGCCCTCCTTCTAGCGCCAAAAATGTTGAAGCCTAGAAAATCTCTGCTTCAAACATTGGGGAAAACCACCCGGTCGGGACCTTAGGAAAGCTCCTTATTAGTTTGGTATGGTGGCTCCGACTGCATTGAAAGGACCCGTTTCCTTATAACTAATGGGTTGGTGATGGGTTGATTTGGATGAGTGAAAATGATACTAAATAACTAAAATGAAACTATCTAATTTAATCTAAATACTAATAAAGAAATTCTAAAGTTAACTCGGGTATCACATGTGAATACAAATTAAAATTATTCCAATTTAACAATAACCATAAAAATGTATTAAAGTTTAATTGAAATTGTGCAGTAACAAATAAAGATAACTCTGTTTGAGAAATTAAACAGAGTTATATTAGCATATTGTATTCATCATTGTATATCATCTATATATACTTATGAAAGATAACATTTCAATTATACTAAAAAATGATATATTAAAGAAATGTTGTGAAAACCAAATATATATATAAATGATAGCAAATTTTAAAGTGAATATCATATGACAAAAGAAATCAACAGTGAATAGATAAAAATACCTTATCCATATTGAAAGCTTTCAAATGAAATCTAATACTCAAATCCAGTAATTCCGATGCAAAATCAAATCCAAGGTACAGAAATGCAACACTTTAGAGATAATTCCCCATAAAATCACCAGATGTGATCCTTTATAGAATATAAGAGGCAGTGGAGTACAGAAATGTAATCTCCAAGTAAAAAATATTACAAGTCCGGACCTCTTCTCCAATGCATGAGAAGGGTTTAAATATGAAATTACATGAAAACATAATCCTACTACTACTGCTACAATCTATCAAATTAAAAACAGAAATACTATCTTAAAATGGAACTGATTCATTGCTTTTCCTTCTCGCTCGATGTAGCCAGGTGGCAAATTTTCAACATTTCCTGTACTTCTGATGGATGACTCATCTTGGAATGTAACTGTCCAGCGTATGTGGCATCGACGAATTCTGGAATCAAATAATCAACAGCATTTCATAGGCATTTAAAAGCTGATTGTTGATTGAGTGGCTTAATCGGATAGGTCCACATATTATCCCAAGATATTGTTTGAAGCTTATTGATCTGTTAATTTTTATTCATCATTTCTTCTTTCGATCTGCGATCAGTTTCTTTGACTTTGAGAAAACTGCCTGGAACACAATCTGAAATGAGATTACATGCATACAAGCTGTCATTGATAAATTGTGTTATATCACCCATCATACTTCTAGCTCTTGATATAGCTCTCTCGGCTTTCATCAACTGGTGCTCCCACTCTGTAAACAGAATTTCCTTATGTCATTCTTCTATCCGAGGTATATTAGCTTCTTTTCCCTTCTCTGTATCTTGCCAAATAAGAAATTCAGAAATATTTTCATCGGCATCATCAATCTCTTGCCTGAGAGTAACTATGTCCTGTATCGAAGATGATGTGATATCAATAAATGACTCTGTCTGAGTTAATTTTGTACAAAAATTATTTAACTGCTGAGACAACAGTTTATTGGCTTCAAGAGCTTATGTTTTGAATTCATTTAATTTGGGAAAATCCTTGAATTTATCTAAAGCTGCTTGAAATTCTTTTTCTTGTACAATCTTTGTATTTTTCTCATCTTGCAACAAACTTTGTAACTTTGAAATTTCTTGATTCATCAGTTGCTGTTTGTTTAGAGCTTGTTCATCAACTTTCTTATTTTCTGTGGCCAGCTGTTCTTCTAGCTCTTTAATTCTAAGCTCTTGATTTTGAAATTGCCATTCAAATTGAGCAATCTTCTGCTGATTTTCATTAGCTTGTTCTTCAAGTAAAGCTAGATGTAGATCTTTCTGAGTCATCAACTGAGAAACTTCTACAGCTTTATCTATTGTCGCAGCATTGTATGCTCCTGCATATTGGGCTAACTTAGTGAGATCCTCAGATGGATTCACTTCGGCATTCTTATAAAAAATACTCATGAATTCTTCCTGTGAAGCAAAAATTGTGTCCTGATCCACTTTCCTTCTTTTTCTCTGTTTTTTAACAACATCCTTATGTTTAGGGCTGTAGAATACATCCATAGGAGGGATCTCCTCAATTTTCAACACAATTTGTCCTGTAGGATGTTCAGGAATGATTTCAACATCCTGATCTTCTGGATTTTTCTCTTCAGGATTATCCTGCAGTCCTAATTGAGGAGCAAATTGATCATATTGTTTCAACAATTGTGAGGAAACATTAAGATCAACAGAGTCAACCATTTTCTTAGTAGTTTTATTTCCTCCAAGTTGTGTATCTGATTTCTCTGTATTTGTCTCCTGTTTATTGGATTTGCTGCCTGATCCTTCTTTTTGAATATGCACATTAGTATCAGTACTTGTGCATTCTTTCTCTATTTGAACTGTGGATTTTTCATCAGTATTTTCATCAGATTTTTCATCAGTGATTTCTTTCTGAATGTGTACAATCGGATCATTTCCTGTTGCTTCTTTTTGTGTCTGTATAATGGGCTGGCCAATAGATGACTGTGTAATGGCCTTACTGGTAGATGTTTCTCCTGCTATTTTGCCAGATGTGTTCTCTGCTTCTCACCCTTGTATAGGAACTCTCAATTGGTCTAGAGGAACTTTCAACAATCTTTGACTTCTAAATAGCATAAATTTATTCATTTCTTCTTTCTGGAATTTGGACTTGGCCAAATTATAAACTTGAGAAAAGTCATTTAATGAAACAAACAAATCATCAAATTCATCTGGTTCATGCTCGAACCGAGCAATTGAAACTGAAGAAGTAACATTAAAAGCTATCTTTCCCCAGGATTTTTGCCAATTTAAAACCTTTTATTTTGGCGAATTCCTTTTCTGCATGCTTGAAGTCATTCAAAGTAAAATGTCCACAATTGAATGGAAACCAAGGCCACATTCTTTTCTTACTATTGCTCAGAGATCTGGACATTCCTTCAACTGTCAATTGATAGGAGATTTCCTGAGCTAGAAGTTTATCTGGAACAAAAAGAGGGAGAACGTGGGGTTCCACAATACTCCCGAAAATCCTGACATACGTGAATTTTTCCTCTCCAAACCAATCTCCTATTGAGGATAAGTCAGTTTTAGCTTTTTCGGAGAATCTAGGGGGAAAGCGATTGAAAATGGTTTGAAAAACTGGAATAAGGAAACCATGACATATTCTATACACATGATCTTTGAAATGAACTTTCCAAAGGATTTTATGATATATATGAATTGGAGTGGGATATTTGGTAGTCCATTTCCAGCCTAACAAGGGAAACTCAGAATTAAAACGAAGAGCGTCTAGAACATAAGCACAGAAGAAAAAGGGAGTGGTATTTCCAGCGATTTTATCTTGTCTGTATTCGAGAATCCTATTAGCTATCCTATCAGAAAGAATAACAGCCCAGTCCATAATTTCGGAATTGACAGCAGCTAGGATTAAAGGAACCATTTGTATAGAAAACCTAGCAGAATTGTTATTGCCAAATAATCTACACATCATAGCAGCGGCATAGCAGTATGGGGGTGAAAGAGAATCTACTGAATACATACCGGATGATTCATTTTTGTGCTTTTCAGGATTTTTCCTCCAATCTTTGATAGGTTCAGATTAAACTTTATTACTGTCAGCAAACTCTTTGACAAATTCTTTATTATATACCTTCTGCGGATCAGGGAGATGATACATTGCTTTGAGGTCTTCTGCTTTGAATGATCCAAAAGATGTTCCAGAAGCCGAAATAAACATTCTGTCCTTAATTTCTACACTATCGATGACCCATCGAATCACATCATAATAAGGAATGATGTTTGCTCTGGCTGCAATTCGATGTAGGAATGAATTCGCAAGTGTTCTTTTAGTGATTTCAGAGTCGGAATCTGAGGCATCTTCATCTGGAACTGATACCTTTGCTATTGTGACTTTAGGGTTTTCACTCTCCAATAGATTATAAAATCCTTCCCATGTCATTCTGCCGAGCCCTTGACATGATGTATCTGTAACTAACTTCAGCTTTACTGGTTTTTCCTTCGAGACTATAGGACTCTCAACAAACTTAGCGGCAACAACAGTCTTCATTCTCCTTGTTCTCTTCGACATTTCTGTGTCTGATATTGTTTCCCTTGGTCTGCGAGTGAAAAGATTTGGCATTCTTTGATTCTGCAATGCAATAAGCTCTCAGTCGTGATAAACAAGCAATTGAAAAGAACGATTATAAAAATTATGGGTTCATGATTCATTATTTATTGAATCCGTGTAACACTTAAATATTGTGTTTGGGTCACACTCACGTATTCAAAACAGAATCGTAAACCAATAATCATTTGATTTTCTATTCAATGTTAATCGTACTATTGGAGTTTTAGCGTTTGTGAAAATAATATTAAATTACCTATTATGAACTCTTCCGATGTGACAAGTCTATAGTATATGAATATCAATCACATCGGAAGAATTCAAATGGTGTATAAATATCACAATAAATATTTCTCCGATTTCCGATTATGTTAACCGAACTTCTCCGATTTCTGATTGCGATGATGGTATATCGCATCAGGGAGCTTCAATCGAAAAGAATGATTAATGAATTTTCTCCGATTTCCGATTATGATATGGTGGGGTCTACCATATAGAGATTCTTCTCATTTAAGTGAAAAAAAATGTTTATTTCCTTTTGAAAAGTGTTTTATAATAAAGCGCATCGCATCGGGGAATTTTCGATTGACCAAAAAGGAATTTATTAAAAGTGCCCCGATTACGCGATTGCGATTGATCGCATCGCATCGGAGATATGTGAATGAATAACTTAAATCCTTTGTGATTGGATATTTACAATTGGACTGATCGCATCAGAGATTTTGAACATGTATGTAAAAATTCTCTCAAAGATTTTTACAATTTCCGATTTCTGATTACTGTTCATAGGACTTTTGCAATTGATTTATTTTCTATAATAAAGTCTTTTATATTTGATCACATCGGAAGTTTTTGAATGTTGTATTTGTTTGTACACACTTGGTAACAAAGATATGCAATGAGTCATTCAAAACAATGAATCTTTATTTCTAAGTCTTTTATTCCTATATTAAAAGAAGAAAAAAGGGACCCTATTTCTAAATGAATTTTATTCTGAAATTTCGGAAAAAGGGAGGGTTGTTGTACAGTACAACAGGTCCTTGAGGCGAGCAACTTCTTCATTCTTGTTATTTGTGATTTTGTCAATTTCCTTTTGCATATTTTGGATCACCTTTTTACTTTCTTGAGAAATTACTTTTGAAATTTCTTGAATGTCTTCAGGTGTCACTGAATTTGGTTTTAAGTTGACGTCTTGTAGTGTCATTTTCCTCTTTTTGTAGGAGAATTTAAAAAAATTATTTTTTGTATTAAGGACGAATGACCCCAGTGACTACATCCAGAGCGAACCCGGAATTATATCACTATTGTTACAAAATAAGGCTTTAACGATAAATTGCGAGACAAGGAATACTCCCCAATACTTAGGTGTAGATTCCTTATGTCTTACTATTTTTAATTTGCGTTAATTGAATTTTCTTCGATTATATTTGATTCAAGGATCACTAATTGGTTAGCACATTTAGTACTAACATAATTATCCTTTTGATTAAGATCGATAGATATGAGAACTTCCTTTCTCGCAAGTGACCCTTTGATTCTAATTAGCGTACAGAAAAAACAGACTATAATTTTCAGGGAATCTTCCTTCTTTCCTTTCCAAATTAGATTCAATTTCCTTTTCATCAATTATTGATTCCATTTTTTCTGTTGAATTGAGTTTTTAGGGTTTTTAAGGCAACCCTTCCTAACTTTCTCTTCTTCTTTTTAATGAAGTTATTATTCCTTCAATTTTTTTTTAAAATAATTTTAATTAATTAAATATATATATATATATATATATAGATAACAATAATTTTTGTTTATAATTTTTTTTTTTGACTTGTATGCTAATCGATTATATATATTTTATTTACTAATCAATTTTTTTCTTACCTTTAATTCTTTGTGTAGTTTCGGAAATAACCTTAACTTAACTTTAGATTAATATTTATTGGAACATCGTCTATTTTTTTCTTTTTGTTTTTATTCAAGACCCTTATGGTGTGATGGCCACCAATCTAGAATTTTTTTTGACGTTGCAGTGGATAGAGGCTTTGTATGACGTTGGAGTTGATGGAAGTCGTAGCGTTGAAGATTTAGGAAGAAGACGACGACGAATTTGGGTGGTGGTGGATAGCGGAATCGGTTTAAATAGTGGCACAAAATAGATGGAAGATTGAGAAGGAGATCGGTTGGCAATGGACGCGGAATGGTAGCGATGGTGCAGTGGCGTTGTCGTGCTATCAGTTTAGTTTGACTCGTGATTTCAATTTATACAGGAACATGCTTTTATGCTTAAGGGTCTATGTATGTATATCACAGAGAGAAATAACAGTAGGCCACAAATTTGTAAGTGGGGTTTAAAACTTTGCAATTGATATTTCCACGAATATTGTCTAGGTCATCAAAATAGTAGAGAAGTACAAACAAAAAATGTGGATAGTTTTGTCAAGACAGACGATGTTCAGATTTTTCAGACCATTTTTTCTCCAAATATTCCCTGCTTTATCTGCCTTCTATGTGCTCTGCGTCTTATTATTTCCTTGACTTTGGCTCTCATCTACCTTCTCTTTCGTCTTTCTAGTTGGGATGAGCGTTGACAGTGCCGATGTGGACAACTATGGGTTCTTGACGAGCGGAAATAGGTTCGTGACGGGTGGCTGACATTTATGCAGATGGGGATCCAGCTACATACGGGGATGGTGATAATGAGGTTGATGTGAGGTAGGTGGTGATCGTGGCGGGGAGCTGTGCAGCCTACGGGAATTTTATTTTTTAAATAATAATATTTTTATTTTTTTATTTTTTATTTTTTATTTTTTAATACATTTTTATATATATGTGCTTTTTTCCACTTCGTTCTTCTTCCTTTTTTTCTAATTAAAATCACTTTCCCTTTATTTTATGATTTGACTTTTTCGAATTTTTGTTTTTCTTTTTAACGTCCCTTTTTTTCTTTTAACTTATTTCTTCTTCTTTTAATAAAAAATGAATATATGGCCAACAGCCTCTGATGAACTCAGTAGAAACGGAGAAACTCCCAAGGCTTAGAGAAACACTTCGACGATAACAATGTTAACGAATTTTAATGGACAAGGTCCCAGATCGAGGAGCGTAGCTCTGTGTAGCAATGAGCAGCCAGGAGATCGAACTGCTATGATACAAAATGAAGGGAACAAAGTTCCTTCTCAAGCTTAAGTACTCCAGAAAACTTGGACTATAAAGATATCCATGAGGATAAAAATATTATATTATAAAAGATATAAGATAGATGATTGAATGTTACAAATGAGTCCTGCTTACATACCTACGCAGGTGCCTCTTCACAAAAGATCATGTCTTATCAGACATGGCCTTTCAGCCTAATTACTAATTAAATAATTAATCACTATTTAAATTATTTTATTCATTACATGATGGTTTATGTGAAATATATCACATTACCCCAATACACCCAAACTCCTTGATGCCATATGACGCCAATTCCATGCCAGGTTCCATCAACCAACATAGCCTTTGAAATAGATTGTGTCATATGATGACCAAACTATTTCAAGAGTAGCCAATGTAGCCTTGCCTCCTGCTGCCCGGTGTCATAGATCTGCAAGTGGCTTTCCAGCCTCTTTTTCATCAACATCACCCATCCAACCAATGGTCAGTGTCTATCAGCATGCCCAAAATTGGCATCCTTCCAATGAAGAATACCATCCTCCCAAATCATATTTCTATCTTTTCATTTGATGGGATATTGAAATGAAATCTCCTGAAGATATCCAAATGAAGACCACTCATCAATGACCACGTTGACCCCATAAATATCCAAATAAGATGTAGGAAAATACTTCTCATCAAAATGTGAAGTGCTCATCAACAAGTATGCATCATAATAATGGAAGATTTCATCTGACATAAGATGCCCTCCATCATCCATCTGCCTATCCTCTACTATACATGTAGAAAGGTCATTGGAATACTCCAATAATGGTTGGGCCCCCAACTCATAACTATTTCTGAATGACAGCACTGGTGATCTCCATGATGGCGCATGTGCTATCTAAAGATCATGCTCAATGCTAAACATATGGTTCTGCATTGCTTTGCTCGGGACAATGTTCATCCCAACCTCCAAAATTCTACACTCCAAACCCAAGGGTTGTGTGCAGCTTAAAAATGATATATAGGATGATTGTATATCTCCTCCTTGAACATATCAAGGGTCCTTAGCGCAGTGATAGTCTACTGCTACAATTCAGTAATGTGCTTTGACCCTAGCTCATGCAATGGTATATTCCCACAATCCTCTACATGATGTGCTAAAATAACAAAAAGTGGAAACATATGCATACCTTGGTGAGGCTTCTTGTACTTCTACAAGGGTTCCTTCCTCCAGTGTGATGGCCTCCCCAACTACTGATGATTATGTTTGCTCCTTTATGGGTGCATCAACGCTGGTACAAGTCTCCTCCTCGTCATGCATCTCGAGAATAGTGCATAGGACTCTAAATGTCAAGAGATCAATACCACTTTGTAAAGGTGCAAATATTTTTTCTCTTGATGCAAGTGCTCCTGCAGCAAGTGGTGGTGAATGCCTCTTCTCCTCTGGTTTCTTCTTCTCAAACTTCTTGATCAACCTTTGAGTAAAATCTGCATATGCAGTCACTCTTGCATCACTCAAATGGCTGAACCACCAAATGTTTTCTTCACCCTCAAGGTGCAGCACTACAATATCAACAACCTCTCTCTCTACTACTGTATGTAGCAGGAAAAAAACATCCAACCTGATTCCCCAATCTCTTGTTGTGCATGTGGGTGACCCATCAAATGTAGGCAATAGAATTCTATTGCTGCAAGGTGTTCTTTATTCTTTGAGCTGAATGAATTGTGGAAGAGTTAGATTCTCCTTGAAATCTCTAGGTTAAGACTTATATTCTGCAAGATATTAAGTTAGAATCTCATTATCTAAGTATCCTCCATCTTCATGCCTCTTGTCTTATTTTTCAAAAGGTAAAAGCATAGCATGTTTCTTTGGGGCTCTATGCAAAACCATATCTCCTTTTTTATGAGAGTAAGTACATGGACCTTCCTAATCTTGAAACCCTAGAGTGGTTTCACTTCTTTTCTCCATTTTTCTTTGCTTAACCTCCTTGGTGGGGTCCCCCTTAGATCTTAAAAGAGATGAGAAAAAACTCATTCTTTCCATCATTCTGATATTTGTATCCTTCTTCTTATTCTCCTGATAGCATAATGGCTAAGATCCATAGGCTGAGGCAAGATTATGCTCTGATACCACTGTAATATTCCCAAATGGGGAAGTAGCGACACATGAACACAATAATGGAAATAAAAATGAATAAATCAACACACCATAATATGAGACAAATGTACAACCATATTATTAAACATATTAGAAAATAATAGAAAAAATATCTTCAGGATCTGGTCACTCAAGCAATACAAAACAAGCCTCCTCTAGGAAAATACATCATTGCATGTAAAAATTCTTCCATACAAGTGCCATGAGCCATGACAACGTAGTTTTAGGGACTAACTGCTATAGAAATGATGTATCAATAAGTATATGTTGTTATATAGCTCAAACAATGCCGGGAATAGAGATATAATCTCCCAACTACATTTCCAAGATAACCCAGAAAGGGTTTCCTGAAATACACAAAAATGTAGAAATACAAATATGGCCCTAGGGCTGAATAATATCTACAATTAGATAGATGATAGGAGGTTTCTGATCTGATCTATAAATATATGAAATATCCTCCTATAGATTCTCCAAATGAGAGGCTGATCCCCTCACTGAAAATCCATCTCCCCCAACTAGGGCTCCAAACTCTTCACTGCAACTGCACCCAGAAATAATGCAGTTCCTTCATAAAAATATGTTGTAACTGATAGAAGCACCTTAGCCTGATGTTGGATGTTGAAATAAAGCTCATGGGTTCTCCTTGCTAGTCTCCCAATGGAAAGAAACCTTACTCCAACTAAAAATAAGTAAGGAAGTGACCCAAATCAACTCTCCACTACTGCACCCTGCAACACAACACAATATTCTGTAGAAAATGCACTGTGCAAAAAATATGAAACTTGGCTTGATGCTGAATAGTGGAAAAGGTAGTGAAATAATTTCCCAAGAGGACTCTCAAGGAAAGAGGTGAGATTCCTGACCGGGAACACTCTGTGTTGAACAACACTACAATCTTAGCTAAACATCGGAAGAGAGAAACAAGTCTAAACAGACATATCAAAATAATAATCAAAACAAGACCCCATATGGCTTCCATCCTCTTCCTTATATAAGTTATGAGCTTCTTGACCCTTGGCCCCACTCAATTAGGTCACCACCTCCATGCATTCAATCTCCATACAAAACTGCACTGTCCCACCATAAATGCCACTCCTCCATAATAGCGTTGTTTGATTTGGTCAAAGTTGACCCAATCTTCATGCTCCAGCCCCTTTTTACACCTAAAGTTATTCAATTGAGCTTTTATATGACCTCCAATCACAATAGTATTGTCTTTTATTCCTACTAAGGATATTTACGGGTTTCCATACCCTCTTATTCCTCTATCCATGAGAAAAATAAAAATTTAATATTCCAATTAGCATGTGTGCTAGTTTAGGAATATTACATTATGCCATAAACCATGGACCACTATGCACTCTAAAATTTTCAAATGGTATTGAATCCTTTCAAATATGACACCGAGCTTGAAATCCATTGGAGAGAAACATCATCTATATGATTAAATTATAGAAATTTAACCAAATAAATTAGACTAACTGTAAAAGTAAAACATGAACCTTTACTTAATTATTAGTCACTATCCAAAACTCTATCTCATCCACCATAATATTCCCTACACATATCACTCCTTTCATATCTTATCCACCATACCATATGCCACACATACCACCCCTTGGATAGAACTCAAGTCATAAACACAAAAATGCATCAAAGATATGAACTAAAAAAAATGATTAAAAGGTTCAAAAGAAAAATTGTTTATTATGTCTTTTACAAAGGATCAGTTCACCGACAGAGTGGAGTTGAAATTAACAAGTTCAGTTATTTCGTGCTAAATATGGATCAATGAAAACAATAATTTTCTTTCTGCTCTTGCTTACGAGCACGAGGTCAAAAGGTGGCACCAATACAAAAGAACCCTTCAATTTGAAAGATATATTGCAGTGTGCAGAGCCATAATTTTGGTGATTTTAAGATAATACATAGATTATGTTTAACTTTAACACCTTATTTAGCATTTTCACCTGTTTGGTTAATACTGACCAGATGGAAGAGGATTATATGGACTCGGGATATTTCATTTTGGGTATTCATTAAGTTTCACGCTTTGAAATGTTTATATTGTGAAGTTCATTAAAACTTGAAATAATATAGTTTGTGTTTTTAAAATTTATTTTAACATTTTTTTAGTTTATTTTGATATAACTTTATGTTTTTAAAGATTTCATATTTAATAGAGTTAAAAGTTGAAAATATGTTATGGAAATCGAAAAAACATGGCTGATCTGAAACCTAGTATCTTATAAATTAAAAAGCAAAATATTAATTTGAAAATAATTTCTTTGTCGATTAAAAATTGGAAATTCATAAATTTATAAATTATATAATAAAAATATTATACATAATTTCAAGTCTTATTATTAAGTTTAATTCTATTGTGGCTCTATTTATTATTGGGCACCAGGAAGGCTAAGAATTGTTTTTGGTGTGAATTGTTTTCCTGTGAAAATTAGAAAAAGTGCTGAAAATGATTTTCTCTTGCAGCGTTGAGAAAAATGATTGCATTTGGATCTGTGGATTTGATGGGGCATTGTGAATGGGTTTAGAAGGATGGGCTGTACTTGGCCAATGAGAGTACAAATTTTCATCGTTTAAACATAACAATTGGTTTTGGACCCTTCAAATTTCATTTATTGGAGATCCCAAAAGTTACATGCACTAGGAGTTATCCGAGAACTAATGGAACAATGTAATTCTTGCACAGGAGATCCACGTTAAGGGGCACTACATGTGGCCTTGAGTAGGAAGCTTTTGCATAATATAACCTTTAGAAATATGGGAATTTATAAGTCCAAAGATCTGTATATTACACAATAATTGTTTGAGGTTTGATGTGTTACCATTAATGTGATTTAATGCATAGGGTGAGTTGTTATAAACCTAGAAATTTTTTGTTCTGCATTCATTATGCAAAGTACTTGTGGATAATTTTGCATAATATAACCCAAGAATTACTGGATGTTGTAATTCCAGAGAACTTTGTATCACACAATAATTGTATCAAGTGGATGTGTTACCCATTACTGTGATTTAATGATCAGGGTGAACTGTTCTGCTTGAATAACTACGCGATTTTGTTGTACTTTCTTATTAAACTTAAAGTTAGTTGACCAACTTCTAAATCAAGTGGGGCATTGTTTGGATTTAAAGTTACCTGAGCGACATCTGATTCAACTGAGACATCTTTTGGATTGAAAATTAACCATCTAACATAATTTCCCCTTTACTAATATTATTGTAGTTAAACACCCATTTGAAACAAAAGTTGGTCATCTTCCCAGCATAATAATGTATTGTGTTACTTATTGTAATGTTTATATGTTTCAATTAATTGGTTTATTTAGATTTATTTTATGTTCAATAGGGTTGTTACATGTTCAAAACATGAACCAAATTAAAGTTGTTGCTTGAAATTAACATCAAATTAAAAATTACAATTATTGATACTTTTAGGATCAGGTATAGCAAAAGTTACAAAATATAATACTCAGAAGATAAAATATACAAACTATGGTCGAAATTTTGTGAAATCAAAATACCTTCCATAATAGGAGTACCAATGCAAACCTAAACAAACACCAACTTCCATTCTTTGCCGATCAGTAGTAACTGACTCTAATCTACTGGCTTTCTTTCTTTCTCACAAAACTGAATTCCGTTCTATTTACAGTTACAATCTTAGTAATATAACGTCTCAAAAATTGTGAGAAGCTTGATGAACCTGAGAACTGATGTAGCAAATCGTTTATTTCCAGATAGTGACAGAAGGCAGGGTTCCCACTATTGAGAAGCCTCATTAGGTTTTCAAAGAAGTCGACATTACAGGCTACTCTTATGCCACCATTCTCTGGATAACAAAACTCTCGAGAAGATAATTCAAGGAGCTCCTAGAACAAGGGGTGCTTCAAGTAATGTATATCGATGATAAAATGGTGACCCTCACTCCCAACATAAACCGGTAAGCACCCTCAAGGAATGCTGGACCTCGTGGATTTTCTTTATCCGCAACATATGTCATAAACTGAGAGGTGACATTCTTCGCCATAGGTCGCTTCTTTTATTTTCTGATTTCTTCAACTGCTTTGGAACCCTAATCATGATGTTGATGGGCGAGTAACATATGATGATTGCATTGGGGCATAAAAGTACTTCTTTCCATGAAGTAGACAAAAAAGAAGATAGTCATTTGAAGAGTAGCAACCCCTGCATACGTTTATATAGGGTGTGATTTTAAGTCAAGAAGAGGACGTTCTTAGCCGGCCATAATTAAGTGAATCAATGCGAGAATATCCATTGTTTTTTAAATTAATTCCAACTAAGCAAAATGGGAGGAAAAAATTTAATTGGTGATGTGAATTTGCAAAGGACAGGAGCAACTGAAAACTAGTTTCATTTTACACTCCACCTTGCATTGAATCTCTGCCTTGAATTTCTGCAAATCCAATTATTTTTTGTTGTTTATAAGGCAATAGCCCTATTTTTGACTTGAAATCCGTGGTTTGACCATGCAACCTCGCGTTCTTATCCTCCACACCTACCCGACATTTTTTTTACACTTGAATGCCCCCACGTCACTTCACGTGGAGGCCACTGATACACGTCACCATCCCGCAACCTATCAACGCACTACTGCACTCCTCTGAAGCCTCGTCACCACACTCCATAACCCGCGCGATAACCTTCGGACCCATCACTCCACGTCAAATACCCGCAGCGAATCAGATGCATATCGCATAGATTGGTGGTGATGTCATCAGCTCCCCAAAACGTTCCGATAAAGTCTGTCCCACCACCGCCAGCACGTCAAGCCTCAACCAATGAGATCGTTATCGCATTGGTTTGATGTCTAGTCAGCAAGGCCTCGAATGGATGATATGAATTCATTAAAATGTTTTTCATTTTAATTTTTGAAGTCTGCAAAATGTAATTGTCATAAGGTTTTAGACCTTGGTTAAAGTTCTATTTGTTTTTTATGTGCCGTGATACATTTAGTTTTAGAACTTAGGTTGGTTATATATATATATATATATATATATATATATATATATATATATATATATATATATATATATATATATTATCAACATGAAATGTTGATAATATACATATATGTAATAGTCTGTTATGTAAGAAATATGTCGAGAGCAGCTATGTAAGAAAATATATAAGCGAGAAATGAAATGACTGTGTGTTAGACAGTGTGCAGAGAGTAAGAAAAGGGTGAAGTTGTGTGGATAGCAATGAGTCCAGAAGAAAATGAGAAACACAAAGGAGGAGAAATTTTTATTTAATCCAGAACAACAGTTTTGAGGAAAAAATATTTTGTAATAGTTTATGGTTTGAATGAAAAGGAGTTTTATTTCATCTCTTGGTGTGCACATTGTTTCATTGACTTATCTGTGTTAGAAGAGGAACTTTTATTTCCTCTCAGTGGTTCCAAAATAACCAGAAATTCCAACGTAGTATCGGAGCTAGTCCAGGCTCTTAGCATTTGCTAAAGAAGCTAAAGGAGGAAGAAGGAGTTTATTGAAGCTTCTGACCAGCAGTGTGAAAGATCAATGAAGCCAGGTATTTATCGATGCAGAGTTTTGTGTTTTCTTTAAAGAATACAGTCCAGATAACTGTAAGAAGGATTATCAATTTATCTCTTAGTAGTGAGAAGGTTAATAAACAAAGTTAAGTTTTTAGCATAGTTCAGTAAGGCTAGCAATGGCAGGAGTCAGCACAAGCACGCGTATGGGAAACAGTCAACTCCCATAGTTTAATGGGAAGAACTGTGAATATTGAGGAATGACAATGACACCCATTTTTGCCTCTCAAGATTTGTGGGAGCTAGTAGAATATGGTCTAGAAGAACCAACATATGAACAAGCATTTAATGCCTTAACACAGGCAAAGAAATATTTTCTGAAGAGTAATTGGAAGAAGGAATTAAAATCCCTCTTCTATCTCTATCAGCTAGTGCATGAAAGCATATTTCCAAGAATTGCAGCAGGAAAGAAGTCCAAGAATTCATGGGATACCCTCCAGAAAATCTACCAAGGAATGGGGAATGTAAATACAACAAAGTTTCAATTAATGAGAAGATATTTTGAAGTCATTTGCATGAAAGAGTCTGATACAATAAGCTCATTCTTCAGATTGTTGATTGGGTTGGTTACCTAAATGAGATCTCATGGAGATACCATAGAAGAAAGAAGAATAGTGGAGAAAGTATTGAGGAGCTTACCCTCAAGATTTGTTGTAATAGTAACAACCATTGAAGAGACAAAGGATCTCTCAATGTTTACCGTTGATAAGCTTCATGCATCATTGATCACACATGAACAAACACTGATCAGAACAACAAACTCATCTTTGGAACATGCCTTCGAGACCCAAATGTCCTTTGGAAGAAGAATAGTTCAAAGGATATCAAACTACAGTGGAAAAGAAAGAGGCAGAAGCCAAAACAGAGGAAGAAGCAACCGCGCAAATACCAGTGGGAAGGGAAAAAAACCATATTCAAAATCAAAGCCAAGGCATCAACCAACAAGGTGGAAAAAATCAAACACATTGATAAAGGTATGATAAATCCCAAGTCCAATGTAATTACTGTAAGAAGTATGGGCACTATGCCAATAAATGAAGGAAGAAACATAGTGACATGGGTAGAAGACCTAGTGCTAATTTTACTAAAGAGAATCTCGGCCAAGAGAATTTGTTTTTAACATGTAATATGGCTGAAGAGAAGAATGAAGATATATGGTTTCTAGATTTATGATATAGCAACCATATGACTAGAAACATTTCTATCTTTTCCATGTTGGATGAAAATGTGAAGTCTCAAGTAACATTGGGGATAGAGAGTAAGGTCTTTGTCATGGGAAAAGGCAGAGTAAGTGTGTTGACAAAGGAAGGAAAAATGAGATCCATATCATATGTTTATTATGTGCCTGTTATGAAGTGTGACCTTTTGAGCATTGGACAACTCATTCAGAAAGGCTACAATGTATTCTTTGAGGATGTTGTATGTACCATCATGGACATACCACCAAGCAAAAAAAGGATTCCAAAAATGAAGATGACAAGAAACATAATGTTTCCTCTCAAGATGATAGCAGATTTGAAGAAAGGATCTACAATGGCAGCAGTGACATAAGAGACATTCCAAAGAGAAGAAAAGTATGAAAACTAGTTATGGCACTTGAGATTTGGACATCTCAATTTTGGAGGTCTAAATTTGTTGCATAGGAAAGGAATGGTAAAGGGATTACCATTGATTGAAAAGCCAAATAGACTATGTGAAGGCTTCATATTGGGAAAACAACACAGAGAAAGCTTTCCATCAGGAAAGAGCATAAGGGCAAAGGCACCCTTCGAAATAGTTTATTCTGATTTGTGTGGACCAATGAAAACACTATCATTAGTAGGCAACCACTATATGTTTACCTTTATTGATGATTACACAAGAAAAACATGGGTTTATTTCTTGAATTTCAAGAGTAAAGTGTTTGAGAAATTCTACCACTTTAAATCTCTTATTGAGAATCAAAGTGGGCAGCATATTAAATTCTTAGGAACAGATAGAGGAGGAGAATATATATATCTAAATAATTTCTACATTTTTGCAAAGAAAATGGGATTCACAAGCAATTTACAGCAATGTATACACCACAACAAAATGGAGTTACTGAAAGGAAAAATAGAATCATCATGGATATGGTAAGAAGAATGTTGAAGAAAAAACACTTTCCGAATGAATATTGGGTTGAATATGTACATAATGCAGCATATTTGCTGACTAGATGCTCAACAAAGAGTGTAATGAACAGATTTCCTGAAGAAGCATGGAGTGGCATAAAATAGTTGGTCACCCACATGAAAGCTTTTGGTTGTGTGGCTTTTGCATACATTCCAGATCAGCTAAGAAAGAAGTTAGATAGTAAGGGGAAGAAGTGCATATTTGTTGGATATAGTGAAGAATCCAAATCATATAGATTGTATAACCCATCTACCAAGAAGTTAATGATAAACAAATATGTGCAGTTTATTGAAGAAGAAGCTTGGGATGGAAGCATTGAGAAAATAGTGAATGTCAAAAGTTATTTGTCTCATGATGAAGAGAAGGAATAAATGGCTGAAAGACATCCCTCATTAGCAGCACCACCTCAACCAATACAAGGAAAACAAGGGACATCACAAGCAGGTATGAGAAAACCCTTGAGATGTGATGACAATGTTTCTCCAAGCACATCACAAGGAGCAGATTTGAGTGATTCTACAAGCACAAGTTTAGCAAGTGAAAGAGGAACCAGATTTAGAAGTCTTAATGAAATTTATGACCAAGAAGAATGTATGAACTCTTTATTTGCATTATATTTTCATGTAAAGGATCCTATTCATTTTGAGGAAGCAGTAAAACATAAGAAATGGATAGATACTATGAATGAAGAAATAAATGCCATAGAGAAGAATAAAACATGGGAATTGGTTGATCTCTCAAACAACAAAGAAGTGATTTGAGTGAAATGGGTTATAAGGCGAAAAGCAATGCTGAAGGTAAGATTGAAAGGCACAAGTCCAGAATTGTTGTCAAAGGCTACAAGCAACAACAAGGAAGAGACTATGAGGAAAATTTTGCACCGGTTTCAAGAATGGAAACAATAAGATTAGTGTTGTCCATAGCACCACAACACAAGTGGAAATTTTACCAAATGGATGTAAAATCAACATTCGTAAATGGAGTATTGATGAAAGAGGTTTATGTTGAAAAACCTTTGGGATATGAGAAAGAAGGCCAAGAGCACAAGCTATGTAGATTGAAGAAAGCTCTATATGGGCTAAAACAAGCAGCAAGGGCATGGTACAGTAGGATAGATGCCTATCTACTAGAAAAAGGGTTTGAGAAATGTGAAGGAGAACCCACATTATACATCAAATAAAATGATGGTAATATGCTCATTGTTGTTTTATATGTTGATGATGTGATATTCACAAGTAATGATACTTACCTCATTGAGATTTTTAAAACAGTCATGAAGGATGAATTTGAAATGACTGATATGGGATTGCTGAGATACTTCTTAGGAATAGAAGTAGAGAAAAATGAAAATAAAATTTTTATTTCTCAAGCAAAGTATGTTAAAGAAGTTTTGGAAAGATTTAACATGCAGGACTGCAAAGCAGCAATTACTCCTACAGTGATGGGATTGAAGTTGAGAAAAGATGACAGCAGCAAGGATTTTGATCCAAGTTTGTATAAGAGCATAGTTGGAAGCCTTATGTATTTCACTGCAACTAGGCCAAATATTATGTATGATGTCAGTTTAATTTCTAGATTTATGGAAAGGCCAAAGGAGCACTACAACGTAAAGGGGGGTTTTAAGACAATATTTAAGACAATTTTTGGGTAAATTGTCTTAATTTGAGACAAAAGAAAACTTGTGTATTGTCTTAAATATTGTCTTTAAGCGGGTGTTTCAAATTAAATCATCTTAAAATTAACTCGTCTTAAAATATTGTCTTTATAAAGACAATATTTAACACAATCATTTTTGTCTCTCTAGAGACAATTTCATTTTTGTCTCTCCAAAGACAATAGTTGCACTACAACATAAAGGGGTGTTTTAAGACAATTTATGGGTAAATTGTCTTAACTTGAGACAATTTCATTTTTGTCTCTCCAAAGACAATAGTTGGAATTAAATACATATTGTCTTTATGAAGACAATGTCTTTAATCTTATCTATTGTCACTGTAGAGACAATATAAAACAATGAATCTAGGAAAATATAAATCAATATAAAAAATTTAATTAAAATAAAATACACAATATCTTTGAATAATTCATGTTAGGGTACAGTGGAATCGAACCACCAACCTCCTGCATGGTAAGTGCTCTTCCAATGAGCTAACACCCTTTAAAGAATTATGTGAGGAGTTATGACAGTTCTTGAAATTGTATAATAGGCATTAATTTTTAAAAAATGTTCAACACATAATGGCATAATTGACACACTTATTGGTGTAAGGAAAGGCCTCATTGATGCAGAAGTAAACATCGTTTTTAAGAAAAAAATAATTAAAATTTGTGAAATAGTACAAGATCCGAATAACCTAAAAAGGATTTAAACCAACAAACGAGGATTAAAATTTTAATAAATATTTACACAAAACAAACATAAAAAATAAAAATAAAAAAACTTAATGACTATTCTCTGTACAAAATCATGTTAATTATCAATCCATGACCACATTGACTCATCATCTGGTATCCACGAAGATAATTTCCCAGAAATATGATACAATTTGATAAATGGGCATTTCCCTTCGAGTGCTCAAAACTAACACATGCAAATACCTCTAAGCACCCCATTGCCTAGTAGACTAGTAAGTTGTTGAGTTAAAATATGAGCACCAAAACTACGGGCACCAATAGCCTAAACAAATTGACACATTTAAATGGAAATTAACCAGCCAGAACTAAAAGACTCCAGATTCAGTTACAACAATTACATGAGATTGTGCTTCCAAACAAGCTTCAGCAAAACTCTTGTGCACAACCAATGACATATAGCTTAGTTTGGAGTGTCTTCAAAGAACCTTTCAGTGGTAAAAGGAGGTGGAGGCAAGCTTGCTACACATTTGAACTGTCATGGCAAACAATAAAACATATATAAACCTTTAATAAGAGTAACCAACTGTGTGCATGTAATTCTCGTATCTTTCAAAGGTTGGATTAAAAAAACCATTAAATTCCCAAACAAGATATATGAAAGCATACGATGTGTTGTTGATATTTTTCCCTTATTGCAACCAATGTACTAGCTTTTCAATTCATTTGTACATTATAGATTGCCATTACACAGTCCTTAAGTTGCAATGCCTTGTATCCTGTATAATGCGCCAAAGTTGGATTCTGTATAACACAAAATCTACAAATTTATGCCTGCACATAAAGCCACCACAAAACAGTGTAATAGTAAACTTCAGGGAGTAGACAATACCCATGGATGTGTTAGAAAATCAAGAGTCAATCGAGATAGAAATACAGTTGAAGCTGCTATAAAGGATGGTAGGTGTTGGAGAAAACTGCATTCCATGAGTGTCAACTCTGCTAAATAATTGGCTAAAAACTCCATATGCAAACTCAGGGCCTGCCAGAAAGTATTCCATTTTAATAAAAATAAGTAATGGTACAAAATATAAAAGAATTCAGATAAAAAATTAGGTGTATGTAGGTACTCTTGACATCTTCCTCTGTAGCCCTAGGACTCAATCTCAGAGTCTCATACTCCTCTTTCATCCCAGGGCAAGCAACAAAAGCCATCACAGTTACATTCCTCCTGCCTGCCGAATTTTTCTTCTCTCCATTTTTCTTTCTCAAGAATGAATTCCCCTAAGCACCCATAAGTATTCTAATAGTGGCAACCATGATCTCTAACAAAAAATGTTGATCCCCAATCTAAGCTTAATAACACAATCCGATATAAATGTACAGAATGGGTGTACCAAAATCCAGTAAAATACAAAGAGTAGAGATTATTGCAAATATGGGAAAGATAAGCAAAGCTAAATAATGAACCTAACCCTGGACTTCAAACAACCACTTAACACGCTGGCTTTGGATAAGGCTGGAGAACTATGTGTGCCAAGAACTAAAATGTGTATAAGGACGGAGAACTGTGTTGCTGATCCCCAATCCGAGCTTAATAACGCAATCCGATCTAAATGTACAGAATGGGTGTACCAAAATCTAGTAAAATACAAAGAGCAGAGATTATTGCAAGCGTGGGAAAGATAAGCAAAGCTAAATAATGAACCTAACCTCAGACTTCAAACAACCACTTAACACACTGGCTGTGGATAAGGCTGGAGAACTATGTGTGCCAAGAACTAAAATGTGGATAAGGCCAGAGAACAATGTACGCCAAGAATTAAAAGGATAAGCTTATGCACTATTCCCACCGAAAATGAAAAATGTTTTGACCAATGGAATGTAGCACCATTATTGAAAGCAGAATTATAATATGACCACCTTATCCAAACAAACATTTCTCCTCCCCACTCAACCTACTTTGTTGCAGGAATGTGGTGAGTATACAAATATGCAGGACTAGGATTATGGAGTGAGTATACAAGAGGATTTAGCTTTCTAAAAAATAATGTTCTTTATACATTATATAATTTTCAAATTTATAATGAAAAGAAGGTTGGACGCTATTGGGGTTTGGGCTCTGTTGTTTGAGCTTTGCTAATGAGCTGGAACTCTCTGCCCAATCTCTATTTGAAATAAAAAATCAACAGAACGGCCTACATGATCAAAGAATTAAAGAACTTACCTCATTTTTTGAGTTAGAAGTGATGGATAAGAGCCCGATTACACAACCAATGCAAGCAAGCCCCGTGAGGAGGCCGCCAATATTTAGCATAAGATGTAAATAAACCCTAATAGTTGTTGTTACTAGGGCACATCTAAGCGACAAATAAACCTTTTTCAGATGACTCTGCACGACAGGGCTGATCTTTTTCATGTTCTTCAAAGCATTGTAATCCCACGAAGACTGACCAAAACCCTGGTTCGGGAATCCTCTGCCATAATAAGAAGCGTATGAAGCCATTTACACGCTCAGAATTCAATAGAAACAAACCTAATACACAGAACTGAAAAACCTAAATAAAGAGCAGACGAAACGATTGCAAGAATTATGAATTGGAGATGAGAAATCTAAATTGATTTCTGAAACATTAAAATGCAAATGGGAGAAGGAAAGTAAACGAAATACCTCTCTTGGGGTTTGTATAATGTTGTTGCACATGAGGGAAATAACTCAGAATAGTCATATTCATTCAATTGCCTCACCGGCTTTTCAGGCATGAATCCATTAAGAAATCATGTAGCTTTTGCAGAGCTATTTCCATTTCTTCTCTGTGACAGCTACGTGAGGGTTTCGAGCTATGATACTAGGGAGGGTGGTCACAAGAACGAGAGAACCCACTGCTCCTTTTCTATCTTATTATTATTTTATTGCAAGATAATGTGATATACACACACATTAGAGTGTGAGAGAGAGATGATGCCAATGCCTGCTGGAGATTGCAGCCAAGCGTGACTGAAGCTGCTGAGAAGAAAGCTCACCATCAAAGTCCTCAAGCACTGTGAGAAGACCAATGCATTAGCAGATGATGTCCTTTGGGGAGTGACCTATACTAAAAAAACCTAGTTCTATGATACCAGGGACGGTTGTCACAAGAATGAGAGAACCCATTGCTCCTAACATCAGAGACTGAAGGGAGAAATCACCTGGTACAAACCATGCTTGCTCCATTGGACCTACTGGATGGTATTTGGGAGAGGGGAACCCAACTCTTGTAGAACTTGGCACTTGTCTGTCTGCTAGTATGTTTCTTTTGTATTTTACCATTTACAAAAAAAAATCTATATTTTAACCTTTTCAATTTTGGTATTTGGTATTTACATTTTATTGTGGAGTAGATCAAGGAGCAATTGTACTATGAACATAAATCAATATTGTGAGGATGATAAAATGCCAATGGATGCAACTAGGCATAATGGGAAGCAAAACAGTGCCAAAGAGGCAAGCCACAAAACATTACAGGACATTGAGCAAGATTGGAAGCAAAATGGAGTCAATGGTTTGACAAAATACATCAAGCAGGAAGCATCTTGAGCAGAAGAAAATGAGAAAGAGTAACAGCATAAAGATGTAATAGGTAAAAGCACAGGGGAATTTAGCAGAAAATGAAGCAACTTTACCCCTACAAAATATGGAGGAGAAATATAATTTGTTCATTGTGCAATTTTGGATGCAAGAATATGATAGTATGTGCAACTATATACATATAATTCTGCCCTTTAAAACAATGAATTTATGCAAAAAAATTCATTTTCGTACCTGCCTATCATTATAACAAGGAATTTCCAATCTTTATTGTGCAATTTTGGATGCAAGAATATGATAGTATGTGCAACTATATAAATATAATTCTGCCCTTTAAAAAAATGAATTTATGCAAAAAGTTTCATTTTCGTACCTGCCTATCATTATAACAAGGAATTTCCAATCTTTTAATACAAGCAATTAAGTCCAAACTTCCACACTATCAAACTCAAATTCCAACATTATCAAAAAATTGAAAGAAGTTCCAAACTTCCACCATGCTACATCAATCGGAAGGAATGTCAAGGCCATGTAATAGAATCCTATCCCTCGAGCACAAACATCCCTAGTGGTATCAGTGGTGTTCCTTGTAAGCCCTGTTTGTCTTGTGGTTTTTATCTGTGATGTATTATGGTCTACTACTAAATTGACATATCCCTGTCGTAAGATTTTGTTCCACATTATTACTAGCTCTATTCTTACCATATGTTTGTTTGAATAATCCCACATGGACAAGTAGTTAAGACAAAGGAGGCCTATGATGCATCACCCACAACAAAAGCCTTCCTAATGCAGAAGTTGGCTTTCGGGTGCAAGTCCCCAGGTCGATGTCATAGCATCCTCCCTCACTCTAGTATCGAAAACACTATTGATAATGGTGCTATGCCTTGCGGATCCTCTTTGGCTTGTGGCTCTTCTATATGTGATCTATTACAAATTTACAAGCTATCACTAAAGTGGAATTCCTTTTGGTGGGATTTTGTTCCACATTACTATTACTCTACCCCGGTCATATGCATGGAGAGAAATTGTACTATGAACATAAATAAATATTGTGAGAACGATAAAATGCAAATGGATGCAACTAGGCAGAATAAGAAGAAAACCAGTGCCAAAGAGGCAAGCCACAAAACAATACAGGACATTGAGCAAGATTGGAAGAAAAATGGAGTCAACGGTTTGACAAAAAACATCAAGCGGGAAGCATCTTGAGTAGAAGAAAATGAGACAGAGTAACAACATAAAGATGCAATAGATAGAAGCACAGAGGGGAATTTAGCATAAGATGAAGCAACTTTACCCCTAGAAAATATTGAGGAGAAATATGATTTGTTCATTGTGCAATTTTGGATGCAAGAATATGATAGTAGGTGCAACTATATACATATAATTCTGACATTTAAAAAAATGAATTTATGCAAAAAATTGCATTTTCATAGCTGCCTACCATTATGACAAGGAATTTCCAATCTTGTAACATAAGCAAATAAGTCCAAACTTCCACACTGTCAAACTCAAATTCCAACACTATCAAACAATTGAGAGAATTTCCACCATGCTACATCAATCGGAAGGAATGTCAAGGCCAAGTAATAGCATCCTGTCCCTCCAGCACAAACATCCCTAGTGGTATCAATGGTGTTCCTTGTAAGCCCTCTTTGTCTTGTGGTTGTTATCTATGTGATGTATTACAATCTACTACTAAATTGACACATCCCTGTGGTAAGATTTTGTTCCACATTAATACTAGCTCTATTCTTACCATATGTTTTTTTGAATAATCCCACATGGATAACTAGAGTAAGACAAAGGAGGCCTATGAAGCATCACCCACAACAAAAGCCTTGCTAATGCAAAAGTTGGCTTTAGGGTGAAAATCGCCAGACTGATGTCATAGCTTCCTCCCTCACTCTAGTAGTGACAACGCTATTGATAATGGTGCTATGCCTTGTGGATCCTCTTTGGCTTGTGGCTCTTCTATATGTGATCTATTACAAATTTACAAGCTATCACTAAAGTGGCATTCCTTTTGGTGGGATTTTGTTCCACATTACTATTACTCTATTGTTGTCATATGCATGGAGATGGGGTTTGTGTATTGTGTATAAACCCCTACATGAATGACCTTGTCGAGACAAAATATGGTTTGGGAGCTAGATTTAAGGCGCAAGTCTCTGGGTTTAACGTGATTGAATGCATCTTTGCTCAATCTGGCACTGACATCACTTGTATCATGCCTTCTGGGCCTTGTCAAGACTGTCGTTGTTATCTGTGTGATGACTAAAGTGGCATGATCCATATGGTGGGATTTTGTTCCAATTTAAAATTTTAACTTACTCCTGTACTATTCATTTTAGTCCTACAAATCCTGATTAACACAAAATTTACTCCTACTAACTTTTAATGCTAACTTTACTCCTAACTTTTATTAATTTACTTTGCATATTTATGTTACAGCTCCATTTTACAGTCACCCATGGCCACATCCATTTCCTAACTTGTTATCGTTTCACTTGCCTGCTGTTCATCACTTTGCAGCATAATGCAATATGTTTCCTTCTCTTGATCACTTGTTGCCTCAAGTTCTCCTTAGAATCAACCAAATTAGAATGGTCCCAAACAATAATTCTAACCCACGACCAATATAGCTAGTTCAAGTAAAAAAAGTAGAATCATCAACTTTAGACTAACATAACTAAGATGAGTGAAACAGAGAAGAACCACCTTCGTCTGCGCTCACATGCACCATCAGATCTTCAGTGCATGTCCATGAGCTTTTGAAAACAATTTAGAAGGCTGAGAAACTTATCCGTCATTGAAATGCAGCAGGCGGTGCTACAAACAACAAAAGGAAATGACTTCGATTACACCTCTTTTACAAAAAATAGAAAATGACATTTCCATCTTCTATAGAATCACCTAAAACCAAACACCATTTTTGTAGCCTCTGGAAAAATATTTCACATGAGACTTGTAAAACTCGCGAAGCAACAAAAGGAAATATTATTAATTGGGCACATGGAAATGGGATGAAAATTTCTATCACGTTGCAATTAGGAAGCATCAAACGACACTTGACAAGAAATTATCCATGATATGCATATAACTATAATTTTTATACAACAATATTTCTATTTGGGCACCTATGGATGTACTCAACCATACAAGGGAAATAAAGAGAAAAAGACCACCTAGCTGGTTGTAAATTCTTCAGTGACCGAAAGGTGAATACAAGATCCTTCCTTTGAGCACATGAGACAACCATCCAGACAGATAACAAAGATTGAAAGAACTCCACTTGGTCGAATTCTTCAATGCCTGAAAAATAAGCGTTCAAATCAATAATAATTTCTTACCCTCCTTGCAAAATAGTATGTACAAAAACCCATTACAGTTGGTGAGATATTTTAGTGCCCTTTATTTGACATTCAGTGAGGCTATGATGTTAATCTATGCTGCATGTGAAATATTGCCAAATTTCTACACTGCAACCTTGCTAAAACTCTTGTAGAAAATAGATCCCCGCTTAATAACACACTATCCATCTTCGTTGTCATAATCATCTTCATCCTTATCAAAAATTATATTTGAGTGTACATGAAACTATATTGAATCTAGGGCTACATTATCTACATCAGAATGAGACCAATTAGGATATTTCTCTTCCTGTTTAATAGGAGGTTTCACAATTGGAACATCACTAGGAAATTCATCAGCCTCTTTAACAACATGCACATTTGCAATGTCACTAGGATCGTGTTCCAGTTTGACATAAGGTTGCATTGGCATGCTTGCAATAGCCCCACTCTCATCCAGCTCCATGTTAAGATCAAAGTCTCTTACCATAGGAGTGCTCCCCAAATTCACTGCTACCTTGGTCTCTCTTGTCTCAGTGTTAACATCAGTAAAAATTTCCAAAAATTTCTCCTGTTTCTCATTGTGCTCAGATGACAAATCTAGGTCTTCATCCTCAAACTTCTCAACTGTAATGCCATTTCTCCCACTTGACCCACCTCTTGATCCTTTGCCTCTACCTCTTCTTCCCCGTCCTCGTCCGCTTCCATTGTGTGCACCCTATTTTAGAAAAGGCCAAATATCTAGCAATTACTATGTTAGAACCCAGAGAAAATTGAGAATTTAGAAGCATAGAAAATACAAATAGCAACACATATGGATAACTCCATTCCTTGCAAAGAACAAATTTTTTATAAAAACAGTAAGTAGGTCATTACCATCCTGGCCCTCTTAACTTCATCCTCATCACTCTCATTTTCATCTCCTTCGTGAGCTTTTGTAAAGCAAAAGATAACGCATAGTCATTACAAGAAAAGGTAAAGTATATCTGATCTCTTGTAATTTTTCAAAATGTGCAAATTTTCCTAGACCTCTTTGCAATCACCAGGAAGAAAATATCTATATTTACCTCCTCCGCCCACCATTCCTCTCTTCACCAGTAGCAACAACTGAACCCCCCATGTCTGGGACCTTGTTCACTATCTCTCGTAATAAATAAAAAATAGTGTACCTGTGCACACATTTTTTCCTGCCAACCATTAACAAAAAAAGAAAAATATTAGTATATATACATAGTATAAACCATATTTTAACAGAATCTGTAGCCAATAGCTTAAAAGGATTTATCAACTTATTTATATAATGCGACTGGTAAACCACAAAAAGAAGCTATGCACAATCATGGTTTAAGGAAAAATAAAATAGACAGATCCTTGCAGGAATAAAATGCAGTGAAGTCTTCTTTATTTGCCTTGAAAGCAAGGTAGAAAACCTTGCAGACTACTTTTAGCACTTATCAACATAGCAAGACAATATATCAACATGGGGATAAGAAACTTACAAATGTGAAGCACTCACAGTCTTAGCACCCCTCTGAAGAGTTATTTCGTATGTTCGATCACAGAGGTCTTGTAAAAATAGCTCCAAAGATTTTGCTGCAAAAGACAGACAGGTAGATGAAATATATTTATCATACCACAGAGAAAGCATTCTCACCAATTCAAAATATAATATTAGTCCTGATCAATTCAAAACAAAACAAAAAGAACGGACTCAATAAAGATAACCATTTACAAAAAAAAACTCTGTAAATATGATAAGAAACCTTTTTGTGGATGTTGTTCAGATGAATCATACAACTTTTGATTTCCCTAGCTCTAATATCAAGCCCCTGAATATCAAATATTTATTTTCTGTAGCATATCACAATATCTTGAATCTCACACACATAACTAACAATATGTAACTATGGCAAACTGTAAGTGCTGATAGTTAAAACTTAAGACAGATGTAGCATACCTTGCATCATTAGAATATTTGGTAAACTATATCTACCATTTGTTTCTTAAGTTACTAATGAGTGTAAAAATAACTTGGAAATTAATGTCCCCTTGGCCTTGTTCCCAAAATGTCTCCATATATATGGTAACTTGGATAATCTAGAAATCCTTTTTATTTCTTGTACCCTTTAAATGCTTAGTCTAATATTTGATGAATTGCTTGCAAGTTGCATGTATTTAAAGTTTGAAATCTATTAGTCTTTAGGTGATGCAATAATACAATAAACCTTATGCAAACCTGCATACCATTCTTTGGCATGTAAAAGAGCATCTAGCAACCGTAGTGTTTCTCTGCTACAGAACAATAAACAAAGCACTAACCAAATATGTCTTTAATTAATGTGGAATAAAACTCTCATCAAGGGATCTGCAACTATCGTTTAGTAAGATTTAATTTAATAAGGCATCACAAGACAAACACAAGAAAGAAACCTACAAAGCACAAAGCCATTTCTAAAAAATGTTAATACCAGAACGAGTGAGGATGATATCATGGCAACGCAAGGAATTGCACCCCAAGGATAGCTTCCAAAACAACAAAGTTTTGGTACATGAATCACCCATATCTTAAATTTGTTTTCAAAGTGGGATTATTAAGCATCACAAATTAAATGACAACAGGTACGGAGCATCAAACGAACAAGATCATGATTACTAAAACTAATAAATTGTTTCCAAAGACGAATTTTGAAACAAAAATTCCATCACTTCATTATGCATAATACAATACAAGGAATCAGGTGAGTAATACAGGGCAGGATGGGATGTTGAAAAATCACTAAAGACATTTTGATGGCATACATGATACAACCAATACAGAATGTATATTACTCAGAGTGTGTATATATTGTTGGGAGTATTTATTCATCACCATCATGAGAGTGTTACTGCAATCGCAGAATGTGGGGGAGCTTGCGAACGTGGCACAGTTGACTGGATGTGACGCCGTGAAACTGATTGCTTTGCTCGTCAAAGCGGTCAGCACTGCACGAATGCATAAAAATAACTGTTGTTATTTAGCACAGCACTTGAAGCTGATAGGGAACTTGCTAGACCAACTGAAGATAACGGAGTTGAAAAAATATCTTGAAATTAGAGAGCCTCTGGACCAGCTGGAAAATATTCTGAAATTAGAGAGCCTCTGGAGCAAAGATGGAAAATATCCTGAAATTAGAGAGCCTCTGGAGCAACAAAGGATTGCGGACTTTGGATATATTCTACGTGGAAAACTATAGAGGAGCTGCGTACAAGACTACAGAGTGTAGTCAAGGTCTGAGAAGGAGAACTAGTAGGAAAAATTAAGGATTTCCCACTATAAATTGGGCTAAGCTTTTACAAACCCTATTCAAGGCCTTAATACCTAAATCCTGCAAATTGGGTATGGAAGTGGCAAAATCCTCCAAAAGATTACATTTATTGACAAACCCTACAAACCCTAGATTTGAAATTTATTCATGTGGTTAGTCAGGGTTCCTTAACTAGGTTTTTAAGGAATTTGGAGGCACTGTAGATCTCAGTCCTACAACTGATTCATACATTTAGAAATATTTAAGTGTTTAACGTGTTTGAAAAGCGAGAAACGAGAGAAAGGAGGAGAGCACCGAACCTGAGCTTTGGATTTTTTTTCCTGAGCACTTCATTCCAGACTCTGCACATCATGGATGCTGAGAGAAAATGAGAGAAAATCCTACGGTCACACTAGCTATGTTAAGATGACGAGGGAAAACAGTTACTGTGGCTCATGACAATCTCCATTCTGCTCAACAAAAAAGTTATTGTGGCTTATGGAAATCTCCACCCTGCTCTCCAGTTTTTCCCCTTTGGTTATGGGCTCCCAACGGACAATAGTTACTGTAGCTAATGGAAATCTCGTTTGGTTATGGGCTCCCGCCATGGAAATCTCCACAATGCTCTCTAGTTTCCCCCTTTGATTATGGTGAAGGGCTCCCACCATGGCAATCTCCACGATGCTCTCCAGTTTCCCCCTTTGATTATGGGCTTTCGCCAGACAACAGCTTATGGCAATCTCCACGTTGCTCTCCAGTTTTCCCCTTTGGTTATGGGCTCCCGCCATATCAATTGAACGAGTAGAAACTAGTTTTCCGGCTCCCGCCAGATCAATTGAGCGAGTAGAAACCAATTTTCGGGCTCCCGCCAGATCAATTGAGTGAGTTTCATTTTTCCAAAGGGATATCAGAAACTTGAATGTATTGCACAAATTATTGAACAAGTATAAGAAAATACATGTACACGACTTGAAAATTAGTTTGAAATAAAACAACTTTATTTCGTGTAAAATATATAAAGTTTGTTAGAGTTGTAGTGAATTAGATTTTTTCATATTGCATTTTTTATATTCATTATTATTATGACAAAGGTTAATGCATATTTAATATTAAAATTTATGTGTAACGAGTGGAAATATGGTTAGAGGATGTTTTTATTTCTTATTTTTATCATTAAATTTTAGGGTGACATCATATCCATAATCATCAATAAAATAAATATAAGTAATATTGAGAAATCATGTTGGGATGAAGAGATTTTTGACAAATGGTGGTGTGCTTATTATTTGGGATCATTTTCATTAATGGTTTTTCTACTGGGATTTTTTTTTTATTTTCACCTATGGAATGGTAAGTTTATATTTTAAGCACAAGATAAACTAGATAAAGTGATGAGTGACATTGATTTTCATCATTTATAGTTCATGCAATATATCACAAAAAAGGTCATTTTCATAGTTCGTGTAATATATCACAAAAAATGTCATTTGCATGTTCACCCACTTTTTTAGTGATTTTGCATAGAAGAACATAAAATATTGACAATTGGTTGCCATAATATATATGTAAAGGATCTATTATACATGTAAATATGTAGGTGGTTTTTAAAGACCGAAATATATGGAAGAGCCATTTACCTTCAGGACTAAGATATTTATTGAAGAAAATGTCGATATGGATGCCCATGACTATGGACTACTTCCATTTTGTACAAGATGTCATATCTACACTATTGCAAAATTGGGTGTTAATTTAGTTTAGTCTATGTTGGGATACATGTTTCATCATATCATAGGAGAAACTCCTAAGAAAATGAGGGTAGAAGGCAGAGATCTCACACCAAGTCCAAGGTTTGTTAATTTCATGGTCTCTCATTTGGATTCCATTTCCATTCCTCAATTTAATACTTATATTAATAAATGAAAACCACTAAACTAACATGATAATGTATTTGGAATTTACTTGCAAAAAAAAAAACTTCTGGTTTGCCCTTTTTTCGTAATGAAAGTAGATTTCTTTCTCTAGACTAGCCCGACTTAACCAAAAAATAAATGTATAATTTCAATGCAAATATGATAATAGCCAACCTCAATTTAATTTTTTCTCTTTATATGGTGTCACTTGTGTAATTTGAATTGATATATTAAATTTATTGGAGTGTCTTTACTAATCCTAATAGGTAGAACTAGTGGATTGCAATTCCAGTATGAACAAATATCATTCCACTATAGAGATTTAAATATTTATAAGACATTAGTAGATCTTAGTGTTTGATATGTTTCTCAAGAAAGGAGCCTATTGGAAAAACTGGAAAAACAAAATGCATCATGTATAAAACAATTTCCATGCACACCATAGAACTAAACTACTTCAATAATATTTATCCTCATGTCATTGATAAAATTTCCCATTATTGACTAATTGATATTGTGATTGTTAAGTTATTTGATAAATTGGAATATATCATCCACTAATTATACGTGATTTTTATTTCAATGTTTTTAATAATAAAGTGTCAAAGGTTTAGTTAAGATTGAGAGGAAATAAGGATTAATTCAATCGGTAAATGCTCTTACAAAAGAGTTCGCAGAGCTCTCAATACAAAATATTATTAATTATTTTAGGGTTACTAGTTGGTATTTTAGTTTCTAGTTACTATTGTGCTCCATTTGAAGACAAAGAAAGGTAAACCTATGGGGACTGAAAATGTACCATCCTCCCTTCTAACTTTTAATACATTCGTGAGTGAGGGAAAATATTCTTTGAAAAATGAAATAAACAATAATTCATTTACTAAGTAATAGACAAATATTAATAATATATAAGATATATATGAGAAATATAATGGAGCAATTTGTAACACCCACTCCCTAACCATTTTATGTACCAACGCATCGAGTGATGGCATGTCACTGCCCCAATTTCCTTGTATCAAGTGACATCATAATAAATAGATGCAAAGTTCAGTTGTACAACTAACATCGTTGGCACTCTACAATCTTGTCTATATGTTCACCAAAGTAGATAAAATTACCAGAAATACCTTATGTAGTAGTTTATGAAAAAAACCTCAATAAAATATGTAAAGAAGGAAAATTAATGTCACTTATAAATTATAGACCCCACTCAATGTAGATCGTCACCAGCTCAATTCACTAGGACACCATTTCAAATAAAATAGATTATCGAATCATCACCAACCAATATCCTTCAGAAAATCTCATCAAGGAAACAATCGACAAAGATCTTCAATGACAACACAAACCATTAATGGATTGTCCCTCATATAATTAATGAACAACTTGGAAAATAAATATCCCCCTAGACCAATTAATGACCCCAAGAGACTCCTTTGTGATGAAATTCAAATATTTTGCCAACTCCACCAACCAAAATGAATGCACTTACATAACAGTAAAGATCCTCGAAAATCCCTTGATCAACCAATCCCAAACTAATGAGGAGCATGAATATCCACAGGAGCAAAGGTTCGAAATAAATACCACATAAAACAACCAGCTAGTGCATCTCAAATAGACCACAAAGAAGACCAAAAAGTAGTAGCTAAGATCCTCGGAAATCCCCCAATCGACCAATCCCAAACCGGAGAAGGAGAAGGAAGATCCACATGAGAAAAGGTTCAGAATAAAGACCACATAAACAACCAACCAGTGCATTTCAAATATACCACAGAGTAAACCAATAGCTAGAGTGGAAAACAAATTTTTATTAGTGTACCTTGAAACAAAAAAATAGTAGAGATACTTGAGATCATCCGGAAGCAACATAAAAACTGAATCTAGCTCAGATAATTATGCTTAGACATATTAGACCCAACAACACCAACAACTGCACCAACGAAGGCTACATTTAATCCATCTACCTCCACACCTCAAACCAAAATTACTACCCTTGTGAATTTTATGACTAATGCTTCCATAATCCAATCGTTTATCCTCAGTGTTTTCTTCTCAAAAAATTTGTTGTAGATATTTTTAAGTGGGTCTATTGTCTGCTAACGGATATTCTGTAATTTTCCTCCACCATCCTTGTAGAAATTATGGTGTAAATTTTCAACTAATTGTGAAGTTTTAATCAAAATATCATCAACTACTAATCACTAGTTAAAATAAAATCATCAACATATAAGGCAATAATAAGGTATTTACCATCTACCAAGATGTGATCGAGGTTTGCATCTGCTTCACTTATGGTGAAGCCCAAACCAGTGAAATAATTATCGATCTTGGTGTACCAAGCACGAGGTACTTGTTTGAGACTGTACAATGCTTATTTGAGTCTGCACACATGAGAATCCCGATCAAATGTCTCAAGAAATTTTGTTTGCTCGATGTACACCTCCTCCTCAATAACCCCATTGAGAAATGTTATTTTTACATCCATCACGTGGATCTTCCACCCCATCTACGTAGCCAGAGCAAGAATTGATCTAATGGATGAGTACCTTGCTATATGAGAAAAGGTCTCCTCATAGTCAATATCCTCAACTTGAGAGCACCCCTTGGCCACAAATATGGCCTTATACTTCTCTATGCTTCTGTCTGCTACTGGCTTCACCTTGAATATCCATCTCGAACCCACTCTTGATTTATATGATGGTATTGCGACCACTTCCCAAACGTTGTTCTTTACAATGGATGGTATTCCTCCACCATTCCATCAACCCATATAGGTTTCTCTATTTCTTCCTCTAAATAGGATGGCTTAGTCTCTATAAGCTCAGCCATAAGATCCATGTAGCCAGTGTACCTGTCAGGCGACCTTGTTTTCCTGCGAAAATTTTAAGGAGCTCCCACATTCTCCCTAGCATCTTGCACAAGTATATCAGCTTCCCTCGTTCTTTTTCTACCTTCTTTGGATGGTTTTCCTTGAGTGAATGTCTCCGCTCTCTACTCCTCAATATTTTTTTTGCTCCACAACCTCATGAGGCTTCTCCTTTGGAGCTAAAATATCCTCTTTTGGTGGGATCGAAAGATCCCTCTCAAGAGAGCACCACATCGTGTTCTCCTCATTAAAATTTACATCTCTTCACACAACTATCATTATGAGGGATGGAAAGTACACACGATAGTTGTGGGGAGTTTTTGTGTAACCCATAAACACAACGTATTTTTTTTTTTAGTTCTCCAACGATGGAAGTGTAAGAACCAATGCTTGGAGGTGACATATAATGGATTGACTGATATTGAATAACTAAGGGAATAAGGTGCCATGGAGGAAGCATGTGTATTAAAGAGGGGAAAATTGGATTTTAATCAAAATGCAATAATTAAGAAGTGGTGGATGAATAGAACGAAGGGGATTCTCATCACAATTCGTTGGTAATGAAAATGGGTATTAGTGAGGATGGAAACATAAAGGCGCAACTAAAAGAGTTCAAAAGGTTTCAAAGGTGTCAAGAGAATACCAAACATTTGTTCAAATAAGGGGATTTAATAATTGGAAAGAGATTGGAGAGAAGAATAGGTGGGGAGAACATGTCTAGAAATTTGGAAGAGAAAAAAGAAGTGATGGCACAAGGAGGTGAGCACGTTCAGCTAGGTGGATCATGATTGAATAAAAGTAAGCCTTGGCTTGTAAGGTATTGATTAGCCTATGGAGAGATATATAATCACATAGAAAGAAGAGGAATAAACACTTAATAATGTGTTCTAATTGTTTGAGCTAGAGGAATGTCAAGTAGTATACATGATATATCCTAAGAAAAGTGGACCTAGTCCAAACCAACCACCCTATGAATTTTAAAATCCTAGAGGTAATCCCAACTTTTTATTCTACTTTTGACTTGAAAGCACCTTTTCTTAGTAGTTTTGGATATAGTAGTAGTGAAAAAAAATGAAGGTGGGAATAAAAGTAGAAGTGGCATATGTTATGTTTGAATTTTAGTTCAAGTGGGGGAGAAGGCCTAATTATTCAAACATGTCCATAAGGTTTTATCTTGGTGAAAAACCCAACCAATGATATGGTTATAGTAGTTCTAAGAACTTTATGAAGGGTGATGGTGATGAAAAACCACATCGATTCTTATGTGGATTCATTTGGAGGGTGAAAAGGATTGTAGTGCTAGTTTCTAAGTTGATAAAGTTCCTAACCACATTGCGGGGGAATCTTCTCTAATGGTGCATGAAGTTTATATAGATTTATCCCTAGGGTGCAGCTAAGACCTTAGACAAATTAAAGGCGATATTTATATCTAATTTATAGAGGCTAAACATTGAACAAAAAAAAATAACTAAGCTGAAGGAGATTAAACAAATGGTTGGAGAAAGTTCTCACGAGTATGATGAAAAATTACAAAACTTGATCAAAAAACTCTCTTATACTCTCCATGAAACTCAATACAAATAATGATCCATTCAAATTTTGTTGCTCTTTAATAGTGTACCATTAATTCAATAGTCATGGGTGACATAGAGGGATGCCTTATCTTAGGCCATGAGGATAGAATCTTGTAGGGTGAACATCCATTTTACTAAAAAAATTCATGCTTGGTAGGATCTAAGAGAGAATTATGTAAGGAGTTCCTTCTAGGTAAAGGACATTGGTATTAATATTGTTAAAGGGGGTGGCCTACAAGGATACATAGGTAGTTATTGATGCAAGATCATAATTTCAACAATTTATTTCAAAATTTGTATTTTTCCTTGAGAAGGTCTTAGAGATTTATAGAAGAGGAAGTTGGTTTCCTTGTTGCCCTATAATTTTGTAGAATTTCTAATAGGATAGGAAAGTTTAGTAATTTTAAGTATAAGTTAAGATGTCGTTTGATTTTTAAGGCCTCCTAGTAATTAGGAAAGTTGAGTCTTATGATTAGGATTACTTGTGGCATCCTATGTATTTTTCAAACTCCAATACACAAAGGCAAATACGTGGAGGATATTTGGGGGAAATGTGATTGTCCATAAAATTTAGATCGGACTTTGGGACCTTGAAGCTCTTTTCCTTTGACCCTACTAGTTCTTAGAGGTTTTATTTGGAGCAATTAGCAGGAAAAAGCACAATATGCCCAAGAATATTAGTGTTGGAGTACTTATGGTTTGGGAGAAAGGATAAATGGTTCTAGGAGCTAAGGGGTTTAAGGGTTTAGGAGCAAGCGGTTAAGGGTACAGGGTAAAGGGTTATGGATTATGGGGTTTAGGCATTAGGGGGTCGAGGTATAGTGGGTTTAAGGGTTAAAGGTTAATGTGTTAGTGGTAAAGGGATTTAGGGTTAACGATTAACCATCAAGGGCATATATGTCAGGGGATTTAGGGGTTAAGTGCCTAAGGGTTATAATATTTAGGTCTCAGTAGGTTAATGGGTTAGGGGTTAATGAGTTTAGGGGCTAGGGGTTATGGGTTAAGGGTCAAGGTTTAATAGGATATTGGATCAGGGTTTATGGGGTTCAAGGATTATAAGTTAGGGGTTAGGGGTTAAGGGGTTAGAGGCTTTGGGTTTAAGGGATCAAGGGGTCCATTTGTTATGAATTATGAGTGTAGGGGTTAAGGGATTGTGGCTTTTGGTTTAAATGGATAGGGAATTTATTAGTTATGGTTTAAGTGCGTATGGGTTGTGATAATGTGGCCCCTAATCCCATTGTCACAACTATTGGGGGTTCACCTATAAATTTCTCTCATTGCCTTACCTATAATGTGTCTTGGAGCTATTAGATGTCATTTCATTGAGCTACAATGATAGGTGAGAGCTATACATAACTCACTATAGGTGTTTCAAGAGGCTATTATTCTATTGGCTACAGAATTTTACTCTTTTTATTTGTAACTTAGTGAAATGGAAAAGATGTGGAGACAATCTCCATTATTCTTATTTCACCGGGCCATGTAAAATAAATGAAGCAAATAGTCTCAACCCCTTGGAGAAGGAAATTTGAGAACAATAATTAGCATTAACAAACAAAGAATCCAATGAGTTAAGCTTAGAGGGGTCTCCCTTTGTAAACAAGCATCCATAATCTTGTTAGAGTTAGTATGATTATTTACTAGAAGTTGAGTAGTCCTCACATCACCAACCACATCCAATAGAAAGGTACCAACCCTTATAATAAAAATGATTTCTCTAAATAAGTTTTATTTAATACCACTAATATCATCTTATGAATGTTTTAAAATATGATTTAGAAAGTACATTTCCATACATGTGTGAAAGAAACAATCCATTTGGTTAGCAAAAAGAACTCTTTTTGAAGACATCAAGAAACCCCCTTGAAGGAGATAAGAAGGGTTTGAAACCATGGAAAAAAATTATTTATATATTTTCCATCACATGTCAAACCAAGTGAACAAACACGCACATATATCATGTTGCTAAGAATGAAGTGTTTTGATTAGAGTTAAAGTTGTTATTTTAGTTTGTTGTCTTTTTTTGTCTTTTAGAGTACGAATATTTTTGGTCTACTTTGCTGAGGCAGTTTGGCTTCAAATATTCAAGGAATATGTGAGCTAATATAAGACCATATTGTAATATTTGAAATAACATGATGAACTACTTAACACAATTTATGGTGTTAGATTGATTGAGATGTTTATTTTTGGATGAATAGATTTACATCTATTTAGCCAATAGACAAAACTCATTAAGCATTGTTGCAAGTATGTTATTGACATGTTGAAGTGTCATTGAGACTTAGATGTATAAGATTTAGAATTGTATGTTGTCACCTATCCAGGTGTGATGATACCTTGTGGAGGTAGGCAAAATTTCGATTTTTTTAACTCTTGGAAATATTCTATACGGTCTTGAGAGAATTTCAACCTTTTAAATAAAATTATAAACACATGTACATAAATGCAATAATTACTAATTTATTTGGGGGTGACTCAACAAATTGTAGCATGTTGGCTTGTTGAATTTGTTAGTAAGTCAGGGTTTGATAAATGTGTAACCTTCACTGGGATTTATTGCAGTTGTATGTGTTTTAGAGAAGCCAGTTTGGAGTGGTGGTTATGTTTCCTTTATTTAATTTGATTTCTTTGGTTCTTATTCTTGTGCATGCCCACTGTGGTATATTCTCGTTTGCAAATATTTTCTTATTTTGTACTAAAAAATTTATTGTTGCATCCTTGAAAAAGTTGCACAATTGTCCTGATTTATCTTTGCAATACCTTGAGTTGTCTCGCTTCTTTCAATTGGGCTAGAATTTTCCACCTCAAGAGGGTTGTTAGTTGTTGTCTAACTAAATTGTTACAACATTTTTTCTTGTTTTATTTATTTATTTATTCTTCAAGGATGTGTTTCCTTTAAACTCTAGAAGAAGCATTACAAGTGGCTTGATTATAGTAGTCATCAGAAAATGTCTGTGATCATGGGCAAGACAACCCTCAGAAGGTGAAATTTGGGTGTGTTATACCTATGGAAAACTTTGGATAGCATCCAATTAGATATGTTATATGTATTTCACACTTAGGAGATTGAAGACCATACTGTTGCACATAAAAATTCACTACTCCTCAAATATCAGGGTAAGTGCAAGAGTATTTAGTGAATATTGTTTAGTCACATGATACAACTATCCCACAACTCTACAGTAGAGAGACCAACATGGAAAAAAAAACTTAAAATCGATCAATGCACTCACTTTCATGGGAAGTTGATGAACATTTTGATTTTCTTATATAATGCACTTTTACCCACATTTGGAGATCACACGCAAATGGTATTCATAATAAAGTTTTCTGGGTGAAGAAATTCATTTTTCCTGAAAGATCAAGTTACGTAGCTATAATGTCTCGTGTTTTTTCGTACATCCGACCAGAAACATATGTTGCAAGAATTTTGAAGGAAATCCCACTCAAATTATCAGAGAATCTCCAGGGGATCTCATTAAAAAACTATATTTCTCCTTATATATTGATTATTCTTTCTCTTCACTGTGTTTTATAGATAAATTCATTTCAATTCATTCATATCAGATATACTCTGGTTGCTGGTTCCAATTTAAAGGTCGAGTTCTCAACATTGTTTGTTGTTCTTTATTTGGAAAGTGCTTGTGGTTTGAAGAGGTTGCAAGATATGGGAATCTCAAATAGTTGTTGATCGGGCTAATGCAAGTTTTATAGGTAGAATGTGCGGCTTAAATCCCCAATGTCTCAAATTTGGCTGCGCATTTAGGAGGTAGAATGATCATCCTTCACCCACATTTATCATGAGCACAATCAACTAGCAGATAAGCTCCTCGAGGAGGCATTCAAGTATCCAGCTGATGAATTATCAACAATATCAAGGTTGTGCCACACCCAAAAAAAAGGAAACTCACAAAATTTAAGCTAAAAACAACCCCTACTCCTGAAGCTGACAACTTGTCTCCCTCAAGGACCATTGCATTTTCCTTCATTAGGAAATACTTCCTCAACAACTCACTCAACTGCATCATTTCTATACCCCCAACAATCTATTTATGTTATTGTGCCCATAACATTTTTCGAATAATCTGATGTTTCATATCGGTGAATTTCAAATGCCAATTTAATATTTGAAAACAAAATTTGCATCCCTTGTACCTAATGATCCTTCTTCGTTGAATATTTTCTTGAATGGAATTTTGTTTACTAATTTTTATCATTTAATTATTTCTTATATGTCAAGATTCTTCTCTATTTCATGACTTACAGTGTTTCCTTTGCAACATCTAGTGCAATTGCTAGTTTAAATTTTTTCACATATTTAAAAAAATAAACAATTTTAGTTCATGGAATGTAACTCAATTGACAATCACCTTGTTATGAAGTATTATGTTAAAACATGACATTCAAATTTCAAATCCCCTTGAGTGGCCAACCAAAAAATAATATATTTTTTATCTATTTATTTATTATATTTTTAGAATGTGGTTTAATGAAAAAAGAAATAAATATAATAAAAAGGAAATAAATTAAATTTTATGTGGCTTGAATATCTATTTTCAAAAATAAAAAATATAGTTATCCATTATCCACTCATGGAATTTCAATGCAATAAGGTAACTGGGATAAAGTTGATGGCATTGGAGTTGGTAGTTTAAGACTGTCACAAGGGCATCCAAGACAACCATGACCTGATTGAAGAAGTGGAAAACAAGTTGGCAGTCCACATTGAGGAATATATCAATTCATTTTCGACTAAACTAGATATATAACCGTGGCTCTCTCTACTCATAGTATTTCATTGAGATTGTGTTAGGTATCTGTTATTAACCTATGCCTATGTCTATTTAAATGGATACTATATTGATAGTCCAAAAATGAGGCATTTTGGATTGTCTATAGTTTGTACTAGTTCTGAAAAACAACTAGCAGCAATTAATCTCTTTGGCTGCAAAAATTATTCTACTTGTTGTGTTGGGGAGTTTCTCTCAGGAAATTTATGGATAACCCGACATATTTTTTATATACATACTGTGTAGAACCTTTATAAATCTACCTTTCAAATCAACGTCAACCCAATGCAACAACATTTTCCCCACAAAAAGCACAAGATCAAGCCAACATGTGTGTTGTGTGCATTTAAAGAGATGGATAGGTAGGTTTACCCTTACGAGAACATGGCACCTTAAAATCCGACCACAATTGGTGAGTGCAAGCATTTGCAAAATGGCATCATGAGTGGAGCCTTTTCCAAAAGAGATTATTCATTTACATTACAATATATACAACATGTAGTTAGCGTTCCATCCATGTTAGCACACACACCTGATGGTATCAGTCCTTAAACTGGTACAAAAAAAATGGTTTTATATATTCACATACGGGACAGTCACAAGATGTCAACAAAATCACATACTTATCGAAATCCTCAACTAGGAATATGCTAAATTGCTTCAAAATGTGCTTGTAACTAGGTAGGCATCAAAGACAATCATTGCAATGGGTTAAGGGGACCTAAGAGAGAATTATGTAAGGAGTTCCTTCTAGGTAAAGGACATTGGTATTACTATTGTTAAAGGGGGTGGCCTACAAGGATACATTGGTAGCTATTGATGCAAGAGCATAATTTCAACAATTTATTTCAAAGTTTATAGTTGTCCTCTAAAAGGTCTTAGAGATTTATAGAAGAGGAAGTTGGTTTCCTTGTTGCCCTATAATTTTGTAGAATTTCTAATTTCATATTTGGGATATGAAATTTTAGTAATTTTAGGCATAAGTTAAGAAGTTGTTTGATTTTTAAGGCCTCCTAGTCATTAGGAAAGTTGATTCTTATGATTAGGATTACTTGTGGCATCCTATGTATTTTTCAAACTCCAATACACCAAGGAAAATATGTGGAGGAAATTTGGGGGAAGTGTGATTGTCCATAAAATGTAGATCAGATTTGGGGAACTTGTAGCTCTTTTCCTTGGACCCTACTAGTTCCTAGAGGTTGTATTTGAAGCCGTTAGTAGGAAAAAGCATAATATGCCCAGGAATATTAGTGTTGGAGCACCTGTGGTTTGGGAGAAAGGATAAGGGGTTCTACGAGTTAAAGGGTTTAAGGGTTTAGGAGAAAGGGGTTAAGGGTAAAGGGTAAAGGGTTAGGGATTATGGGATTTAGAGATTAAGGGGTTGAGGTATAGGGGGTTTGAGGGTTAGAGGTTAATGGCATAGTGGTTAAGGGATTCAGGGGTTAAATATTAACCCTCAATGGATTACATGTCAGGAGATTTAGGGGTTAAGTGCCTAAGGGTTATGGTATTTAGGTGTCAGCGAGTTAAGGGGTTAGGGGTTATGGGTTAAGGGTCAAGGTTTAAGAGGATATGGGATTAGGATGTATGGAGTTAAAGGATTCTAAGTTAGGGGTTAGGGGTTAGTGGCTTTGGGTTTAAGGGATCAAGGGGTTAATTTGTTATGAGTTATGGGTGTAGGGGTTAAGGGATTGTGGCTTTGGGGTTAAAGGGATAGGTATTTTAGTGGTTAGGGGTTAAGTGTGTATGGGTTTTGATAATGTGGCCCCTAATCCCCTTGTCAAAACTATTGGGGTTTCCCCTATCAATTTCTCTCATTGCCTTACTTATAGGTCCCCTAGCCCCTATGCCATAAGGCCCTAAGGCTCCTTCTCATTCTCTAATGTTAGGATTATAGATCTCAGTAAACCATGCTCGAACCTCTCACTTCTACCCATCCATGCTACCCTTATGTCCCCTTGCCCCATTCAATACACCAAAAGATCCCCCTCCCCCAAAATTCATGATAATTGAACATTTGGAGGCGATAATTTAACAACAACTTCACAACTAGTCCATTTATAATGGTGTCTTGAAGCTATTAGATGTCATTTCATTGAGCTACAGTGATAGGTGAGAGCTATGCATAGCTCACTAAAGGTGTATCAAGAGGCTATTAGTCTAATGGCTATAGAATTTGACTCTTTTTATTTGTAACTTAGTGAAATGGAAAAGATGTGGAGACAATCTCCATTCTTCTTCTTTCACCGGGCCATGTAAAATAAATGAAGCAAATAGTCTCAACCCCTTGGAGAAGGAAAGTTGAGAACAATAATTAGCATGAACAAACAAAGAATCCAATGAGTTAAGTTTAGAGGTGTCTCCCTTTGTAAACAAGCATCCATAAGCTTGTTAGAGTTAGTATGAATCTTTACTAGAGGTTGAGTGGTCTTCACATGACCAACCACATCCAATTGAAAGTTACCAACCCCTACAATAAAAATGATGTCTCCAAATAAGGTGTAGTTAATATCAATAATATCACCTTATGAATCTATTACAATATGATTTCGAAAGTAAGTTTCCATAAATGTGTGAAAGAAAAAATCCATTTGGTTAGCAAAAGGAAGTCTTTTTGAAGACCTCAAGAAACCCCCTTGAAGGAGACAAGAAGGGTTTGAAACCATATAATACAAGTCGATCTATGAACCCTATTTCTTATGTGTTCTATGCATGTATTTGTTCACTCGGTTTGACATGTGATAGAAAATATATGAAGCCTTCTTTTCCACGTATCATCTTCATTAGATATCATGTTGCTAAGAATGAAGTGTCTGGATTAGAGTTAAAGTTCCTATTTTAGTTTGTTGTCTTTTTTTTGTCTTTTAGAGTACAGATCTTTCTAGTCTACTGTGCTAAGAAAATTTGGCTTTCAAATATTAAAGGAATATGTGAGCTAATATGAGACCATATTGTAATATTTTAAATTACATGATGAACTATTTAGCACAATTTATGGTGTTGGATTGATTAAGATGTTTATTTTTGGATGGATCGATGTACATCTCTTTAGCCAATAGACAAAACTCATTAAGCATTGTTGCAAGTATGTTATTGACATGTTGAAGTGCCATTAAGACTTAGAGGTAGAATATTTAGACTTGTATGTTGTCACCTATCCGGGTGTGATGATACCTTGTGGAGGTAGGCAAAATTTCAATTTTTTTAACTCTTTGATATATTATATACTCTCTTGAGAGAATTTCAATCTTTTCAATAAAATTACAAACAAATGTACATTCATGCAATAATTACTAATTGATTTGGGGGTGACTCAATAAATTGTAGCATGTTGGCTTCTTGAATTTGTTATTAAGAGTTAATTAGGGCTTGATAAATTTGTAAGCTTCGATGGGATTTATTGTGGTTGTATGTGTTTTAGAGAAGCGAGTTTGGAGTGGTGGTTGAGATTCCTTTATTGACTTCTATTTCTTTGGTTCTTCTTCTTGTGCATGACCACTATGGTATCTTCTCGTTTGCAAATAATTTCTTATCATGTACAGAAAAATTTCTTGTTGCATCCTTGAAAAAGTTGCGCAATTGTCCTGATTTATCTCTATAATACCATGATTTTTCTCGCTTCTTTCAATTGGGTTAGAATTTTCCACCTCAAGAGGGTTGTTATTTTTTCTCTAACTAAATTTTTAAAACATTTTTTCTTTTATTTATTTATTTTTTCTTCAAGGAGGTGTTTCCTTTAAACTCTAGAAGAAGCATTGCAAGTCGCCTGATTATAGTTTTCATCAGAATTTGTTTGTGATCATGGGAAAGATAACCCTCAGAGGGTGAAAATTGGGTATGTTATACCTATGGAAAACTTTGGCTAACATCCAATTAGATATGTTATACATAGTTCACAATTAGGAGATCGCAGACCATACAATTGCACATAAAAATGTAGTACTCCTCAAATATCAAGGTAAGTGCAAGATTATTTATTGAATATAGTTTAGTCACATGATACAACTATCCCACAACTCTACAATAAAGAGGCCAACATGCAACAACAAACTTAAAATCGATCGATGCACTCACTTTCATGGGAATTTCATGAAAATTTTTATTTTCTTATATAATGCAATTTACCCACATCTTGAGATCACACAAAAATGGTATTCATAATAAAGTTTTTTGGGTGAATTAATTCATTTTTCCTGCAAGATCAAGTTACGTAGCTTTAATGTCTCGTGTTTTTTCGTACATCTGACCGGAAACATACCTTGCAGGAATTTTGAAGGAAATCCCACTCAAATTATCAAAGAATCTCCAGGTGATCTCATTAAAAAAGTATGTTTCTCCTTATATGTTGATTATTTTTTCTCTTCACTCTGTTTTGTATATAAATTCATTTCAATTCATTCATATCAGATATACTCAAGCTCCCAGTTCCAATTTAAAGGTCGAGTTATCATCATTGTTTGTTGTTCTTTAGTTGGAAAGTGCTTGTGGTAATTTGAAGAGTTTGCAAGAGATGGGAATCTCAAATAGTTGTTGACCGGGTTAATGCAAGTTTTATAAATAAAATGTGCGGCTTCAATCCCTGATGTCAAAAATTTGGCCGCGCATTCAGGAGCTAGAATGGTCATCCTTCACCCACATTTATCATGAGCTCAATCAACTAGCAGATAAGCTCTCCGAGGAGGCATTCAATTAGTAGCCAAATGATGAATTATCAGCAAGATCAAGGTTGTGGCACACCCAAAAAAAAGGCAACTCGCAAAATTTAAGCTAACAACAACCCCTACCCATGAAACTGACAACTTGTCTCCCTCAAGGACCACTGCATTCTCCTTCATTAGGCAATACTTCCTCAACAACTCACTCAACTGCATCATTTCTATACCCCCAACAATCTATTTATGTTATTGTGCCCATAACATTTTTCGAATAATCTGATGTTTCATAGGTGAATGTCAAATGCCAATTTACTATTTGAAAACCAAATTTTCATCCCTTGTACCTAATGAGCCTTCTTCATTGAATATTTTTTTGAATGGTGTTTTGTTTACTAATTTTTATCATTCAATGATTTCTTATATGTTAAGATTCTTCTCTATTTCATGACTTACAGTGTTTCCGTTGCAACATCTGGTGCAATTGCTAGTTTAAATTTTTGCACATATTTAAAAAAATAAACAATTTTAGTTCATGGAATGTAACTCAATTGACAATGACTTTGTTATGAAGTTATATTATGTTAAAACATGAGATTCAAAGTTCAAATCCCCTTGAGTGGCCAACCAAAAAATAATATTTTTTTTATCTATTTATTTATTATATTTTTAGAATGTGGCTTTAATGAAAAAAGAAAAAATTTATAACATAAAAGAAATAAATATCATGACATGATCAAATTTCATGTGGTTTGAATATCTATTTTTAAAAATAAAAAATATAATTATCCACTATCCACTCATGGATATTTCAATGCAAACTTCCTAATGCTAATGATTTTGTCTTAATTCCTAACTATCTTAAATGGGTTTCGTCTTAATTTTCATTGTCTTAAGTTGCCATTGTCTTAAATATAAGTTTTGTCTTAAATATTTTTGTCTCAAAGTGCTTTTGTCTTAAATATTTTTGTCAAATTGCTTTTGTCTTAATTTTTTTTTTGTCTCAAAGTGCTTTTGTCTTAAAATGTTTTTGTCTGAAACTGTTTTTGTCTTAAATATAAAGTTTTTTCTTAAAATACTTTTGTCTTAAAAAAATTTTGTCTTAATTTTCTTTGTCTCAAATTGTTTTTGTCTTAAATATTTTTGTCTCAAATCGTTTTTGTCTTAAATATAAAGTTTTGTCTCAAACTATTTTTGTCTTACACTATTTTTGTCTTAAATTTTATCTTTAAGACAATTCAATTGATATTAAATTTTAATATAAAATAACTAAAATAAAAAGTAACTTTTTAAGAAAAAAGATTTATTTTGTCTTAAAAAAATGTCTTAAAACAGCCCACATGTAGTAGTGTCCATGCAAAATATGTCCAGTTAATGTAGGCCTTTTGAGACAATCATAATATCCCTTGGGATCCATCTCTGTGAATCTCTATGCCAATGAGAAAAGAGGTTTCACCCATATCCTTCATATGAACGTTTTGTTTAAAAAAAATGTAACCTCATGTAGCCCAAACCGAAGGGTTTTATCCCTTTAAAACTATTTCAGATACAGATCAATGGAAACATTTTCATTAGCAGAAAATAATAGTCTCATACATCACATGAAGTTAAAAATTGCAATGTCAAGAACTAGCCTCAGTAGGTACTCTTAGATGAATAAAAAATTTGAATCCTAATGAGCCTTTCAATTGCTTTATCTATATAAAAAGCTAGTCGATAGAAGATCCCTTCAAAATAGGACTTATTCCCTCCGTGATCTTGATAATTATGGATCTGGTCCTCCTTGAGCTTCACTTTCACTTGAAGTTACTCATATGTTAGTGACTTTGAGCTTGTGAGTGATTATTTTGTGATCTCAAGCCAAGTTGGAGAGTTAAGGAGGTGGAGAATCCCCCTTGTATTCTCTCTTATTTGTATCCATCAATCCCCTCCATAGTAAATTCCTAAAAAATAAATTTTTTTCCTACAATTTAATCACATTAGGCCACATACTATGACAAGCACCTTTTACTCTTCTTTCTAAGCATATTATGACTAAAAATGTGAATTAATGTGAGAAAAGGATAATTCTAAGAGTTGGAGGATATCATAATGAACTTAAAAATATACCTATTAATGGGACTCATTATCACCCCCATGCTAAAGGTGTTTCTCATCCTTTGATAAAATTAGCCATCCATATGACGCTCATTCATAGCCCTGGTGGCCTCTCTAACATCCCAAGACACCTTAAATGGTGTGCCTTCTAGTGGATAAAAACTTGCATTTGTCTCTATCTTTGTCCATGCCAATTTTTCCTCTACATGGTTTCTTCCTTCTTACAATCACAACAGCAAGGGTGGATTGATTTTGATTCTTATCCATTTTCTCTTAAGTCTTTTCATGGTTTTTTTGTACAATGGGTTCTTTCCAAGGCATTCCTTAGCCTTTCAGGAGAGTGATACTCTTTGATTTGTATATTGTGGATTAAGGCATGCCACCTTCTCTAACAAGCTTGTGTAATTTTTTTTCCCAACATTCTAAAAGCATCCTCAAAATGTAGAATGGATTGCTCTTGGGATGTTATGCACTTTGGTGCTAAATGAGGATCAGATGAGATGAGGTTTTCATTATTGATGACAACCTTGGGGCTTAATAGCTCAAATTTAATATAAAAGGGTTTCTTTTCTTCTTTTGAAATCACATTTTTCAATTCTTCATCCCATTCCTCCTCATAAGTCAACCAATATGCCAATTCCATCAATCACACGTCTTCAAATATTGAATTGGGATACTAGAAATTCAGATCTGTTAGAATGAATTATAAAACTTAGCTAGCTTTTCTGTGTCTTCCACACTTGCCTATTTGGAAAACTCAATAAATTGCATGTAGCCTTGAAAAGGAAAAGACCCATACTATGTTAGTGGCTTTATTTGGAATTGCAACCACTATTCCTTAAGGAAAAAAACATAGGATTTGGATGGTTGCATGCATTGTATGACCTCCATAGAAAGACATTCCATAGTGGAAAGTTGTGTTAATTCTTTATCTTTCACTTTCTCTCTTAACCTTGTGTTTTCTTCATGTATTTTCTCCCTCATAATTGACTCTCTTAATGTCAAATCACTCAAATCCTTTCCCATTTCAGTGACTTTCTCCTCCATGAGGGCCACAGATTCTACATTTCTAGATTTGGAAATTTGCATCCATCTATGTGTTTTTCCTCTCCCTATCTCTCTATCTCCAACTTCTATAGGAGTGGGAGTGCAAAAATTTAAGGTATAATCGTACCTCCCTCAACAAATTTGTAGTAGGATTCTAATTTGGGTTGTCGATCGAGATCTTGAAGCTTTTTAGACCTTTTCCTTTTCTTTTAAGGTGGTTTCTCCTTCCTGTAGCTCATGTTTATGCTCTTGTAGAATCCCATGTTTCTCCTATATAACCCCTTGTTTCTCTTGTACCTCCTATTTTTATGCTTGCTCAAGGGAAGTTTGTGTCTTGCGTCTCTTCAAGGTCACTACCCTAGTGGTGGGTATTCCCACAGATGTCACAGGTGGCTTGGTTTTTGCCTTAGGAGAGTTAACTTCCTCAATATTTCCTTCAATAGGCCTCGGTTCCTCCTTTTCACTTGGTGACTCATTAATAGAGATAGGGACCTTTGAAGGAGGTTTTTCTTTCCCCTACCTGGTGCTAGTGCTCTTCCTTGTTTTGAAATATAGGGGACCTAGCCTTGGCTGCATCCTTTTGGGCTCGATAGGTTTTCTCAATGTGGCCAATGTTGCAGCCACTTATTTCTCAATATTCCCTAGAGAGAGACTTGGTTTATATCCCTGCTTCCCTAGTTCTTGGGGCTTAGAAGTCTCCTCAGGGATCTCTTTTTCTTCTACTTGTTTCTCTCTTTCTTCCTTAATATTTGTTTCTTCTTCCTCTATTTTTTCTCCCTCTTCTTCCTATATTTTTCCTTCCTCTTCTTCCTTTGTTTTTCCTTGCCCACCTCTAGTGTTATAGGTTGGTGTTTCTCTAGGTTTGATGTTTTGGGTTTAATTGAAGACCTCCATGTCCATGTCTAAAAAATCGGTCCATATCACAGTGTTCCTTAAGTTACTTAAATAATCGATCACAATTAACTTGATGAGGCCATGGTGGGAAATGTGTTGATGTTTTTCTTCCCTCACCTTCTAACTAATTTCAATGATTGATTGCAAGAGGAAGTGGGGAACACTAAGTCTTTGAGGGAGATTAAATTCTACCTTAAATCTTAACTCATGGAGAAGCTTGAAATGGTAGACATACACAACACTCAATCTCCCTTCACAAGATATATATTTGAGGATGTGATAAGCCATCTCATCCTAGGGGTAATATAGGCCCTACATTCTCATTTCATTCTTATCTTCTATAGGTTTATCTTTAAGAATGAAGAATTTCTTCCTTGATATGACACTCACCGCTTTGTCCTCTTTGCTCCACCAAATTCCCACGGTTATGGTGGTCGCTCTACTAATGGTTTCATGACTTAAAGAGATAGCCAATCCTCTGAAAACAGTAGTGGAACTATCCTCTCCTTGAGAATATAATTCCATGGAAAATTCATGAGCGATGTCATCATCATACCCTTTTAACAGTTCAAAGAAACCCAACCATTGATGTCTTCTAAAAATTTTCACTAGAGGAGGGTGTTGGTGAATTCTCTTTAAGTTTATGGGTTCTCTTCTATTAAATTCTCCCCCCATTTATTCTACTTCTCCTTCTTGGTGTTACTTAGTTGTGAAATTCATTTTTTTTATCAAAGAAATCTCAATGGTAGAAACAGTATTAAACATCCTTTTTATGAGCAAGGGAGAAGGATTCTAGAATTTATATCAAAACAAACTCTTTTTATGTCCCTATCATGCATTTACACAACAATTTCCAAAGGGAACTATCAATATTAATATTTCTATTATAGGGTACCAACATCAAGTACAATTTCCCATGCAATTGTATGGAAATTAAGAGAGGAAGAAAGACACTTACTGCTTTTCAAAATAGTTATTTATGTTCATGAGGCTTTGAGGACAACTCTGGGTCATTGTGGTTCTCTTTCACCCTTCGATTTCCTCATATAACTCCTTATTGGCCCTCCTGTGGAAGTTAAAACACTCTTGTATCACCTACAAATAGAATTCAATGCAACTCGGTGGAAACCTAGGAATTCTTATAGCACTTACCTCATCACTCCTCTAACCATTTTTTATAAATGAGTGATGGCACAAATGCAGTGGATGGGTGATGAGTTGATATTAGAGGACCCCTCTTAGAATTACCTAAATACATCATGGCCTCCTCGTCTCTCTTTCCCATCGGATCTCCCTCGTGTAGCATTTCAGGCTTGTTAGGCGCAGCCCAACATGGTCTATTTTTTGTCAAAGAATCCACATTTTGAGGAGAAGAATGCATTGTATCGCGAATTTATATCTACCGCGTGGTGTCTAGGGGCTTCGGAGTTGGTCGAAGCCCCTCATTTTGTAACATGTGTCGGGTATTAGTCCATTGTTCTTTTGAGCCCATGATATGTAGACCATGGTTTTGTAATGATGTAGAGATATATAAGGCAATGTAATGTTGTGTCAAATTCATAACATAACAGGGATAATTGATGAGCATGAACTATTTGATTTTCTATCCTTAGTCTATTTTTTGTATATTAATAAATTTTCAACTTCGTGGGTTAGTTGTGAGCATGCATGCCTTTCGTGCTTGTTGCATGCTTCTTTTTCTCTAATTTTCTCTATCAGATATAAGTCCAAAATTTTCCCTCTAATTTAAAGATATATGAGGTGTGAAAAATAATTCTAGGAAGATTTTTGGGTTCATTTTTTAGAGTTTAAAGATGGAATCAAAAATGTGATTTATAGGGCAAATAGGTCATCTTGGGATTTTTACTATAATTCATTTTCGGGAGGTTTTGGAAAGTGGATCTTGAGCCATAACAAGGGGAAATATTTCTAAACATATGGTTCAATTCTTAGACATTGGCTTTCTATATATCAAATATATGATATGAGGAAGTTGGGCTTCTTGAATGATTCTTAAAACATGCCATATTGGAATTACCACTATAATTTTTCTTCCGAGAAGTGTAAGAGGTTGAAACATGGACCATAATTAGGGAAAATATCACTAAACATTGTTTCAATTTTCAGATATTTCTTTGCCATAATTTTAAAAATATGGTTTAAGGAATTTGGGTATCTTGAATGCTCCCGAAATCAGGATTCAAGTAGGCCAACATGATATTTTCACTATAAATTTATTTATCTGAGGTTTCAAAATCTTAAAAATTGAGGAGATAGAGAAGATATCTCAAGGCATGTGTGGAAAAAAGCTTCATATCTCAATTTTATATAGTTTTGGAGATATTCCTTGAGGAATATGGATATCTTGAATTCTCCTGAAATCAAAACTAATCATTGTGTCAACAAATTAGCACAAAAGAAATAGGAAAAATAAATTGATAACCCATATCCTTAGTTACGAAATAATGGACTAGATTTTAGAAAAATGTGATTCCCAAAAAGCCATAATGAAGCATTAGGGATTGGCTGTAATATCCCTAAATGAGAATATTTAGTAAAGTCTGTTGTAATAACGCACTCCTAAGAAATATGCGCACTGAAATGATTTTTCAACTCTTGGATCCCTTAGATCAATGGATCTAGTGTCTAGATCTAAAAGGAGAGAAAAAACAAATCAAACTATGTGAGGGAAACAGACCTCCCACCACCTAGTCTAGATGGAAAACACCCAAAGAGAGGGGTTGCAGCTATATGCAAAAAACTACTTCAGAAATAACGTAGTTCAACAGTTTGAGAGAAAGAGACCAATATGGAGGTTCATTCTTTAGCTATACATCAGCAAAATAGATTTACAATGTATCTTATACATTGTATAATATAAAGGAAAAGAATATATAAGAAGAATAACTCAGAGATGAGGTGCTACAACCACCAGAAATAGAGAAATAAGTTTGATAGCGTTATTTTAATTAGCTAAAGAAACAGTTGAATACATCTCAGATCTAGAGTAGATCTATATACAAAATGATAGATCTATTTCAGATCTGTATACAAGAAAGGCTCCTTTATACACTCCCCTTGGGGATTTCAGCAAAACACGAATAACAGTGACTAGTTCTAAGATCTAAGTTACAGATCTGCAATAGTATTCAGAAAATTATGAAGCATATGATGTACATCAGATCAGATCTGAAAAAAACATATATTGGATGGCCAATCCATAGATCACCATAGTGAAAGGGAGAATCCAATCACTAGAGATCTCTCCTCCAAGATGATGCTAAAACTCCCTGCAACTATAATCTTATGAATAACGCAGTCCTGGAAGAGGGACTGTGCTGTAGGCTCTAAGTATGTGTTGGCCTAATGCCAAGATATGGATCTGAAGCTCCAAGGGTCTAGAACACTCTTTTCAAAGGGATAGAAGAATCTCCTAGTGAAAAGGGGTGCCAGAGATGCATAGATCTGAAGAGATCTATCCTCCACTTGTCGCAGCTCACAAGGAAAATCCTAAGTAGGATCAATGCTATAAGTGCAAGATGAAGCTTGGCCAATTTCCAGATAGTGGAAAAGACAAACAAGGCTCCTCCAAGAGCTGCTCTAGGAAGGAGGTGGGATTCCCGCTCGGGAAAACCCAATGCTAAGCAGCATTATTCTCAGCTAAACATCAGAGAATGATATATTTCTAAGCAGAAAATATATTCAAAAATATACATAATCAAAATCCCTCTCATGTTGCTCTCCTCTTCCTGTTATAAGATGAAAACCTTGTCAAACCCTAAACCACTTCAATGAGTTAGCTCCTTTCACATGTGAAGCCTCCATCTAAAACAATGTTATCCATCCATGAGGTACATTGCATCTAGACTGCACTGTAGATTTGGTCAAGGTTGACCTAGTCTCATAGCTCAAACCCATTCAAACCTGCAAGTGTTTTGTTTACATGGCCCAAATTTATCCTCGTTCACATGGGCATTGATTTATTCATTGTTTTTAGGAGTTTTACATGTCCAACTTTATTCATCTATTCATGCAACAAAAAATGAAAAAAAAATGTATATTCTTCTTAGCTTAGGCTAAGTAGGAATATTATAGTCCTCCCCTCCAAAATGTTGCTTGTCCTCAAGCAACTGATAGGGTGAGTGCTGCAACACTTCTCCTCCTCCATTGGTGACACCATCAAAGGTAAAGCTCTTCTCACAAACTAAGTGTTCACCAATCCAACCCATCATGAATTTCTCCTCCAAGGTCATCATAAGATGTACATAATCCATCCAACAAGGAGTGAAAAATTCAACAGAAATAAACATGGTAGGAGAAATGATCTCTCTAAAACATGTAGCATGAGGTACATAGAGAAGTTACATCCCATGTGGTACATACAAACTTCCCATCCTCCCTCCATACAATCCCATAAATAGCACAACTATACCATCCAAGTATGGAAGCATAATTACATATAAACCAACAGAAATTTGAGCATGAGGAGGTGGGTCAAAATCCCACATGTCGTTCCAGCACAGTGCATCTCCTGACTGCATTAGATTGATGTGTGATAAGTGGTCTTCCCACCACTTACTTGCTGCATAAGTTATATTAACATGGCTGAAGATGTAAGATATGTTTGGTGCCCTTGGGAAGCACCCATCATGAAAATGAATGTCCCTTTACACAACAAGGGAGTGGCCAAGTTCAGAAATTTTAGTGGCCCAAAAAATGCCATGAGATCTGCATGATATATCACTCCCTTTAATATTCATGGCCTGAAAAAAAATGGTAAAAAAATGTGATAAATCACAAAATGAAACTTGCTCTACATGATCAGATTCTTTACCATCAAAGTTCCTCATACACATGGAGTTGTGCATGGACATTTCTCCTCTTTCAAAAGAAGGAAGAGATGGATGAAATGACTCTTGCATAGAGTCCATTGGCGGCCCCATCTCCACATAGCTCATGCACTCTTGAAAGTGATAATGTAGTTCCCCTTTCAAGCCTTCCCAATCAAAGCTCCTCATGATTAGGGTGTATATCTTCATTGACTGGATATGGCTAAAAAGAACTCTTTATGTTCCCCTTGTAGTATCTTCTGCTTGAGTTTGGAAGCTCTAGACAAGAATACCCTACCATGATGATAGATGACTCCTCCTTGGACTAAGTAGCCCTCTTCTTGCTACATGTCATCTAGTATCATACATGTGTGGAGATATTTGGAATAATATACAAGCAATTGAGATTTTCAGTACATATCTACACTGTTCAACAATGACAGTGCTAATGATACATCCACAGGAATGTCTGTCATGTTGTTGATCTCCTCTTTGACATCTCCCATGCCAAAGGTTTGTGTTGGAAGGCTGGTCCTTCCATTCTTCTCCTCCCACAGCGTAGATCCAAAAATGAGAGGGGTTGGTAGTGATAAGGGAAGAAGATTCCCCTTCATCTTGACCTTTCCCAAGCCTCCCAGTGCTATAGCTTGGTCTTCCATTTCTCTAATCCCTCCTGGATCTAAGTTTGGAGCAGCACTTTGTGAGGTCTTCCCCACAAGATCTGAATCTGGTGGCCTCCCAGGGGGTTTTCCCCTGGATAAGAATGTCATATGTAGAAATCTCATGAATATAAGAGAAGGGACTGTGAGGTCCTTACTTCCACTATGAAAATCCATCTATGTTCTCTATGTGGAAGTGTTGGGTGAGGGGTAAGTATGCATGCCTTGGATCATTTTAGGTTCACCACTCTTCATGTCCACCCATTCCATTTGCAAAGCCTTCTAATCAGTGGTAACTTTCCACAATGTAATCAACCATTGGACACCCAAAATGATATTGGTGTCTGGTATGTCAACTACAAAAAATTGATCCACCAAAGTGTACGATCCCATAGTGAATGAAAGTGATGGGACATAATGCATGCATTTCATTGTTCTATCTCCTGCGACCAAAATAGAGAATCCCTCGAAAGTATCAGTGCATATTTCCCTCCTCTGCACAAGATGAGCATCAATAAAGTTGTGGGTTACCCCACTGTCAATCAATACATAAACCCTCTGATTCATGATTGAACCTTGAACTCTTAAGGTCAAGTACTTAGGTACACCTCTCAATGATGCAAGAGTTCCTCCTATTGGAGAAAATGCTCCTTTTCAATCTCAAAATGGTTTTGGATATCCTTCAACATTGTCAGTGTTGTGACCTCCCCTCGGTTCATCATCTTCTTCTTCCTCCTCAAAATTTGAGAAGACTTCTATGTAGTGTGCCTTCCCAGTAGCACATCTATGTCCAAGCACCCATGACTCTTGGCAAGTGAAACATAGCCTCTTCTTCCTTAGCTCCCTCTGGAATTCAATATCAAGAGGCTTCTTGAATGAGCTCTCCTTGGAAGGAGTAACTTTCTCTTCCTTCCCTTTAGAAAGGTAAGGGGGCTTGTTCTGAAAAGTTGCCTTTGCTTTTGGCAAGGCATATTGAAGGTCTCTAGCCATCTCAATGGCATCATGAAATGTAATGGGATTGGTAGATTTAACCAACCCATGTGGAGGTTCATCCAAGCCATCGATGAACATGTACACCCTCCTTGTTGCAGATAGATCAGGAACCATAACAGATAATCTCAGAAACTCAGAGATATAAGATTCTGCATTACCTGACTGCTTCAACTTTGCAAGGCTCATGAAATGTACTTCTAGATACTTTCAGTCAAACCTCTCCACCAGTATTCTAGTGAATTCAGAATAGGCAGTCACATTGGCATGGCCTAATGTAGACAACCCATGGAACCACCAATTGTGTGCTTCACATTCAAAGTGTAGAAATTTGCTGAATAATGATTAATTATCCACCGAGACTATCCTGATCACATACAATTCGAATTTATATGCAACACATAATCTCTTCCACTCAGATCATCAAACATGCGGAAATAAAATCAAGCGACAACACATCAAATCATCATACACATTAACACAGTATGTATGGGGAAAGATTATAGCTGAAAACCCCGCAGCTATTGTGTATATTATAATGGAGAAATCAAGTAACCAACTCAGTACAATACTCCTCACAAGTACTCAGTACTTTCTCATAAAGTCACTCACAATCTAGCTCAGTTTTGAACAGGTTACTAGTTCAAAACTCACCGCCAATTGCCTTGCCTCTATTGCGTGTTTCAATGCTATGGGATGGCCTCTTTATATAGATAAACCACCAACCTGAACTGCGCAATCCTCATGGGCTTACTCCACCTATCTGTGTGTTGCAAATAGCAACAGTATAGTCACAACTGATAGCTAACTCTACCCTTTCATCTACCTCTTTCACTGGTCTCCACTGAACTGATCATGCACTGTAGTGAACTGATGTGTTCTTGAGTTGAATAATGAGTTACTAATTAATGAATTAAAGAATATTTAATTCACTCCACTCATAACTAATTGATTAGCTAGTTAAACTAATCTCAACTAGTTCAACTAAAATAAACAGAACACAACTCCACTATCTGTCTCATTAACTCCACCAAACTTCTGCCACTGAAGTCCAACTGAAGTCAACCATGCATGATGCCACCAAACCCTTGGGAACCACGTGATTCCTCTGTCAGATGCATGAGCCACTTCTGTAGCTCGAACTGAAGTGCTCCAAGAGAGTAAACTGTTGTTTATAGTCTAAATATTATTAAGGGTAAATAATATTTGACTTTCCTGTTTTAAGGAGAGGTAGTCTAAAAATAGACTTCGACCTCTTTGACCTCAAAAATAGAGTCTCATCTATTTTTACCAACATGACACATACTTCAAGAATCTCAAACTGGAATCCCCGAACCATGCTCCACATGTCTAAAAATAGACATAGTCTAAAAATAGATTTTGCGCCAGAATTTGCCTGCGGGCCCACTTAGTGAAGGCGACTTCATTTCACTAAGCTCCATCATCTTGCTGCATTTTCAACACTCCCTCTCAGCAAGATATGGATTATCTGCAACCCCTATCCTGCCTCTGTGGAATTCGAACTTGCTCTGGTGAGCGCCTTTGTCAGGATGTCGACATCCTGATCCTCCGTGGGAACATATGAAAGCATCATGATTCTCCGCTGAACACAATCTCTGATATGATGGTACCTGATGTCGATGTGTTCATGAAATACTGGATTGGCCAAGAGTTTAATGCAACTCTGGTTATCACAGTAGATCACTGTAGGCTCCAAATGCAACCTGAACAATCCTGCGAGGATCTTCCTCATCCAAATAGCCTCGCATGCAGCTAAGCTAGCTGCCATGTACTCGGCCTCTGCTGAACTGAGTGCCACGGATCTCTGCTTCCTGCTGTACCAGGAAACTGTTGTCGACCCAATGCTGAAAACTCCTCCAGAAGTGCTCTTCCGGTCCGTTGGCCTCCCTGCCCAATCTGCATCAGTGAAGCCAGAAAGCTTCGCTCCATCCTCCTGTCTGTACCATAGACCATATCCTGATGTGCCTCTGATATAGCGCAATACATGCTTTCCCGCCTTCCAAAAGAGCTTGGTAGGCTTAACCATAGCTTGCGAAAGCTGGTTAACTGCATAGCATATATCGGGTCGTGTATTGACCAGATACATAAGCGACCCCACCAACTGTCGATAGACAGTGGCATCCACTACCTCCGTTGAAGTAGCATCATCCTTCCTCCAACCACCAGGAAGAGGAGTGTCAACAGGCTTGCAGCCTTGCATGTTGAACCTCTCCAGAATCTCCCGAGCATACTTGCCCCGAGAAACAAACAGTCCTCCACTGCGCTGCCAAATCTCCAATCCCAGGAAATAATGAAGGATGCCCAGGTCCTTCATCTCAAACTCTCATGCAAGATCCTCCTTGCATGAAAGTATCAACTGCTCATCGCCAGTCAAAATCAGATCATCTACATACAGTACGATGATCAATAGCTTCCCCTCCACCACAATCTGGTACAGGTTTGGATCTGCCTCACTCTTGGAGAATCCAAGCCCGATGAAGTAGTTGTCTATCCGAGTGTACCAAGCACGAGGTGCTTGCTTCAGCCTGTACAGTGCTCTCTTGAGTCGGCACACATGCGACTCACTGCTGAAGATCTCGAAACCTTCAGGCTGCTCTATGTACACCTCCTCCTCAATAACTCCGTTGAGGAACGCAGTCTTCACATCCATCTGATGAATGTGCCACCCCATCTGCGCTGAGAGAGCAAGGATCGTCCATATGGAAGAGTACCTTGCGACAGGTGCAAAAGTCTCCTCATAATCGATCCCCTCGATCTGTGAAAAGCCACGGGCGACAAATCTCGCCTTGTACTTCTCCACACTCCCGTCAGCTGCCTGCTTCACTTTGTAGATCCATCGTGAACCCACCACTGATTTCCCCACCGGTCTTGGGACAATCTCCCATGCACTGTTCCTGACGATCGAATCATATTCTTCGATCATGGCATCAACCCATGCGGGTTCCTCCACAGCTTCCTCAAAAGAGGATGGCTCCGTCACAACACATTGACTCACAAGAGCCATGTATCCAATGTACCGATCCAGTGACTGTCTCTGTCTGCGCTGTGCTGTAGGTGGTCCTACAACCTTCTCTGCATCCCGAGCCAGTCGCTCAGCTTCTGTAGTGCGCATGCGCCCTCTGATGGTTGGCGCTGCATGGGTGGTTTCTTCCACCTCCCGAACCTCCTCTTGTGGCTGATCCACATCCGGAAGCTCCTCCTTAGGAACTAACAGCTCCTCATCTGCATGCAAGTGTAGCTCCCTCTCAAGCGAACACTGCATGGCTTTCTCCTCCCGAAATTTTATATCCCGTCGCACAACAGTCTTGCGACTGTCTGGCACATACACCCGATAGTTGTGAGGTGTATCAGTGTACCCCACAAATATTCCAACCTCAGCAGTTGGATCCAGCTTCCTTCTCGCATCCTTCGTCACATGCGTGTAGACAGGAGAACCAAAAAATCCGCAAATGGGAAATATCAGGCCTCTTGCCAGAATAAGCCTCCTCTGGTGTACTCATGCCAAGAACCTTGTGAGGACAACGGTTCTGCACATACACTGCCGTATTGCATGCCTCAGCCCACAAGTGAAGGGGTAGGCCCTGATCATGCAACATCGCCCGTGCAGCACCCACGATCGTTCTGTTCTTCCGCTCAGCCACCCCGTTCTGCTGTGGGTTATGGGGTGCAATGATCCGAATCCCTTCTACGCTGCAGAACTCCTTGAATTCATCCGAGATGAATTCACCACCGTTATCACTCCTTAGAGAAATCACCTTCTTCCCCGACTCCTTCTTCACCAGTGCTTTAAACTCACAGAACTTCGCGAATGTATCGCTCTTCTTCTGCATGAAGAAGATCCAGCACTTTCGAGAGAAATCATCAACAAAGATCACATAATACCTGTGCTTTGCTGTCGAAGCAACAGAGAAAGGACCACACACGTCTGTGTGAACTCTCTAAAGGATCGTCGTGGCGCGACTATCCTTCTCGTGAAAGGTGGCTTTCACATACTTCCCTAAAGTACACCCCTTGCACTGATCTGACTGCGCAAGGGTGCCCTTAGGAAGTCCAGTAGAAATCTGCGGCAGAATCTTCAAAGCTCCATGGTGAAGATGGCCCAATCTCCTGTGCCATAGTTCGCCCTCATCATCCCGGCTCACCACATCTCCAGCCTTGCATGCCATAGCTGCGCAGTCATCTACCTGCAACCGATAAAGGTTCTGAGTTCGAACCCCTATCTTCCGGGTCTCTCCAGTAGTCTTACTGCGCAGGAAGGCTTTTCCTTCGCTGAAGACCACATCATAACCCTTATCCTCCAACATAGCTACTGAAATCAGGTTCTTCTTCAATCCGGGTACATGCATGACATCCTTTAGTACAAAGGGTTTACCAGACTCCCTCTGAAAGGATACGGTACCGATACCAGTCGCACTGTATCTACCATCATCGCCCATCTCGATGTGCACACCCAAATCCTTGTCCTCCAGATCTGAGAACAACTCCCGATCTCCCGTCATATGAAATGACGCACCACTGTCCAAGAACCACACCGATCCCAGCATACTTGAAACTAAGCATGCAATCAGTGAAACTTTGACAGCCACCCCCACACTTCCCAGCTCATCTCTGCACTGAGTGAACTTCGTGAGGTATTTGGCGATACTGTCGCCCTTCTCCATCTTGATGTTCCCGAGCTTATCTTTGAGCGCCAGCTTCCTTTGGTTGCTCTTACTCTGGAATAGATCCGTCAAAGCTTTCCACATTAAATATGGAGTAGCCTTTCCATGCAGGCTGGATACAATATGATCCTTGACGCCCTCCAACAGGATCCTTCAACACTTTGCCATCTTCTTTTGCCATGCATCGACTTCAGCAGGATCAGTGGGCTTTTGGACATTCGTATCTACGAACTCCTTCAGACCATTATCTTCTAATACTGCCTCCATGCGATCCTTCCATGCAACATAATTCGAACTGCCTTCAAGAGCATATTCGAGTCGCAAACCGTTGAAAGACATTTTTCAACACCGGCACCAAGAAAACAAAACTGCTGCAAAATTTCGAATTCCACCTCAAAGCTCAACCGCTCTAGATCGTGAGAAAAAATTATTTCTAGCACAGAGATTGACTGCAAGGGGCGTTTACCAGACCTTTCACTTTCCGAAGAAAGATGAATCCGGAGGCTACCTGGCCCGCATGCAGACTCTGTCTACCGAAATAAGTTTGTAATCACTGTGATGATCAATCTCTACTTCAATAGCTCCGATACCATGTAGAAATTTGCTGAATAATTATTAATTATCCACCGAGACTATCCTGATCACATACAATTCGAATTTATATGCAACACATAATCTCTTCCACTCAGATCATCAAACATGCGGAAATAAAATCAAGCGATAACACATCAAATCATCATACACATTAACACAGTATGTATGGGGAAAGCTTATAGCTGAAAACCCCGCAGCTATTGTGTATATTATAATGGATAAATCAAGTAACCAACTCAGTACAATACTCCTCACAAGTACTCAGTACTTTCTCATACAGTTACTCACAATCTAGCTCAGTTTTGAACAGGTTACTGGTTCAAAACTCACCGCCAATTGCCTTGCCTCTATTGCGTGTTTCAATGCTATGGGATGGCCTCTATATATAGATAAACCACCAGCCTGAATTGCGCAATCCTCATGGGCTTACTCCACCTATCTGTGTGTTGCAAATAGCAACAGTATAGTCACAACTGATAGCTAACTCTACCCTTTCATCTACCTCTTTCACTGGTCTCCACTGAACTGATCATGCACTGTAGTGAACTAATGTGTTCTTGAGTTGAATAATGAGTTACTAATTAATGAATTAAATAATATTTAATTCACTCCACTCATAACTAATTGATTAGCTAGTTATACTAATCTCAACTAGTTCAACTAAAATAAACATAACACAACTCCACTAGCTGTCTCATTAACTCCTCCAAACTTCTGCCACTGAAGTCCAACTGAAGTCAACCATGCATGATGCCATCAAACCATTGGGAACCACGTGATTCCTCTGTCAGATGCATGAGCCACTTCTGTAGCTCGAACTGAAGTGCTCCAAGAGAGTAAACTGCTGTTTATAGTCTAAATATTATTAAGGGTAAATAATATTTGACTTCCCTGTTTTAAGGAGAGGCAGTCTAAAAATAGACTTCGACCTCTTTGACCTCAAAAATAGAGTCTCATCTATTTTACCAACATGACACATACTTCAAGAATCTCAAACTGGAATCCCCGAACCATGCTCCATATGTCTAAAAATAGACATAGTCTAAAAATAGATTTTTGCGCCAGAATTTGCCTGCGGGCCCACTTAGTGAAGGCGACTTCATTTCACTAAGCTCCATCATCTTGCTGTATTTTCAACACAAAGTGCAGCGCTATAATCTTGATAACTTCCATCTCAGGGACTTTGTTCAACTGAAAGTAGATATCCATCTTTTCTACCCATGCTTTGGTAGAACTGGTGGATGACCCATAAAACTTGGGTAAAAATAATCTGCCCATAGAGTGATGTCTATCATGATTCTGAATGAATCCACCATCTCTATACTGATGCCTTAGTCTTCTTTTGTCCTTGAGGTGACAAAACTCTTGAAAACTCAAGTGTTATTTGAATCTCTAATTCTGAGACTCATATTATTCAAATTAGTCTTCAAGGGATGCTTGCTCATGAGGCCCCTCATTCTCCACAGCCAAGAAAGTAGGCATGGTAGAGCGTTGTGGATCTTGTGGATCTTGTGGCTAGTTCACTGGTTGATCATTCCAGTGGTGAGACATGCCAGAGCTTTCTCTAGGATGAAATATCCTAGGAGACTCCTTGATGCTGTCCATTCTCATCTCTTTGATCTCTCTAGCAAGATCTTGCATTGCTACCAAAAGAGTTCTTGAAAACTCTTATCCTTCTTTATTACTTCCAGTTTCAGGGGCTTTACCCTTGTCTTGATCATCATTAGTGTAATCAAATCTCTTCTATTCTCTATTCAGATACCTCTTTTCTCTATTAGTAAGAGGCTCTTCTTCTCCTGAAGTCATCTTGGTTTTGGCTCTTCAATGAAAGCACAGACTATGCCAAGAAAGAAGCTATGATACCACTGTAATATCCCCAAATGGGAATATTCATCAAAGCCTGCAGTAATAACGCACTCCTGAGAAATATGTGCACTGAAATGAATTTGTAGCTCTTGGATCCCATATATCAGTGGATCTAGTGTCTAGATCCAAAAGGAGAGCAAAAACAAATCAAACTAGGTGAGGTAAACATACCTCCCACCACCTAGTCTAGCTGGAAAACACCCAAAGAGAGGGGTTGTAGCTATATGCAACAAACTGCTTCAGAAATAATGAAATTCAACTATTTGAGAGCAAGAGACCAATATGGAGGTTCATTCTTCAGTTATACATCAGCAAAATAGATTTACAATGTAGCTTATACATTGTATAACAGAAATGAAAATAATATACAAGAATAATCCCTCAGAAATGAGGTGCTACAAACACAAGAAATATAGGAATAAGCTTGACAGTGTTATTTTCATTGGTTGAACCAACAGTTGAATACATCTCATATATAGAGCAAATCTGTATACAAAATGATAGATCTATTTCATATCTGTATACAAGAAAGGCTCCTTTATACACTCCCCTTGGGGATTTTGGCAAAACATGAATAACAGTGAGTAGATATGAGATCTAAGTTACGGATCTGCAGTAGTATTCATAAAATTCTGAAGAATATGATGTACATCAGACCATATATGAAACAAAAATGAATTGGATGGCTAATCCATGGATCACCACAGTGAAAGGGAGAATCCAATCACTAGAGATCTCTCCTCCAAGATGATGCCAAAAATCCCTGCAACTCTACTCTTGCATATAACGTAGGCCTGGAAGAGGGACTACGCTGTAGGCTCTGAGTATGCTTTGGCCTGATTCCATGATATGGATCTGAAGCTCCAAGGGTCTATAACACTCTTGTCAAAGGGATAGAAGAGTCTCCCAGTGAAAAGGGGTGCCAGAGATGCATAAATACGAAGAGATCTATCCTCCACTTGCTGCAGCTCACAAGGAAAACCCAATCCTAAGAAGGATCAGTGTTGTAAGTGCAAGATGAAGCTTGGCCAATTGTCAGATAGTGGACAAGACAAAAAAGGCTCCTCCAAGAGCTGCTCTAGGAAGGAGGTGGGATTCCTGCTCAGGAAAACCCAATGCAAAGTAGCATTATTCTCAACTAAACAGTAGAGAATGATATATGTCTAAGAAGACAATATATTCAGAAATATAAATAATCAACAACCTACTCATGTTGCTGTCCTCTTCCTTTTATAATATGAAAGCCTTGTCAAACCCTAAACCACTTTAATGAGTTAGCTCCTTTCACATGTGGAGCCTCCATCTCAAATTGTGTTGTCCATCCATGAGGTACATTTCATCTAGACTGTGCTATAGATTTGGTCAAGGTTGACCCAGTCTCATAGCTCAAACCCATTCACACCTGCAAGTGTTTTTTTTACATGGCCCAAATTTATCCCTGTTCACATGGGATTTGATTTATTCATTATTTTTAGGAGTTTTACATGTCCTCCTTTATTCATTTACTCATGCAATAGAAAATGAAACAAAAATGTATATTCCTCTTAGCTAAGGCTAAGTAGGAATATTACAATGTGTGACCGAGTGGCATCAGAGCTAAGGTTCGATATTAAGCTTGGATGGGCTTGAGTATAAAAATAATTTAAGTTTTAAATTAATAAATATGCATGAATATTTACTTATGTGAAATTATTTTGTTATATATATAAATACACTAATGTTATTTTAATATTGACTTGAGTTTTACGTAGAAATATAAGCATGCAAGCTAGTATAAGCTTAGAACACATGAAGTAAATGTAATAAACATGTTTAATTGTTATAATTTTAATTGTACTAATAATTGTGTGTTATTTTAGCACATAGGAAGACTTTCTAATAGTGAAAATAAAGAGAAGGATTTATTGTATAAAGGCACAACTTAGTGCTAAAATGATCTCCTCTAAGGATAAAGGGAAAGAAGAGGGAACATATCATAACCTTATTGAGACAATAAAGAGTTTGAAGAAAAACCTTTGTAGTTGGAAAGAAAATAATGAAAGGACGGTCAAAGAAAATAAAGACAAGAATAATTGAATGAAATGGTCTTGCAAAGTTTCTCTAAAATTCAAAAGTACTTGCAAGAAGGACCAAATGTTGAAAATGATGAAAAGTACCCATCTAAGAAAATAGATATTGCTTCTCAAAATTAGAAGCATGAATTAACCATTGAAAATCTAAAAAAGAGTACATATAAAAAATACACCAAAGTAGGAATGTGCTTACTTTCAATGAAGAATCCTCCTTTGATTCCTCTAGTCATGGGACAACTATATCAGATTGGATGAGTAGCAGCAACTCACATAAGAAAAAGAAGAAGAATCACTCTAAAGTTACATTGCGTGAATAATTCAAGAAGGAAAAACCACACACCTTCAATGGCGAGATCAAGAAAGGCTAGGAAGTGAAAGGATGACAATTGGGATTGAAGAAATACTTCCATGTGCATGAATATTTAACAAAAATTAAGGCTAGAGTAAAAATATTTAACATGCATGGAAAGGCACCCACATTGTGGGAATATCTCAAGAATGTGAAAGGGTTATGAGAAAAGTGCATATATTAGAAGAAATTCAAAAGCTACTTCAGAAAAAAAGTACCTATTAGAAAGGTATTATGGTGAAAAGGTCAAATAATTTCACAATTTGAAGCTTGTAACAATGACTATAGAAAGCTATGTGAGCATATTTTTGGCATTGTTGTTCTATGTACCTTATATCAAGGATGATAAAGTGAATATTCCATAATGCATTATTGATTTTCTAAGTCTTACAATGACTAGATAGATTTTTATGAGACAAAGACTCTAGATGACACCATAATAAAGGCTAAGTGTTTCTATGAATAGTCAAAGCATAGAGTAGAAAAACATAATTCATGGAAGAGGAAATATAAATATAGTATGGAGGAAATGAAGACAATAATTTAGCATCATAAATTGATGGAAAGAGTTCAAATAATATTTTTCTAGGAGGAAGTAAGCTTTAACAGAATTATCCTATGCAAAGTGAGAGGAAGCCAACAACAAGTGCGCAAGGAAATGAAGTCGATTAGAAAAGAGGCCTTTAAAATCTCAAGGTTATGGAGAAGAGCACTTACTCTAAGATTTCTTCAATAGACAAGAGGAAAATAAGAGAAATGTTTACCAAGTATAGGAAGATACTATATTCAATGATGTAGCAAGAGAAATTCTTATGTTCTATGTGGCCTTGGATATTTGACAAGAATATCATTAAGCATATGTGGTTGAAGTGTAAGGTACAATTTCTCATCATTTTATTTCTGTATTTATTGATTCTAAAGCTAATATTAGCTATATTACACCTTAAGTTGTTGATGCAAGTGTGTAACTGAAATTCTGGAAGCATACCCAATTTTTATGAATGAGTATCGAAACCCAAGTAACATTTAATATATTACCTTGAGGATCATATGATGCTTCGATTTTCATGGACTCGTTAGATTCATGTCAATTTAAGTTGAATTTCTATCATGAGATATAGGAAGGTGTGCATAAGAATGGAAACCCCATAACTCTCAAATCCATAGCTAAACTTGTAACTATAAGAGAAGTATATAATGAAATTGAATAAATGTTACAAAAAATATGTCATTTGTTATGCAACTAGCTCAAATAATAGAAGAAAATTAAAAATTGTTCTCTTTGAGTGGGAAGCCTCCTTTACATTACATAAATTAACAATTCTTGGATGATATAATTGTTAATACCTCCTTGGTATGTATGGGAGCCTAAGGGGTCACAATATAATTAGAGCCTACATAACAATAATAATGTAAGGGCACAACAATATCAATAGTGAGCTTCTATGGGGCACATCAATAACAACATGGGGGATACATGGGCACAACAAAAATAATAGGGGGCTACAATAACAATAAGTATAAGGGGAATACACTGGTATTATTATAAGGACCTAACATGCCCCTCTCCCTCAAAAATGTGTTGTCCTCAACGCTTGAGTAGTTTTGGATGCTTTTGTATAAAATTATCATCCTCCCATGTGGATTCTTCAGCAGGCAAGTTCTTCCACTTAATGAGATACTCTGAAAATAATTGATTCTGGAGCTGTCAAGTTCTTGTTTCCATGACTTCTTGAGGCTAAAATATTTTTTTCCCTTATTCGTCAGGTTCTTCAAACTTTGTTTGAACTAGGAGCTTCTCACCAATAACCTTATTTAAGCATGAAACATGGAAAATTAGGTGTATTTGGGAAGATGCAGGAAAATCCAATTTGTATGCCATAGTACCAATCTTTTGCAACACCTTGTAAGGACCATAGTACTTTGGTGAGAATTTATTATCCTTCTTATCTTGCTTGAGGGACATTTGTTTGTATGGTTGTAGCCGTAAAAATACCCAGTCACCTATATCAAAACTTGTTTCATTGTGATGTTGATCTTCCTATTGTTTCATTGAATTTTTTTTCAGAGTGAGGTTATCCTTTAAGAGTTGGATAACATGTTGTTTATGCTTGACGTGATCTTCCACTGCTTGAACCTTATAATTTAATCTTAAATATGAAGTGATGGATGGTGGATGATATCCATAAAGTACCATAAATGGGTTCATTTTTTCTGCATTATGGAAGGAAGTGATATACCACCATTCAAATAGAGGTAACCACTTGACCCATTATGTTTGTTTATTGGATACAAAATAATGAAGATATCATTCCAAAAAATTGTTCACTATCTTAGTTTTCCCATCAGATTGAGGATGATAAGATGAACTATGAGCTAATTGAGTATGCAGATAAGAAAATAATTCCATCCACAAATTTTGAGCGAAAATGGGATCTCTATCACTTACAATAATCTTTGGGTTTCCATGTAGCTTTTGAATTTTTTCCATAAATGCAGTAACAACTCTTCTAGATTTAAAAGGATGAGATAGTGCACAAAAGCATACATATTTGGTACTTCTATCTAATACCACCATGATGGAAATATTTCCTTCAGAATTGGATAAACCTATGATAAAATCCATTAATACCTCCCCCCAACGGTGACTTGGAATAGCTAAAGTTTGTAACATACCCGAGGTCTTAATTGTCTCAAAAAAATTTTGTTGGCAAACCAAACATTCTACCACAAACTTCTAAATATCATATTTAATTCCATCCCAAAAAATTTCCTTCTTGACCCTATGGTAAGTTTTTAAAAATCCTGAGTGCCCTCCTAAGTGGGAGGTGTACAAGTCCAAAAGAATCTTTTTCTTGATTTGGGAATTCTTACAAATATATAAATGATCTTTGTACCATAATGAATCATTTTTCCAGCTAAATGTATCATATGTACTAGGATCTTTCTGCAACTTTTGAATGACTGTCCAGACCTCTTCTTCATTCTTCCATTCATCCCTTGCTTCTGTTATCCAATCAAGTTGGATAATAGAAATGGCACAAATAAATTCCTCCACATCTTCATCCTTTCTTAAGAGTGCATATTCAACAACATTTTTCTTCCCTTTTTTGTTGATGATTTCAAATTCACAGCCTAACATATTTGCGACCCAATGTTTTTTCTCTTCTCAAGATAGTCTTTGTTCCAAAAATTATTTAAGACTATCATGATCTATTTTTACCTTGAAGTGTCTTACCATTAGGTAAGGTCTCGATTTCTTTAGTGCATGTAGTATTTCCAACATTTCCTTCTCATAAATAGGTTTGTGTAAATAATTTCCTTTCGGCAAACTTTAAAAATAAATAGGTCTTCCTTCTTACATTAAAACAACACCAATTCCATTTGTTGAGGCATCACTTTCCATAATAAATGTTTTTGTGAAGTCAGGTGTAGCTAATTTCGGTGCTTGGCATATTTCCTCTTTAAGATGTTCAAAGGCCTTATTTGCTTCTCAAGTCCAATAAATTGCATATATCTTCAGTAATGTTGTTAGAGGTGGTTTTATTCTCCCATATTTCTTAACAAAATTGTGCTAATACCTTGTCAACCCGAGAAATCCTCGAATATGATTTATCGATGTGGGGATTTTCCATTCCTTAATGGATTTTATTTTATTAGTGTTTGACTTAACATCCTCATGAGATACATTATGACCCAAATATTCTACCTCATGTACTTCAAAGAAAAAAATTGAGGCTTTTTCATATAATTGTTTCCCCTCCAATAGTTTGAGGACCCTATCAACATGTTGAACATGATCCTTCGAAAAATTGTTGTAGATTAGTATATCATCATAAAATACTAACACAAATTTTCTAAGGAAGGGTTTGAAAATGGAATTCATCAAACCTTGAAATGTCGAAGGTGAATTAATAAGGCCAAAGGCATGACCAAAAATTCGTAATGACCCTCATGAGATCTGAATGATTTTTTAATAATGTCTTCAATATTCATTCTAATTTTATGACATCCTGAACGAAGATCCAACTTGATGAAGTAAATTTCTCCATTTAATTCATCCAACAATTCATCAAGGACAAGAATGGGAAATTTATATTTAGTAGTGAGCTTGTTGAGCTTCCTATAATCCGGACACATATGCAATGATCCATCCTTCTTGTGCACCAATACTACTGGAGTAGAGAAATAACTTTAACTAGTTTGGATTATACCAAACTTTAGCATTTCTGCAACCATACGTTCAATTTCACTCTTTTGGGAATAAGGATATCTGTAAGGTTTGATGTTTAGAAGAAGGATTCCTGGAATCAAATGAATACCATGATCATGATCACGAATAGGTTGGAGGCCTTTGGGAGTCTCAAATTCCTTGGATGATTGTCTAAGACTCTTTGGAGATCTAGAGAAATATATGATTTTGATGTTTGAACCTATAGTGAGCATAATTGTGCAACTATGCCCCATTGTTCTTTCTTCAGAATTTTTTTCATGCCATTATATTTATTATCTTTCATGGTTTCCCTATGATACCCCTCAATTAAACTTCCTTTCATTCCCAAAAATATTTCAAGAAATTTTCTTGAAAATTAAAAGCTATCATCTCCAAAGATTGTAGCCATTGGACTCCTCGTACAACATCAACACCACCCATTGGAATGGAAAACATTAGACTATTCAATACATATTCCCCCATGGTTATCTTGATATTATGGCACTTTACAAAGCAATTCATAGTTCCTACATTTTCTACCATCAATTTACACTCTGGTGTTGGATATAGGAAGCAATTCAATTCATTGGCTATCTTACAATGAATAAAATTATGAGTACTAAATGAATCAATTAAGACTATTACCTTTTTCTTCTTAATATATCCTTCTATATTGAGCATTTGAGGAGTGGTAATTCCTACCAATGCATTAAAATACATGGTTGAATTCATTTATTCTTTCTTAGGGGTTGGTTCATGGTGTATATCCTCCTCTTTTGATGTTTCTTGTTACTTTTTCTCCTCCTCTTCAGAATATATGTAGAATAATTTCTTCTCAACGCACTTATGACCTTTTGTGTATTTTCTATCACAACTATAACAAAGCCCTTTTGCTATTTTTTCCTCCAATTATTGTGGTGTCAACCTTGTAGGTTGTGGAAGGCTAGGAACAACAACACTTCCATATTTACAGCTGTGAGTGGTAGACTTCCCTCTTGCCATAATTTTTCTTTCAAATATTCTTGCCACTCTGAATTCCTTCTCCAATAAATCAGGTCCCTAAAGGCGAACCTCATGTTCGATTTTATCCTTTAAATTCCATATGAAGAAATCAATCCTGTGCTCCCCCGAATATCATTTAACTTTATATTCAATTTTTTGAAGTACTCAGTGTGCTCTCCCATTGAACATTTATGTTTGAGATTTATCAATTGAATAAAGAACGTGTTGCTATTTGTATCCAGATAATGTGCTATCATTTATCTTATAGGAAATTTTGTCACATTTGATCAAGTGAGCCACATAGTGGGATAACTCAACATCCTATTCCCCTTTTCATCATCTTGCAAAAAGCCCTAATTATTTTCCTTTCATGCCTTAGAGTTTCAACCCTAAACCGCCCTATTTAAGCCATTTTCAGGACCAATGCTCCCTGCAAGCCTACGAGGGTACATTAACCTATAGGTTAATACACTTTGGAAAATGTTGGTCACCAATAGGTTGCTCTCCTTTGCACCTACATTGGTTCTAGAATTTCGGGAGAATGATCGGGATTCCAAAAGCTTCACCTTCTAGGGTTTTCCAGAAGTTTTTTCAACTAATTTCCTTGGATTTACATTCATATCCTATCTTACCCTAATTTTGATTTTTCATCACCTATCCTTTTATTATATCCCTCCATCAAAGGTGGATCTAAAACCTTAGAATGGTAACTGGATAAGAACTCCAAACTTACTCCTCTCTCCTATATATTTACCCTCTCATATTTTAGAGTTAATGGTTGGATTTAGAGAGTGATTCTGCCCTTATGCTACTACAATAAGTAGTTATCATCTCATGCATAGGGTGACTAGAGGTGCACATTGTGACAAGGAAAGGACAAGTTAACAAGTTGGAGCAACTCTTCTACAAGACCGACTGCCACTTATGGTTGTAATATCCTTCCATTTATATTAATGCAAATAATTATCTATTTTCCTATATGTGATGTCATTATTTCACTTATTTCAATACCATGTTTATCTATTGAATAAAATATTTAGATGATACTGCATAGATCTCATAGTTTCTTGGCTTGTATTATTTTACTACACAGGTTCTAATTTTGGAAATCATAGCTACAATTAGAGATTCCAAGCTAAATATGGAGCGAAGTGAATGATATTTTCTAGGTAGGCCTCACTCCATAATATATCGACTTTAAGAAAAATCATTAAGCTCCTTGTCTCTCTGTTGTTCTAGGATGACCACCAAACCTAAGGGAGATACCTTTGTCTGCAATAGTAAATCCCATATCCTTCACCTCCTCCCCCTGTCTATCTTCTCCTAGGGTCATTTCTTATTTTATCTCCTAAGTAGGTTCTGATGGTTTTTTGTAATCATTCCTTTGCACCTTGTTACTTGGTGGACCGTCCGCCTGGGCACTTTTTCCTTCCTCATTCACCTTATTCAGGACCTCGAACATGTTCTGCATCTGTGGTTTCTTTTGCACTTCTGATCCAGGCTTTCTCTTTGATTTTATTTTCCTATTAACAATTTTTTCAAAACCTCCTCAATATTTCTCCCCACTCATGTTCTTAGCAGAGACATACTAGGAGTTCATGGGGAATTCTCGAAACAAGTGGCCATGTTCATGGCACCACCTACATCTGAACGAGATGTGCTCGTAGTCTATTGCTTAGAACCATACCTCATATTTCCAGGCCAAGTTCACTCCTTCTGTTAGTTTCTTCGAGATGTCTAAGTAAACACAAATGTGAGCATAGGATACATACCTCATTTTCCTTGTGTACTCAGCCACCTTGACAAAGGACCCCAATGCATTGCCTATGTCTTCTATAATCTCGGGATGTTAGAATTCTGTCAAGAGGGAGTAGAGACTTAGCCATACTAGGGCCACTGAGAGATCAGCTTTTTCTGGATTGAATCGTTCCTTCCACTGGGTTAAATACAACCCTACGGAGTTGCAAAAATATGGTCCTCCATCGAAAACCCTATTTTAATCTTCCCAGTTAAAAAATATTATCGTAAAGAAGCCTTTAGCCCCAAGCTGTAGGTCGTAGTGCCCTTTGGGTTTCCAAGTTGTGTTGATCCACTAGATTATGGTTTTTTATGGTGGCCATATAAAGAGAAATTTTCCTATCAAGGCGTGATCTTTGATATATTGAATATGTGCTCTCTTACCTTCTGATTTGATGTGCACCTGGGGAATCTCCATTTTCTTAGGTAGCCATTGGCCGTGATTCCTCACCTCCTTTGATTATTCTCCTTTGATCACGTGCTCTGGGTTCTGCTCTTTTACAGAGTCCCCTGCAATATTTTTACCCTTTGACTCCGACAATGGGATCTACATCCCCATGGGGACCATTGCGGACCCCGCTTCCCTTGTCCTGTGACCTGCTATCCTTCAAGGCTCACAAGCCAATAGGTGCTGCGTCCTACCCCTACCGCCTGCAACCTATTTCTCTCTACCTAGGGTTTCTCCGCGTGCAACTTCCTTCCCTCATTTCAGATATAAATGTTATTAATATGGTTGTGAAATCTTTATCCATTGAACGTTATGTTTTGATTCTTATTACTGATATTTATGGGTGTTTACTAGTCTCTGTGCATTATTTTATAATAAAAAAATTATGATATATACTAAATTTTACAAATTGCAAAATTCAATCAATTTCTACATATTTCTTTAAAATATATTTTTCTTTACTATTATCTAAGTTTCTCAACATTATTGGACACCATTAACATATTAAATTTTTCAAAATTTCCTTATAAACATAAGATACCAAACTTGTAAATTTAAAATTTATTATGAACATCCATCCACACATACATGTTGAATAGTGAAAATCCATATACACATAGATGTTGCATACCTTCCATGATGCCTCTCTAATCAAATTACTAAATTGGAAATTGGAAATTTAACTCTAACTTTGAGAATTCAATCATACTTCACCATACCTTTTTCAATTTATTTAACAAACAATAGTGTTGATATATTAGTAACAATCAACAAAATATTTTCTGCTAAAACCTAATGAAACTAGGATTTCCAATGTGGAAATTAAAAAACCTTTCTTTCATGCCCCTTCAAAAATTCTAATAGTTGGTTGAATGTGTTGGATTGGACGAGACAACATGGTTGCATATTAGATGTACGAACAACACTTCTCTTGTTAATGAGGGGAGGTGAGGCCTTGCGGTAACAACATTTCTTTATTTCATATGGAACGACATGTGAGCATGTAAAGCTCATAGTTAGTATTCATTATTTATTTCAATTTTATTGAAGGAGTTGTTTCCATACTTGAGGCCTCATATAGAGGCTAGGGATGGTCCCTAACCTCAGACCTTCTATTGTAAGCTTTTTCTCAAGTTTTAGCTAGAGAATACCCAACCGTTGAGTTTTAGGCCTAGAATTGTGGCATTGAGTGGTGAAGGCGATAGAATGTGAAGGTGGTGAAAGCATTGGCCAAGTTTAATCCTACTACTGTCTCATTTTCAGTACTATGATCTTTCAAGGTTAGTGGGTTGGCATCTATCTCAAGTATTTCTTCCTTTGTGATTTCTCACTTTTTCTTTTTTATTGACTAGTTTTCTTGGTAGTTTTGTTACTCAACAATGTGGAGTTCGGCTTTGAGGCTTGAAAGTCTTGTTACTTGGGTCAGGACTATCAGTTCGAGGTTGTTTTTCAGGGTTGGGGTTGTTTTTTCTTTGCACAAGTCTCCTTTTACTAAGTCACTAGTTTTGGTCAAAATATGGGGAGACATTTATTGCTTGATTTGAACTTTTAGGGCATTGGTGTGATAATTTTATGGAAAGGCTAGAATGGCCTCACCTGTTACTCTTTAGAGGTTGTTTTCACAGAATTGGTGTTTGGGGTTAGTGTTTTTTTTCACATATTTCTTTGTGATTAATGGTATATATAAACACTGTTGAGCCTTATTTTTCTCTTGATAGGGTGTATGTCGAGTCTAGAGCTTATATTCTAAGCTATGGAGATGATATTTTAGGGGGGTGTCTTGGTCTTGTTGTTGTTAGGCGAATTTTATTTTCTTGTTATTTCGTAGGGAGAGGAATTCATAGTAGTTTTGCAAGGTGTGATCAAGGTTTCATCCATGCCACTAAGGAAGATAATGAGATGAAATTGAGGAGGAGGTGGCAGTGCTTATGAGGGTCAGCAAGGATCACATCTATTTTCCCATGACTTGGTTGCCACCTATTTTAACGTGGTTCCATTAGAGACTAGGAAATAAATTAGAAATATGGAGACTCAAGTAGGGATTTAAAGGAAAACCCATTCGAACTCTGATATCATGGAAGGTATCTCAGCATCAGTTCCTAATCTTGGGCACATCGAGGGCAAGAAGAAGCAATACTTGAATTTGGTGGCTTCACTTTGGCAAATGAAGACCCTCTTGGTTTTGGTCCTGAAAGAAAATCAAGTAGAGAGGTATAATGTCTTCGCCTCCTTGGAATACATCAAAAGGATGCTTAGGAACCAATGTTTATCTTTGGAGAGGATTGATTCCTATCTAGAAGATGTGGAAGGCCATATTGTTTGTGAATGAGATAGTGGTGACTTGTTGGACCCTATGAGTTCTAGTGCAAAGGTCCCTCCAAACATATCCTCCTCCAGAAATGATTAGTGACCAAGCATGATGGATTTCAATGTGGTAGTTGTTTCTTTAGTCTTTGGGCCGGTGCTTCTAGGAATTTACTTATTTTAAAGGTATTGAATTACGTATTTGTTTATGACTCTCTTGACACAGATGGATTATTATATTGAAGTTTTTTTAATTTGTTGGTATTATGGCTCAACCTGGAATATGTATTTGTTTTTGGTTTAGTGGTGCCAATTATTTTTGTGATTTGGTTTAGTGATGCCAAATATGGCCTATTAGTAGGTCTATTTGGAAAATTATGTATTTGGAAGGAGTGTATCTTTGTGTATTTCATCATTATATTAAATGTTAATTATTTTTCAAAAATATTCATTATAACAAATTTTAATTAATAATCAAATCTAGCTTAGTAATTATTGTAAAAAAACATTTCTGTTTAACAAATAAAAGTTTATAACCACTATGATGTCATAACAACAATAAATGAACTCTAACAATTTGAAAATTTAATTTGTAAGAATTTTAAAAATAAAATGATTAATTTGTACGAATTTGAAAATTTAAATAATTCTCTTATATTCAATATAAAATAAGTATCGCAGAGATTATACAATAGTTGCTCATAACTCCAACGATTCGAAAATTTAATTTGTAAGAATTAAAAAAAAAAATTGATAATTTATACGAATTATAAAAATAGGATGATTAATTTGTATTGAATATAGAGTAAGTATGGGAGAGATTATACAATAGTTGCTCATAACTCCAACGATTCGGACAATTCGGAGGTTAGATCAACTGCAACGAGTTGAGATTTTGATTTGTAATCAGCATTGGGTTGCCAATTCTTAGGAATAACGTTATTTGCAGTGACCTTTTTCTTGCCGGAAAGTGTTGTCAAACGAATAGAAAAAGGAGCTTGGAGAGGGTCTCCATAACCCTGCAGAGCCCAATTTACACCCCATATTTGCCTCAGTTCTTCCCATGAATTAGAATTGGCCTGACAAAATAAAAAAATAAAAATGAAATATGAATTTTTAATATAATCAGATATTCAAATAAATATAAATTTATACATATAAAAGCACGATATTCAAATAAAAATAAACTCATAGTACCTGTCGGAGCTCAACTTTCCCAATGCTACCATCTCCTGCTGTATATTGAATAAATACAGAGAAATAATAATTACTGGCCCCTGCATCAACGTGGAAGTTAATATTCACCCCCGAATATTGGCAAGGTGTCCTGTACAACAAAGAGGAAATGTTTCAGTTTGTGCATTTGAAAACGAACGATTGACTAGGAATTGCTGAACTTATTTTTATTGTAGGTTTCAGATATATCCAGAATCTGGCTGACTGTGTAGATTTCGGATATATACCATAAAGAAAAGAAAGAATCTGACTCTTAGGAAAGGTTAATTTCCAAAATATTTCTGCAATTGTCTACCTAAAGCATAAGCATAGGGTTGCAATCAACATAAACTTATGTCTAATAAAAAAATAAAATTTCACTAAATAATACCGTTCGTACCGTTGATAAAATATTGGTATGACTCCAATTTTACGGAGGTCTGCATCTCTCCCCGGAGATGCAATGCTGTTAATAGCGGCGCCACTGAGATCAAAGTGTGTTTTGCCACCTCCGCAGACTCCACCTTCTGGACATTCATCAGTAATCACCACAGTAGATGGCTTTCCAGTACAAACACCTTTCTCTGTGCACTTTACCTGTTTTGTTTTGTTTTGTTTAGGCACAACTCAACTTATGAGAATCCTCTCAAATCAAGTCTTAATTAGTAATTAACTACTTTACTACTAAAAACAGTTCAGTTCAATCCATACTTTATAACAAGCTCCACAGCCTTTTCCGCGTTGGAATATCACTGGACTTCCTGCAGATACTATAGATTTGAAAGGGTGTTGTTTCACAATGCTGCCAAACCCACATGCGCCTCCTGTCAAAATAACAATTCTGATGATCATGAATGGTATGGATAAATATCTCTAAATTTAATATATTTTTATGTAAATCTATGCTATAATATATTTTTATGCATCATTATAAAAATATAAACTAAAAATTACAGTTTACCTTCACTCCCAGCACCATATACATCTCCATACCAAGTAGCAGTGGCCGGCTTCCAGGCAGTAGTAGTAGTAGCATCAGTTTCTGTATCAGCTGCTTCCGAGCAGAGGAACAATAAGAATAGAGAGGTCACAGCTGGTACAATTACAGAACTAAACGAAAGTCTCATTCTCAGACTCATTTTGGAAGCCAACAAAGAAGTAGACAACATAGACGCTTAGACTGAGCTTGGAGAAACTACAGTGGACCAGAATCGAAGAATGTGCCACTGGAGCATCTCAAGCCAAGCCCCCAACTGAAAATGGAAAATGGATGTAAAAGTGCAAATTTATGGCAATTCTCTCCACCACATGAGTATCTCTTTTATAATAAAAAAACAAATCGACCAAATACATTTGTTTCCCGAAAACCAGGAACAAATTAGTGCGATTAATAGAATGCAATTATGCTCTAACGGTACTCCGCTCTAGCAATAGCATGGCTGTATCAATTTATCCAATGGCTCAACCACCACGGTTTCCTTATCTTATCATCGATCAAATGAAGGATAAAAAGATATAAATATTAAAAACCTCTTAATGTTGTTGTTCGTAAGGGTAAATATATATATATATTAATTACCACCGTGAGCTGAGCTTAATTATTAATGATTGGTTAAAGGTTTTTATCATACTTCATTCTCATCCATAAAATGAAAACAAATCATTGATTTGCTACATCATACTTCACATTTAGCATATGAAAAAATGCCAAATATTATTCACTGCACAGTCAAGAATCAAGCTAGTGGACCATGTCTCCTCTCTCCATTCTATTTTCTTGGTATCATCATTGAAATTCTGTTTCTTCTCAAAAGTCTACAAATTGAAACGTTAGTTATCTTTAAAAAACAACTTCAAAAATCCATTTAGATTTTGTTCATTGAAATTCTGTTTCTTCTCAAAAATCTACAAATTGAAACGTTAGTTATCTTAAAAAACAACTACTTCAAAAATTCATTTAGATTTTGTTCGTTGATATTTGGGCCAACAATCAAAATAGATCTAAATTTAAGAGATGAAATCTCGGCAGCCAACAAAAATTATCTCTTTCTTTCACCTCGCCTTCTTTCAGCGGAGTGCACACTTGTGACTTTACCTTCTCAAACTATGATTTTAGTTATTCATTTGATATGAAACTACCTTAAGAATAGGTCGGCGGATGCCACATGTTATTTTACACTCCTTATTAAAAAAATTACTTGTACGTTACAGTTAAAATTTTGAAATCCATGGACTTTGAAATTTTGCAGTTAAAATTTTGAGGATAAAATTTGATATTATTTCTGGCATATTACATATTTTAAAAAATGATTTATGAAATCTTAATCTCAAACCCCAATCAAGGAGAAAAATGACTCATGAGACAAAATGATTTGTGAAATCCTAATCTCAAACCCCAATGAAGGAGCAAAATGACTCATGAGACCTTGATGTGTAATAGGCTCACAAGTCTCACTACTCAAAGCCTAACTCCTAACTTGGCAAGTTAACTCAACACTAGAGATAAAGTCTAACAATGACTTCTCACCACACACGAGCTTGAGAATATACAGGGCACTATCAGCTTAAGATTTAATGTTGAATAAAACATAACTTACCTCCAATCATGGAAATTAGACTTATAGTGAAATTTTAAAAGAATAATGGTTATAAACATTAAAAAATAATTTTATTAAATAATTAGTTTAGATCTATATTATTGATGAGAGGGATCAATGAGGTTTGCATATCAAGACATTTGATCCCTCTTGGCTCTTGGTAGATCCAGAGTTAGGATATTTTAATTTCCCCCTTTAGATAAACCACATTCCACATGAATACCATGAGTCAATACCATGGGTGGTTTTTATAGTTTAGTAAATAATTTTATTAAATAATTAGTTTAGATCTATATTCTTGATGAGAGGGATCAATGACATTTGCATATCAAAACATTTGATCTCTCTTGGCTCTTGGTAGATCTAAAGTTAGACCATATTAATTCCCCCCTTTAGATAAACCACATTCCACATGAATACCATGAGTCAATACCATGGGTTGTTTTTATAGTTTAGTATTATTTTTATTTTTTATTTGACCTAGTTAAAATGTTCATTACAATATGTCAATATTCTTATTTAATTTACTTTTATTTTGATTATTGTGTAATATGACAAAGTCACCAAAACCTAAATTCAATCACTTACTAAAAAAAAACTAACATTATAAAAAAAAATATATGAAACTTTTACTTGTGAATCTAATGGCCTAAAACATTTCAATCGTCTAACATTTGATCCAATGGCTCAGACATTGACAAAGAGGCACCTAGGTGAGTTTTTTTCAAATAAGAACGTCTTACGACGTAAAAATTCAAGCATGAAACAATTTAATGAGTCTCATATGCTCACTAGTTGAAAATGATGAAATTAGTGACCAGCCAACTAAAAAAGTTAGTCGCCGCAATTATTTCAAGTAAATTACTACTAAATTTGAGCATTTTTAAGTGACCGAACTAAAAACAACCAACTTAAACGACTAATTTAGTCTAGTGATAAAATATATGACTAGATAATAAGTGAATAACTCAAATGACTAATTTAATCTAGGATTAAAATGTATGACTAGATAATAAATGGCACAATTAATAATGATTAACTTAAATAACTATTATAGTCCAAGAATAAAACTATGACCAAATAACAAGTACAACAAGTATATGAATTACTCATTTATGTTAGTAATTTTTAATTCTGTCACTCTAGAAATCGAAAATTGGAATTTTGATACCAAAGTGTTACATTTAAGTACAGGGTTCTCGGAATCCATCCGCAGTATTAAAATTTAGAAACAATGGGGTCTCTGAATCCATCTATACTATTAAAATTACGATGGATTCCGAGACTGTAAGCTTCAAATTTAATGTCAAATAAAACATAACTTACCTCCAATCATGGCAATTAGACTTATTGTACGAAATCATTTCTAATCCAATAAAAAGATATTCTCATTTATCCAAGACTTAATGCACCAATGGAATCACACTTAATTTTTTTCTTGATAAAATTATGACCCTTATAATCCACCCATCTTTACCATGATCTTTCCATTAAAGATCATTAACTAACTTGTATTTATTGGGCTGGTTATTTCCGGCCATAACCAACACTTCAAGAGAAGTTACATAATATCATATATGGGTTTGTGGGAGTTTGGAGCACAGTAAGGAACATTTATAACATTCTCTCACTTGATCCAAATTGACACAAACATATATATTTTTTTAATTATTATCATCCCTTTCTAGCTTCTCAATAAAGAGCTTCAATGAATGAACCATGGCCATAAACAATCTATTAGATGAATAATATTTTCCATGTATTAAAATATCATTGATTCCCTCTAGATAAACACTCTATGCAGCATAATTATTTATGAATGTGCAGAAATATTCTCATTCAAGGTCCAACTTTATAGTCCCAATAGACAATATTCCATTCATTACTTCTTTATGTATACAAGTTTTAGTAGACATATATACCAAGAATTATCAAAAAACAAAATTGTAACTATCAAATTTAATGGTGTCTCAAATGTACATATGCTCCACATGTTCTCCATGCAACTGAGGTGGTAGCCCCTTCGTCATGGGATCCACAATAATTAACTTAGTATTGATTTTCTCATTAGTCACCCAATGGTTCCAAAAGATTTCTTTAACAACATGGTGATTTATGTCAATGTGCTTGTCTGAGATATTATTCTTATTGTTGTTGGTGAAATGTACTTCAACAGAATTATCACCGTAAATCCTTAATGGCCTAGACATAGAGGCTACAAATCTAAGCTCTGTGATGAAATTTCCTAATAAGAATGCCTATGATCCAGTCTCATAACATGTTATATACTTTGCATCCATATTGTAAGAAGTGATCCACTTATTTTTCTTGCTTCCCCATGAGATGACACCTTCTGTAAGTAAGAAGACATGTCTTGATGTACACTTTCTAGAGTCGATACATCCCACATAGCCTAATTCTGAATACTCAATAACTTCCGAATGGTCTAATCATATCTGTACAAGCATGTTGTCTTTCATACCTTGTAGATAGCTCATAAATTTCTTTGCAGACCTCCAATGATCAATGCATGGATTAGTTTGATATATACTTCACTTTCTGACTGCAAATCCAATGTCTGGTCTTGTATAGACCTGACCATGCATCAAAATTTTGATTGCAGATGCCTAAGGAATGGTATTCATCTTTTCCCATTCCAAATTAGTTTTCAAACATTGATTAAGACAAAACTTATCATCTTTAACCATGGGTACCACACTGGGTGAATGCTCCTCCCACTACAACATAAAGGGGGGTTTTAAGACAATATTTAAGACAATTTTTGGGTAAATTGTCTTAATTTGAGACAAAAGAAAACTTGTGTATTGTCTTAAATATTGTCTTTAAGCGGGTGTCTCAAATGAAATCGTCTTAAAATTAAATCGTTTTAAAATATTGTCTGTATAAAGACAATATATAACACAATCATTTTTGTCTCTCTAGAGACAATTTCATTTTTGTCTCTCCAGAGACAATATTTGCACTACAACACAAAGGGGGGTTTTAAGACAATTTCTGGGTAAATTGTCTTAACTTGAGACAATTTCAATTTTGTCTCTCCAAAGACAATAGTTGGAATTAAAGTGGAGACAATGTCTTTAATCTTATCTATTGTCTCTGTTGTTCAATTCTCAGCAATAGCCACGAAACTCCCTAAAAGAGGAACCAGGTCGCATTAAAGTTATATGCCAAGTAGCAAGTGCCAAATCAAATCAGGCCGAAAGGGAAAAAGGGTGGTAAAACGCACATATATTGACACCAATGGATAAATGGCGCTAAGTAAGGAGAGGCGGAACAATAGTTAACGACTGGCACAAAGGTACGGGAGACATGCCTTTGCAGATCAACTCATATACGAGAGAAGGCCTTTGATTATACATGACGGCGGTGCGTAGAAATTCCGGGGGGGTCAAGCCGTGGGGTAAGGACAAGGCCCTTACCCCCGCGGAATTGCGACACGTGGCTGGGCTTCACGGCGGAGAAGTAGTAACAGGGTTGGGCCAAGAGATTATATATCGTGGTGGAGTTAAGGTGGGCCCGCTCAGGTGAGGAAGATAAGCGTTAGTCCGGCAAAGGGGAAGTCCTTCGTGTTAAAAGTGGATAGCGCATATGGAACAACGGTAAGGTAAGTCCATCAGGACAGCTGGTACTAAGGCCCGTACCAGTTTTTAAACCCGACACGAGGCGCTCACCTATATCTAGAATTACCCAACCCCCACGCGCCACGTGTCTCAGTGTCAGTGTCCTTACGACACTTGCCCTCTGTTTTCTTACACTTTCCCTTTTTAACCTAAACAGTCCTCCCGAATGGTAAAAACTCTCGTATTCCTCTCTGGTAAATTATTTTCAGGTAGTTTTCCACGGCGATTACCAAGTAGGGAAGAGCGCCGGGTTTGCCCAAGTCACTGTCACGGTTCCCCTCGTCGTTTTCCCAAGAATTGTCACCCTCTGCTCAGGTAATCCATTTTCCCGTCTTCGTTTCATTATTTTTCCCTTTCTCTCTTTTCCGAATTGTTGAATAACTGCCATGGGGAGAGGGACGCCCAAGAAGAACGAACTCGAAACTCTAGTTGTACAAGTCTAGAAATCCTCCTGGTTTCGAGCCCCTTCGTGACTTGCAAGCAGGTATCTGTGACCCAAAATACCCTTTCGATATCCGGAGCATCAAGCCCCTACTGTTCGGTCGCCACTGTAAAAGTGCCGATCGTTTCCGAGTTGTCGCGTCCGGCTTGTATCACTACATTACCCCCCAAGTCCATTCCTGTGTCGATTTTATTGTCTGGCTTAGAGACTCTTACGATCCACATCGTGATGCCTTCATTTCCCCTCAGGGTAGCATAATCTTCTCCCTTTCTCCCGATATTATAAGGCAGTTCTTCGGCTTCCCTCCCGTTGATGCCTACTTGGCTTTAAAGATTTTCTTGTTGCTCGCATAAAGGACAACGACCCGGACCAATGAAGCCGCCGTGCCTTCATAGCCGGCATAACCATTGATCAGGGGCACACCCTACTCCCAAGGAGCTCTTCCCATTGAGTCCGTTTAATGAAGAGGTCCGACCAGTCCTGTCCCTCATTGCCGGCCTCCTGGGAGAAGGGACCCCTGAAGACAGTTCCTGGGTATGCATTCGATTCTTGTGGCTTATGACTCAGAATGGGGTTACACTGGATATTCCAGGTTTCCTGTCTTTTACCATCCGGAACCAATTTCGGGAGCTGGCCAAGGCCCGAAAGTTTCGTTTTTGTTTGTTGGTTTTCTACCTCTTCCTGTTCCAGCATGCAAACAAGTTTAATCATTTGGGGCTGGACCGGATGTATTCTGAAAATTCTCAGCCCAGGCCAGTCTTCGACTGGAATTTCTCCGTTCGTCAATTGCCTAAGGGGGAGGGTTACATCAGTTTCGTGAATACCTTCATGTCCATTGCTTACACCATCATTCACGATGTACCTTCTCCTAGGGTTTTCCCAGAGATGAAGCACTGGTTACAGGCTGGGAAGTACCAGTGTACTGGCGATTGGTTTCTATCAGAGGAGTATACCGAAATCCGTGTCTATGGAGCCGAAGTAGCCCCCTACCAGCTCCCAGCTTTTCCTGTCCGACGAGTCTACGCCCTTGAATACATCCGGCAAGCCCTCAAAGCTGACCAGCTTCATTTCGTCCCCGCTAAGAAAGGCTACATCCTAAAGCTCCCCGACAATATTGGCCCCTTTGTTGTAAATTCTAGATATTCCCTCCCGATTGTTGAGAAAATATTGCAGAACTTGGATCTGAAATTAGGGGAAAGTTGGGCTTATGACCCACGGGAAATTATTTCAAATAAAAGAAAGAGAAACAGGTCTGCGCCCTACGTTCATGAATCCAGGCCATTTCTGGAGTGGAAGGCTAATTATGAAGTCTGGCCTATGTTTTCGCAGATGGAGACGGACTCATCTGCCACAGGAGAAGAAGAGGAAGTGAACAAAGGGGGAAATGAGCAGGAAGCTGGTACTTCCGGAGCGCCACCACACAAGAGGCAAAGGGTGGCCACTAGTGAAGCCGAGGTCATCGGGGAAGGGATAATTCTGGAGCCCCTCGCGAAATTTGGAGAGTATGATAAGAGCAAGGCAGGGATAGTAGTTCTAAGAGATAGCACCGCCTCCTCTGACTACACTGAAGTCACTGAGGCCATCATCGAGCCTCCTGCTTCGAGGACAAAAGAAAGGGAGCTGACCAATAAAACCGTCAGAGACAAATATAGGGCCGAACTAGGAGGTTTTGTTGAGAAATATCACACCAGAATCTCTGCCTCGGTTAATGCCGACACTGAAGACCTGGTGCTTTCTATGGCCGAGGCTATCCTGGACCCGAATTCGGACGTCCCTAGCTACAAGGTGATTGAATTGGTTGTCGACATGAAGAAGGTTCCGGTACAGGACCTGAATGACCTTTTCCAGACAATCTGCGACATGATGAATGATAAGATTTCGTAGATCACCCTTGCCCTAAAGAAGACATAGCAGAAATTCGACGACCTGAACAACTCTTTTTCCGCAGAACAGAGTGCTTGTCGTGCTAACGCACATCAGGTGCGTGTCCTTAGAGAGCAGATTAAGAATTCAGACGACGGAGGGAAGGGAATGCAAGCGGCATTAATAGCCAAGTTGGAGAAGGACATTTCAGCGGCTAGGAAACGGTCTGGCATACCGGCTTCACATCCGATACAGACCGATGAACTGGTGCACGTGGAGGAGGAGAAAAATGAGCTGATGGCCAAGCTTTCCAGAGAGAGAGAGGAGAAAGAAAAAATGGTCAGAAGAATGGAAGATCTGGAGAGCAGAGCTACCGAGCTGCAGACCCGCTAGGACACGCACAGTTGTCATGCAGCCGAGACATCAAGTGGGACAGGTTCAGCAACATCACAACTATCCACAGCTATGGCTGAGATAGAAGTGCTGGGGAAGCAAACAATGACAGCCAAGCAAAAGGTGGAAGAACTGGAGGGCGCCCTGGCTGAGAAGGTCAGAAATATTGAAGGGATGCGAAGAGAAGTTGAGGAAGGAAAGAAGACTACGACTGAGCAACAACAGACCATCACCGAGCTGAAGAGTAAGGTAAAGGGAAATATCACCCTGGCCGAGGCCAGAAGCCTAATCTGGTCGGATATAATCGTGGCCGTGACTGAAAAGTGGGAGTTCCTAACGATGATAGGAGAACTCAAATCGACCCTTCCATACCTTAATAGGAGGTTGCAGGAGGCCGGGGATAATCTGCCAACTAGAGCTCGACATGCTGGAATTTATATATCTTTTCTCTATACACTGAGAGCAAATGACGTGGTAAAACATGACATTCCCAGCAGGTTTATGGAAATCAATGAATGTCGGAAAATTATAGAGAAAGAGGAGGCTCGATCGGCAGCTTCAAAGGCTCTCCAACAGGTCGCAGACATTGTGGAACAGTTCAACAAGGTATGGAACGAAATCACCACTGCTGGCCTCCCTTCATGTTGGGAACCAAACGCTCCTGCCGTACTCATGCACCCCGACAAATACACAGCACTTCTAGAGGCAGAACGGGATCAGTCAGATCTTCAGATGGGCAAAGGAACTCAGCTTAAAGCTACTACCATCATCACAGCCCTACAGAAGGAGTTTAGTATCCTCCATATGATCCGGTACCGTCTCCCCACCCACGCAGACATCCACACCTTCGGCGAGGCATTTACCAGGGTGGAGAGACTCTCAGAGATGTCAGAGCCAAATCCAGAAAGCCAGCGGAGGTTAACGCAGTTCCTGACTCAGCATGCCAGTCCCTCCACCGATGTACCTCCTCCAGCGTCTACTACAGCCTCGACCCAACAGCTTTCATGACACATTATGTTTCATTCATGACATGGCCTTAACGGCCTTTACTGTCATTTCAGTTATGTTTGATTTAAATTTCCGAGTGGGCGGTTTTTCCTCCCACTCTTGCATTTTTACTTTTACCTTGAACAATGATCTACATTTTGGTTTTAAGTTTGGCCCGGGGCCTGTTACGCATGACGGAAGAGTTGTTTTCCCCATCATGCCATTTTGTGGTTTTGATAATGATTGTTAACAATTTTGAGCATGCGAGAAAGATATTTTCAGAAAATATCTTCTCGATGAAAGGCAGAGAGAAGGCTATATAATACAGGAAAAAGAATGCCACCAGGTTCCATTTTTCTTCAGAAAATTGATTGTATTAGAATTTCCTGTGCGTCTGCTTTGTGAACAATTTGGATACTGCCCGGAGGAGCCCATTGGGTTTCAATAATAAGAAGCTTTACTGTAATACGGATTCTGGACACGATTGTATGGTGGTGTGTGTGCCTCTCTATTGTTAGTTTCATCTTTGCTCATCTCTCTTATATTATATCCTGGAATGCGAGTGTCTTTTGTATTTCGATATGAACTTATCGTGTTGATACTCATGTCTGTAGCAGTGTGACACTTTAAATGGCCCAGGAGTAATGTATTTTGCCACATGCATTTCACTCGTATTTCGACTATGTTGGTTGTATTGAAATGTTATTGACGAAAGCTCTTGGTATGCGTGGATTCTTAGATATTTAAGCCCATTTGTATGCCATGAAGTGCTCCTTAGTATCATCTATGTGACAGCCGATATCCCCTTCTTGCTATACAGCTTCGCTATTGTTTATAATTACTTTCTCTGCCATATGTCGTGAATCTGGCCCTCATTATGTTGATCTGTCTTATGATTGTCTGAAGCAGCAGTATCTAAATATTAGCATTCCATTCGTTCAGCGTTGTTTAAAATGCCTCAAACTGTCCGAAGTTCTGGTTCCATTTTAGTTTGTTTTCTGTTTCAAAAAAAGGTAGTGTAAGAGCTCTGTCACGTTAAGGGATGAAACGTTGCCTCAAATATCCTGCTCTCTACACCTCATAAGATGTCCTAGGCACTAGTCTGTAACAACTCTAGGCTGTCTCTAGGAGTTACAACATCTTTTTGGCGCCGTTGCCGGGGAACGAAGTTGAAAAGATTTAAGTCCCTGGGCCTCGACAAACCCTGTCCACTCTTCAGTTAGGTGAGCACGAAGAGTTGTGAGTTGTGCACACCTCACCTTGGCGACTCCACATTTATATTTCAGATAAACCTATTTGCAGTCCTGGCTCCCCGAAAGCCACACCTAAGGTCAGATACTTCACAGTCGAAGACACCTTCTGTGTCTGACCCAGAGCGAATCCTTCACAGAAGAGGCTGGAGAGAAAGACCACCAACCATACCGATATTCCCGGCTTTCCTCGAAATCTCCCCGATCTTCAGCCCTCCTCTGAAGCTGTCGCTCAAATACAAGCTCAAACCCTATTATAAGAGATATCGGCTATTACTCTGATAGCCCTTACCGAGAAGGTACCCGTATCAAAGACGAAGCTGAGTCTAGTTATACTCCACATTATTCTGTTCATCCTACCCCTGAAGTTGAAGAGGTCAAAGAGATCACCTAATCGTCGCAATAGCCCTATCTCCTCATCGTCCCTGCCGCCGATCACTATATTCCCATCATTATTCATACTCAACTCACAACACCTCCTCCACCTCGCACCGCTTCAAGCTCTCATCCTACCTCCGCTCCCCATGGCGTAATGTACCCGCCTTACAAAACAGATGTTTCACAAAATTTCTGTCATAGTTGTTAAAATGATATGCCAGACTACTTGAAGATTCTACCCCGATTTAATGAGAATAACATGTTCACAAGCATGTTGGAAATCTTCTGGTTTTTCACAGAACTGGATGTGGAAATATCCGGATGTGGTTCGAGGTTGTCGTGCAAATTTTGATGGAGAAGCTAGAAAGTACTTGTCTTCATGATCCCACTAACACTGGAGGCTATGGAACAAGCTTTTGTGAAAAAGGGGAGATAGGAAAAGATCATGGGGATACTAAGCGAGTTCAACACCCTTAAAAAGAAACACAATGAAGGGGTATCGGAATTCATCAGAAGATTTAACAAATTGTATTACAGCCTCCCAGCTGAGATGAAACCCCATCAGACCACTGCCAAGGTCGTTTTTGTAGCAGCATTTGATTCCGAGTTTGGCTTCTCACTAAGGGAGAGAAAGCCAACCTCTCTTGATGATGCACAGACTGATGCATTGGAAATAGAAGCAAACTTTGTCTCGACTGGTAAGACCAAAGTAAAGCAAGAACATGATATCAGAAGAAGAAGCAAGGAAGAAGTGTCCACTTCAAGTCAGGATAGAGACTCAGCAAATGATAAGATCGAAGAGATGAATAAAATGATCAAGAACCTCTCTAGCAAGTTGGTCAAGCTAGAGATGGAAGCCAAAAGTTCTCCACCAAAGAACTTTTAGAATGCTCCAAACAGAGGGTTCAACCCTCAATACAGGAAACCTCCCTTGCAGATACTGCATAGGGGGCAGAAGGAGTCACAAGACCAAGTATCGCACCCTTTGTACTTGGAAGGACAAATAGAGGCTTCCCCTGAAGACTCCTCTTATGAGCAAGATGAAACATGTCCGGTTTTCTCAGACAGCGATGACATAGAGTGCCCTGTCCAAGGAAGTGAGGAGGATGCATTGCAACCTCACTCAGAAGCGAAGGATAATGAGGATGCCGAAGAGCCAGAAGTCGATGACTACTGCAAACAGTTTGTTGATTTCATGCAAGCTCAGTTCAACAGGAAATATGACCTCAGGTCCTCCAGGAAAAGGACCCGCACTCAAGATGAAGAGGAAGATGCACCCCAGAGATCAGCACCTGCACAGAAAGAGGCCAATACCAAAGACTCTTCTGATAGAGGTAAGAAGCCCCTTTACCAACCTTTGCAAGATGATAGTCACATACCCTCCTCCTCTCAAGTAGCTGTGTCTCCTGTGAATAAAGTTCCCATTAAAGAAGTCAAGTCTGCCTTGCCAAACAAAGAGTCCAAAGAAAAGGAAGTCCAGATAGAAAAGCCCTTGTCTGCCTTCAGTTTGCAAAAGGAACTTGAAAAGGTCAAAATCCCTGTCCCTCTGTCTGAATTGTTGAAGCAGCCTGCATATCAGTCACAAGTCTCCTCTTTCATTTCAGCTCCTGAAGTCCCACACATTCCAGACAGTCTTAATTTGCAAGAAGAGAGGCCTATGGTAGTGTTTGGCCCCCATGTCGAGGAATTGGACCCCTCTACCCCTCCTTTCTATGTTTCCCTAGTAATCCATGATTTACTATTACATAACTGTATGTTGGATTCAGGAGCATCCCACAATTTGATGCCCCTGTCTGTCATGGAGCAGTTGGGTCTCCAAATCACCCGTCCATATAAAGATCTCTACTCCTTTGACTCCAAAAGAGTGAAGTGTTTGGGCATGATCAAGGACCTAGCAGTCACCTTGGCTCAGATTCCTGCCAAGAGTGTGGTAATGGATATCGTAGTAGCTGACATCCCAGCTCGCTTCGGCATGCTGTTGTCTAGGTCTTGGGGGACCAGAATTGGAGGGTCAATCAAGCTGGATCTGTCCTACGCCACCATCCCTGTCTTTGGGGGTCAAGAAAGGAGATTGTACCGAGAAACTAGGTTTGTCAAGACAGTCACAAAAGCAGGAGATTCAGTAAACTCCCCAGTTTACAGTAGAGATGGAGATTTTTCCTGTCTAATGTTGGAGGAAGATCAGGAATATGCTCATGAACCTACATTTTGTCAGATAAAGACTGAGCTATCAGAGCAGGACCGTGGATCTGATATCTGGACGCTCCACTTTGATGGAGCCAATTCCAGAGAGGGAAACGGGGCTGGAGTGTTGCTTATCTCACCCATGGGTCAATGGGTCCCCCTCTCTTTCAAATTAGAATACGAGGCCACGAATAATGTGGCTGAATACGAGGCACTCATATTGGGGCTACAAACAGCAAGAAGCATGAAGATCCAAGGTCTAAAGGTGATGGGAGACTCAGAGTTGGTGGTGAGGCAGGTGAGAAATCAGTGTCAAGCGAAGCATCCGAGGCTAAAGGCCTATAGGAACGAAGTGTGGGACCTCGTGGAAAATTCCTTTCTGGCATTTAACATTCAGTTTATGCCCAGGGAGTACAACAGAATGGCAGACTCCTTGGCTGTAGCTGCTAGTACATTCCGCCCACCTCAGAACCCTCTTCTGAGATACGAAATTGAGGTAAGATACAGGCCTTCAATTCCTGATAATGTCAAGCACTGGCAGGTCTTCGACGATGAAGAGCAGGTGAAGAGGTTTTTGGAGACTGTGGGGGAGTTTTCAAACTTGGAGATCGACAATTGTGAAGAGGAAGAAGTCGAAGAAATTCCAGGGGACAAGCTAGAAGAGAAGATAGCTGGTCACAGATTCCTACAGCTAAAGGGAAATGTCATTCCCCGAGGGTTGGTACCTCTGGAAAGGCTGTTCAATAAGGATGATGTCCCATTACAGCCAAACAAAATGGTGACTGAGGACCAGGTTGAAGATCTGAATTTGGGCACGAAAGAAGATCCAAAGATTGTGAAGCTGTCGAAGAAAGTCCCAGATGAATATAAACCATTGTACCAAAAGCTGTTTAAAACCTACAAAGACGTATTCGCCTGGTCATATCAAGATTTGAAAACCTTTGATATCGGTGTGATGCAACACAAGATTCCATTGAAAGCCGATGCAAAACCCCACAAGCAAAAGCTCCGGCAGATCAATCCCCTGTTGTTACCATCGATTGAGCAGGAAATAAAAAAGTTACTGAAGGCTAAAATCATGGTGCCACTAAGGTATTCTGAATGGGTGGCCAATTTAGTCCCAGTACGCAAGAAGAACGGTGAAATCAGGTTGTGTGTGGATTTTAGAAACCTGAACAGGGCATCTCTAAAAGACAACTACCCACTACCAAAGATGGATCATATTCTGCAAAAGGTGGTAGGGGCCTCTAGAATGTCCATGATGGATGGGTTCTCGGGCTATAATCAGGTGGCTGTATTCCCTGAGGACCAGGAAAAGACAGCTTTCACCACGCCCTGGGGAACATTTATGTATGCCAGGATGCCATTCGGACTGATCAATGCAGGGGCTACGTTTCAGAGAGCGATGGACATAACTTTTGTGGGAGAACAGGATAAGTTCCTGGTGGTGTACCTAGATGATATAACGGTCTTTTCCAAGGATGATGTCGAGCATGTTCAGCATTTGCAGAAGACTTTTGAGAAATGCAGGAGGTATGGACTCTCTCTCAACCCTCAGAAATCTTTCTTTGCATTAGAAGAGGGTAAACTTCTAGGACATATAGTAACTAAAGATGGGGTCAAAATCGATCCTAAGAGGGTAGAAGCTATAAACGGTATCTCTCTCCCCAGAAACAAGAAAGAAGTACAGGTATTCCTAGGACGGATCAATTTTCTCAGAAGATTCATTCCCAATTATGCCGAAATAGTTAGACACATCACAGATATGTTAAAGAAGGACAATGAAGTAAAATGGGCACCAGAATCAAGGCAGGCTTTTGCCAGGATCAAGACTGCATTTGCTGAAGCTCCAGTGTTGGCAAAGCCTGACTTCACTGAACCCTTCATGATTTTCTCTTTTGCATCACCTCACACGGTGGCAGGGGTCCTCCTACAGAAGAATGGAGATGGGTATGAGCAACCCATAGCTTTCTTTAGTCAAGTTATTCATGACGCAGAGCTAAAATACAACATACTTGAAAAACAAGCTTATGCCCTGGTAAATTCCTTGAAGGCCTTTCGCATGTACATTTTACAATCTCATGTGACTGATTTTGTGCCCGCAGTAGCAGTTAAGGACATCCTAGTGCAGGGAGACAGTGAAGGCAGAAGGGGGCGGTGGATTGCGAAGATACAAGAATATGACTTGGATATAAGGCCCACCAAGTTAATTAAAGGACAGGGGCTAGCGAAGATTTTATCAGAATCGAACCACCAAGCCCTGGGCATCCACTTATCCGTGATCGCAGATGAAGCATCTCAGGAACAGACAGGGAGGCCAGAAGTGGAAATGGAAACTCAAAAAATACAGATGAAGTACCTCACTAGCCCCTGGTACAAAGAAATTGTTGAATACCTCCTGACACTCAGCTGCCCACCCAGCTGTGACAAGTCCAAATACAGAGCCTTGAGGCTTAAATCTCAAAAGTACGCTGTTGGAGAGATCCGTCAGGCATACTGCTGTTATGTCTCATCGAAGGGGAGGTAGGGAACATCATAACCGAGTTCCATGAGGGGATCTGCGGAGGGCATTATAGCTGGAGGAGCACAGCTCAGAAAATTTTGAAGGCCGGTTTCTACTGGCCTAAACTATTTGGAGATGTCTTCACTTGGGTTAGAGCCTGTGACAAATGCCAAAAGTTTGCTGAGAAACAGAAGTTAGCCGCTTTACCCCTGATTCCGGTGCACGTTGATGAGCCTTTTAAGCAATGGGGTATTGACTTCATAGGTGAGATCCACCCTTCCTCCAGCGGGCAGCACAAATGGATTTTGACTGCTACAGATTACTTCACCAAGTGGGTGGAGGCCATCCCCGCACGAAATGCTACAGATACAGTGGTCATAAAATTCTTAGAAGAGAATATCATCTCAAGGTTTGGATGTCCTGCCAGAATAGTCACAGACAATGCTCAGGCTTTTAAATCTGTTAAGATGGTGAATTTCTGCCAACAGTACAACATCACCCTGGGCCACTCCACAGCTTACTACCCCCAGGGCAATGGTCTTGCCGAGTCATCAAACAAAACACTGGTCAGAGCACTGAAGAAGACAATAAATGAGAACCAGAGAAATTGGGACTCTCAGCTGAAGTTTGCTCTATGGGCAAACAGGATAAACAGTAAAAGGGCAACAGGGAAGTCGCCTTACGAACTAGTATACGGACGAGCAGCTGTATTCCCCATACAGTTGGCTCTACCTGTGGCTCGTTTCATGCAGGAGACTCAGGAAGAAGCTGATGGCACGACTAGAAGAATCAATCAATTGATTGAACTGGAGGAAACACGTGTTCAGGTGAATCAGAGGTTGGTGGACTATCAAGAGAAGATGAAAGATTTGTTTGACCAGCACACCAAAGACAGGAAGCTGCAGGTGGGGGATTTAGTGCTCCGATGGGATGTACGCAGAGCTGACAAAGGCAAACATGGTAAGTTTGACCCCCTTTGGTTTGGTCCTTTCAAGATCGCAGAGCAGGGAGGAAATAATACATTCAAGCTGGAAAATTTACAGGGGGATCTGTTGGAAGCCCCTGTGAATGGGCAATTCCTCAAACCATACTTCCAATTCTAAAGAAGGCTGGAAAGCCTGACTGTATTATATTGTATAATAGTTGCTATTCCGTTTTGTTTGTTTATCATCAATTACAGGCATGTCATGAAGATCTGTACACGGCACAGCTCTAGAAACTGAAAAGTGTTGTTCAAAGAAGGTCTACAGGCAGTCTGCGTAGTTCTCGACACGTTCGAGGACAAACGTGCCGTCCCCAGGTGGAGCCAATGTTGTTCAATTCTCAGCAATAGCCACGAAAGTCCCTAAAAGATGAACCGGTCACATTAAAGTTATATTCCAAGTAGCAAGTGTCAAATCAAATCAGGCCGAAAGGGAAAAAGGGTGGTAAAACGCACATATATTGACACCAATGGATAAATGGCGCTAAGTAAGGAGAGGCGGAACAATAGTTAATGACTGGCACAAAGGTAAGGGAGACATGCCTTTGCAGATCAACTCATATACGAGAGAAGGCCTTTGATTATACATGACGGCAGTACGTAGAAATTCCGGGGGGGTCAAGCCGTGGGATAAGGACAAGGCCCTTACCCCCGCGGAATTGCGACACGTGGCGGGGCTTCACGGCGGAGAAGTAGTAACAGGGTTGGGCCAAGAGATTATATATCGTGGTGGAGTTAAGGTGGGCCCGCTCAGGTGAGGAAGATAAGCGTTAGTCCGGCAAAGAGGAAGTCCTACGTGTTAAAAAGTGGATAGCGCATATGGAACAACGGTAAGGTAAGTCCATTAGGACAGCTGGTACTAAGGCTCGTACCAGCTTTTAACCCGACACGAGGCGCTCACCTATATCTAGAATTACCCAATCCCCACGCGCCACGTGTCTCAGTGTCAGTGTCCTTACGACACTTGCCCTCTGTTCTCTTACACTTTCCCCTTTTAACCTAAACTGGGCCCTCCCGAATGGTAAAAACTCCCGTATTTCTCTCTGGTAAATCATTTCAGGTAGTTTTCTACGGCGAATACTAAGTAGGGAAGAACGCCGAGTTTGTCCAAGTCACTGTCACGGTTCCCCTCGTCGCTTTCCCAAGCATTGTCACCCTCTGCTCAGGTAATCCATTTTCCCGTTTTCTTTTTCATTGTTTTTCCCTTTCTCTCTTTTCCGAATTGTTGAATGACTGCCATGGGGAGAGGGACGCCCAAGAAGAACGAACCTGAAACCCCCCAGCTCCACGAGTCAAAGAACCCCCCTGGTTTTGAACCCCTCTGTGACTTACAAGCGGGTATCTATGACCCGAAATATCCTTTCGACATACGGAGTATCAAACCCCTACTGTTTGGCCGCCACTGTAAAAGTGCTGACCGTTTCCGAATTGTCGCGTCTGGCTTCTATCACCACATTACCCCCCAAGTCCATTCCTGTGTCGATTTTATTGTCTGGCTCAGAGATTCCTACGATTCACATCGGGATGCTTTCATTTCTCGTCAGGGTAACATAATTTTTTCCCTCTCTCCCGATATTATAAAGCAGGCTCTCCGCTTCCCTTCCAGCGATGCCTACTTCAGTTTCAAAGATGAAACCTTGCTCGCACAGTTTAATAAACTGTCGAGGGAAGCCCGCCGTGCCTTCATAGCTTCCATAACCGTTGATCAGGCGACGGCCCTACCTCCGTTGGAGCCTTTCCCATTGAATCTGTTTAATGAAGAAGTCCGACCAGTTCTGTCCCTCATTGCCGGCCTCCTGGGAGTAGGGACCCCTGAAGACATTTCTTCAGTATGCGTTCGATTTTTGTGGCTTATGACTCAGAATGGGGTTACACTGGATATTCCAGGTTTCCTGCCTTTACCATCCGGAACCAATTTCGGGAGCTGGCCAAGGCCCGAAAGTTTCGTTTTTGTTCGTTGGTTTTCTACCTCTTCCCGTTCCAAGACAAGCAGACAAGTTTAATCATGTGGGGCTGGACCGGACGTATTCTGAAAATTCCCAGCCCAGGCCAGTCTTCGACTGGAATTTCTCCGTTCGTCAATTGCCTAAGGGGGAGGGTTACATCAGTTTCGTGAATACCTTCTTGTCCATTGCTTACACCATCATTCACGATGTACCTTCTCCTAGGGTTTTCCCAGAGATGAAGCGCTGGTTACAGGCTGGGAAGTACCAGTGTACCGGCGATTGGTTTCTATCAGAGGAGTATACTGAAATCCGTGTCTATGGAGTCGAAGTAGCCCCCTACCGCCTCCCAAACCTTTTCCCTCGTCCGACGAGTCTACGCCTCTTGAATACATCCCGCAGCTCCTCAAAGTTTCACGCCTCTATTTCGTCTCCCCGCTAAGAAAGGCTGATCCTAAAGCTCCCCGATTGAATATTGGCCCCCTTTGTTGTAAATTCTAGATAGGCCCTCCCGATTGTTGAGAAAATATTGCAGAACTTGGATCTGAAATTAGGGGAAAGTTGGGCGTATGACCCACGGGAAATTATTTCAAATAAAAGAAAGAGAAACAGGTCTGCGCCCTACGTTCATGAATCCAGGCCATTTCTGGAGTGGAAGGCTAATTATGAAGTCTGGCCTATGTTTTCGCAGATGGAGACTCGACTCATCCATTGACAGGAGAAGAAGAGGAAGTGAACAAAGGGGGAAATGAGCAGGAAGCTGGTACTTCCGGAGCGCCACCACACAAGAGGCACAGGGTGGCCACTAGTGAAGCCGAGGTCATCGGGGAAGGGATAATTCTGGAGCTCCCCTCGCGAAATTTGAGAGTATGATAAGAGCAAGGCATGGATAGTAGTTCTTAAGAGATAGCACCGCCCCTTCCACTACACCGAAATCACTCGTGCCATCATCGAGCCTCCCGTCGAAGACAAAGAAAGGGAGCTGACCAATAAAACCGTCAGAGACAAATATAGGGCCGAACTAGGAGGTTTTGTTGAGAAATATCACACCAGAATCTCTGCCTCAGTTAATGCAGACACTGAAGACCTGGTGCTTTCCATGGCCGAGGCTATCCTGGACCCGAATTCGGATGTCCCTAGCTACAAGGTGATTGAATTGGTTGTCGACATGAAGAAGGTTCCAGTACAGGACCTGAATGACCTTTTCCAGACAATCTGCGACATGATGAAGGATAAGATTTCGCAGATTACCCTTGCCCTAAAGAAGACAGCAAAAATACGATCACTGAATAACTCTTTGCCGCAACGTAGTGCTAATTTGCACGAACACCAAAGTAGTCCAAAGAGTGCCATAAGAACGACGACGGAGGAAGGAATGCAAGCGCATTGGCTAGCTGTTGAGATGATATTTCACAAGGGAGGAAACGGCTCCGGGCTACCGCTTCACATCCGATGGCATCGATGAACTGTGCACGTGAGGAGGAGAAAACGAGCCGATGGCCAAGTTTCCAGAGAGAGAGAGGAGAAAGAAAAAATGGTCAGAAGAATGGAAGATCTGGAGAACAGAGCTACCGAGCTGCAGACCCGCTGGGACACACACAGTTTTCATGCAGCCGAGACATCAAGTGGGACAGGATCAGCAACAGCACAACTATCCATAGCTATGGCCGAGATAGAAGTGCTGGGGAAGCAAACAACGACAGCCAGGCAAAAGGTGGAAGAACTGGAAGGCGCCCTGGCTGAGAAGGTCAGAACTATTGAAGGGCTGCGAAGAGAAGTGGAGGAAGGAAAGAAAACTGCGACTGAGCAACAACAGATCAGCGCCGAGCTGAAGAGTAAAGTGACGGGAAATATCACCCTGGTCGAGGCCAGAAGCCTGATCTGGTCAGATATAATCGTGGCCGTGACAGAGCAGTGGGAGTTCCTAACGATGATAGGAGAACTCAAATCCACCCTTCCATATCTTAATAGAAGGTTGCAGGAGGCCGGGGATAATCTGCCAACTAGAGCTCGACATGCTGGAATTTATATATCTTTTCTCTATACACTGAGAGCAAATGACATGGTAAAACATGGCATTCCCAGCAGGCTTATGGAAATCAATGAATGTCGGAAAATTATAGAGAAAGAGGAGGCTCGATTGGCAGCTTCAAAAGCTCTCCAACAGGTCGCAGACATTGTGGAGCAGTTCAACAAGGTGTGGAACGAAATCATCGCTGCTGGCCTCCCTTCATGTTGGGAACCAAGCGCTCCTGCCGTACTCATGCACCCCGATCAATACACAGCACTTCTAGAGGCAGAACGGGATCGGTCAGATCTTCAGATGGGCAAAGGAACTCAGCTTAAGGCTACTACCATCATCACAGTCTT